>CM023611.1:22447305-22937137 GCA_013358685.1 Antennarius maculatus
GAATTGTGGGTGTGTAATACTATTGTGTCTACATTTATGTCATATTGTCTTATTTTGTTCGTTTCTATTTCCAAACTACTTAAATACATTTTCCAGAGTGTCGTTTTCACCCATTGGTTTGTGTTTGTTGTCTAGTCTGTTTAATTATAATTGCTTTAACATTGGCCCAGATTTCTGTGACAACTCAAATGAAGACCGTGATGAAATGTAGAAATGATTGCTTTATGTGCCAGATTTTTGTCAGCACTGGTATGTGTGATTTTATTCTACCTCCTGTGGTCATGGCAACAATAAAAATATTGCAGATGCACAAACATCCATCCTACCTCTGGGGGATAAAAATCTCAGAAAACTGAACTGAAGACAGTCACAGTCTCTGTCCAGGCAAACATCACACTTGACTCCAATGACTCCTGTGATGAATAAGTAAAGAACCTCAACAACCCTAAAGCCCCACAGTCGTGCTGGTTGGATCAACTGCAAACTTGTGACCTTAACAACTCTCAATGTATCAAAAAAAGTTAGAACGGAGGAGCCTTCTTGGATGACAAATGGCATCCAGACACTTAAGGTCAGGCAGTCAACATTTGTGTAGCACTAAAAACGCCATATGTCTTTGTCCTGGAACTTCACATCCAAAACATGATGGAGGTAACAACCAGGGAGAAAAACATTCACCTTAGTTGTAGCAGAGTCTGGTGCTTCAGGGACCTCATGCAGAGAGAATGGTTCTACAACAAAGAGATCCAAGGACAAGGACTGAGAAGACACATTTGTCACGACCAGCTTCTCATACAGGGGCGTTATACTCTTTCCTGAGACCTAAAAAACAAATACACATGCATTTAACATCAAATAAACAATACTATTCTCGAGAGAAAATTGCTCATGATTCTTGGACCAACCTTTAAGTAGAAGTTCAGCTGCTTGGGAGTAATGCTGAGCAGAGTAGCTACAAAGTGACAGGTGACATCTACAGACATGAGGTCCTTGGGAGTCCTCCGGCCGTCCATAATGGCACGGCATAACAGTCGCTCCCGTACCACCTGAGAAGACCAGAACATATTACCTCTTCAAGTAGAACCAAATCTACTCTGATGGACACACTGGCATTGGAGGCATGCAAGCAAACTGTCTCACCTTGGGGGAGTTTGAAGATCCTGTCAGCACCATGTCAACAGAGGAGCCTGGGAAAAGATTCACACTAGAGGGGCTGAGGCTGAACACGGGCCTCTCTCTGCCAGAGGGAGCCACAGGCTGATGTCCCAGAATATCCTTTCTGGTAGCAGAGATTGGAGGCAGGATGGTTCGTCTAGAAACATTTCCTTCCTTGCCGGTTTGTGAGGAGGACAGAAAGCTGTCAGTTCTCCAGTACAACCTGTGTCTTTTCTGACTATGGTTGGTCAGTTTGAAGTGATACAGGAATGACCCAGGGCTAGAAGGACAAACAAACCAGTGAGGGATCGACATCACCATATCATTATACAGTGGCTAGAAAAAGTTTGAGCACAATGATAATTTTCCTGATTTTCCTTTATAAATTACTGATTGTTTGATCAACAATTTTAGTTAAATATATCATATAGCAAACACAGTGGTGTTTTAGAGGTGAAATTAAGTTTATAGGATTTACAGAAAATGTGCAATAATTATTAAAACAAAAGTAGGCTGGTGTAAAAATTTGGGCACCCCTGTTGTTTTATTGATTTGAATAACTTTAGCACTAATTATTGGAACACAAAATTTGTGTAGTAAGCTCATTGACCCTTGACCTACATACAAAGTTGAAGGCAATCACGAGAAAGGGTATTTACGGTGGCCAATTTTAAGTTAATGTCCTCTTTGCACTTTGTATGAAGAGTGGCAACAAGGGAGCCTCAAAACAACTGTCAAGTGATCTGAAAACAAAGATTGTTCAACATCATAGTTTAGGGGAAGGATGCAAAAAGCTATCTTAAAGATTTCAGCTGTCAGGTTCCACTGCAAGGAATGTGGAGAGGAAGTGGAAGACCACGGGCATAGTTCTAGGTAGGGCCTGGAGTGGCAGGCCAAGGAAAATGTCTGATAAGCAGAGGCGACGGGTGGTGAGAACAGACAGTCAAAAGTCATTCCACAGACCAGCTCCAAAGATCTATAACATCATCTTGCTGCAGATGCTGTCACTGTGCATTGTTCAACTATTCAGCACACTATGCACAAAAGGATGCTCTATGGAAGAGCGATGCAGAAGAAGCTTTGTTTAAGCAGATGCCACAAACAGTCGCTTGAGGTATGCTAAAGCACATTTGGACAAGCCAGCTTCATTTTGGAATGAGATGCTCTGGACTGATAGAACTAAAATTGAGTTATTTGGACATAAAAAGGGGCGGATGAAGGCAGATGAAGAAAACAAAAACTCGCTACCCATAGTAAAATTTGGTGGTGGATCCATCATGCTGAGGGATTGTGTGTCCAGTGCAGCTACTGGCAATCCTTTTAAAGTTGAAGGTTGCATGGATTCCACTCTGTATCAGCAGATTCTTGCAAACAATGTTTAAGAATCAGAGACAAAGTTGAAGTTGCACAGGGGGCTGGATACATCAACAGGACAGCAATCCTAAATGCTGTTCAAATTCTACTAAGACATTCTTGCAAAGGAACAAGTACAATGTTCTGGAATAGCCATTTCACTCCCAGAGCAGAATATTGTCAGAAATTTTTGGCGTGATTTAAAGCGGGCTGATCATGCTGGCAACCATCAAACCAACTGAACTGGAGAAGTGTTGTGAAGACCAACAGTCAAAAATACCTTCAACTAAAATTTAGACCCTTATTGGAAACTATAGAAAGCATTTAGAGGCTGTTACGTCTGCAAAAACACGCTCTACTAAATATTGATGTAATTTTTGTCTTGGGATGCTCAAATTTATCAAGGGTGCCCCAAACTTTTTCTAGCCACTGTAATCATAGGGTGTGATCACTTTTATGCTACCTGCACTGTGTGCCGAAGTCAATGCTGGGTGCAAAAGGCTTGTCACTGACAATGGAAGTGCCAATACCGGTGGCAGACAGAAAGATAGTCTGTGTTGGACTGTGAAGGATGGATAACTCCAACCTGTCCTCCACAGGAATGGTATCCCTCAGGTGTGCCACTACCCTCAGCTCCAGCTTGCTCAGTGGAGGCATACACCCTTCACTGGGCTCAACACGCCAGAATGACTTTTTAGAGCTCTAAGGAGACAGAAACACAAAAATAATTCCTTCACGGTTTGAACCCAGTCAGATGAAATGTTTCCTATCATAGACACAGCAGCCAGGTCCATAACTGAAATGTGGTGCATGAAAATATCTCCCTTGAGGGGACACTTTCCTCTAACTGTATTGCATAAGTCATTCAGGAGGCTTATGTTACGATTGCACTTGGAAAGATAGCTGCATATATCACATAGCTGCATGATCATATTAATATTTCAATGCAGGATGCGATCCAAGCAGTATAAGCACAGCAAATCCAGCAGAGATAACTAAGCTGAAATATCTCTACTTTGGTTCTGATTATGTGAAGAATAATAGGCACTTTGATGAGTGTATCCTCTGTTACAAAATCTAAACTAAATCATTTAAACCTTAATTGTGTAAATATAGAAAACACACCGTCTTTTGTGCAAGCATGAAAAGGACTGCTGCAAGACAAACTGAATACTCATTCAATTTCCCAACTCTGTGGATTGCTTGATTTCATTTATTGAATGGAGTCCAATTTAATGGGAGAACAGATGTAAATCTCATGTTCATTACCAGGCCTTCAGCTGTGCTCACTCTACTGCATATACTGTATATCTGACCAGGCAGCAGTCAGGATCACAATTAATGCTCTGTGCAGCATGTTTGCTGATGAATGGCTGGGATATAAACTTATAATTGGGACAGAAGAAGATTCCTACAGCAGCAGGCAGCTTGTGTTTTTGTAGTGTTCACGGAACAAAACACAAAATGGTTCATCAGTAATGCAAAGTATGTTTGCTTAAATATTACAATAGTAACTCACATTTGGTTTACCTTAGTGAAGGAAAGACTGCACTAACATAATAATCAATATTTAAAATAGAGACTCTTGAAGAACAATACATGTACTGCACAATGCTTGTCCAGTAAGTCACTTTAGGAGTCACTGGTCACTTTCTCAGCATCTAAATGAAGGATGAAGGAGCCAATTCAAGCAAACTTGCTGTGGGTCGATACTGGGGTGATCAAGGTGTGGGGGTGGGAGGAGTCAATCAAGGAGAAAGAGCAAGGGGTTGACCCCCAGAGAGACAAGTAGGATGCCTGGAATCTCAATAATCTCATCAAACCTGCTCCATCCCACAACTTGATTAACATTGATTGCTTTTGAATGCAGCGCAAATCTTATGCAAGTCTGTATGCCTTACAGCTATCAACAGCCAGTCAGCCTGGATAAATCCTTCAGCGGAGCCGGCTAAGCGCGACAGCCAGTCTTTCTGTCAGCACGACAAAATAAATATATTGTACCACGAATATTATATGGCTGTTACCTGCCAGAAAAAAAAAAAACAATAAGCAAGTGTGATCCCTTACGAGGAGAGTCTGCAAAAACTGTTTTTATCATTATGTATGAACAATGTGTCTGCTTAAGGAGTTTCTGCTTCCTTATCTCTGGTCATATTCTGACAACAGAAATAAACTGGATATAGGAAAATGGGTTAGGTGAAGGGATCATTATACAAACAAGGTGTACCAGGAAATGGTCCTGTCTAAACTGCAGCACTAAACAATTCTTCATAAGATGTTTTGGTCATTATAAAATAAATTTTAGTCCAGGCTGGGTTAAAGATATCTTGGTTAATGTCTCACAGATGGTCACTTAGATGACAAGAAGCAGTGGATACCTTACATTATCTCAGCTTTCCTCAATCGTCGGATCTATTTGTGGGGTTTTCCACCAGCTAACTGACTGAGATGTAATTAAATTCTAGGGGAATTATCATCGACTGATGCTTGAAAGTGTCATGGAAAACTCCTTTCATCCCCTATGCCTCAGTAGAGACAACAGGGTCTCACCCGGGAACTGCTCGTATATTGCAATGTTTGTGCACGAAAGGTTGTTTCTGTGCTGCCTTTGGAAAAAACAAAAACTGTTCCAAGTGGATTTCAGGTAACACTGGCAGGAGTATTGGCATAAAAAGTGGCGGCAGTGGCTCAGTGGTAGAGCGAGTAAACCCACCCGGACTGTGAGCTGACAGTGGGAGGTGTCAGCTCACCTCCAGAGCACTGCCAAGACGCCCCTGTGCAAGGCTCTGTTCCCCCAGCTGAACAGGCAAAAGGCGGGATACACCCCAGATGAGATGACATCTCATTGTGGGGCCACATGAAAGACATAAAGTAAAAAACAAACACATTCACACTCACACCTGCAGACAATTTGAAGTGACCAGTTCACCTCAGCTGCATGTTTCTGGAGGTGGGAGGAAGCTGGAGAACCCAGAGAGAACAGTACAAACTCCACACGGAAAGGAATCAAACCCAGAACCTTCTTGCTGTGAACTTTAGAAAACAACTTGTTCTCCAGGAGATTGGCTTAATTTTAAATTATACTTATATATATTTAATTATATTTCAATGAAATATTAATTGTTTATACTTTAAATCACAAATAATTATTTCTAGAGCTAACCATGTGAGCAGTAAAGTGAGCAGGAATAGTCGACTCGTTTGACAGGGGCAGGACTCGAGTGTGATCCATCAGAACATTGATTGGGCCAAAGCTCAGGCTTTGGCACAGAACACAGACTACTGGTCCCTCTCCGACACATGACAAGACCGCCTCCTGGAACACACAAAACCACAGAAATATATTAATTAATTTACTGAACGTATGGTATAAATAGGCATTCAGACTCAGTCTAAATCAGGGGTGACTTGGATATGCCCAATATAGAACCCACTCTCTCTGTCCAACTTGAGGCCCCTATAAGATTGGATGAGGTTGTATGCTCTATTATGTCTTTACAATCAGGCAAAGCCAGTGGTCCAGATGGTTTTCCCCCTGAATTTTATTAGAAATTTCCCATTCCTTTAGCTCCATTGGTTCTTCTTGTATTTGAGGAATCAATGAAGCAAGGTTCACTCCCCCACACACTAACACAAGCTTCAGTATCTCTTCTGTTAAAAGAAGGGAAAGACCCTGATCTTTGTAGCTCTTATAGGCCAATCATTCTTCTCAATACCAATGTTAAGATCTTAGCTAAGCAGCTAGCTACACTCATCAAAAAGGTTCTTCCATATATGATATCTCAAGAGCAGACTGGTTTCATAAAAGGCAGACATTCTTTTTTTAATAGAACCCTGTTGAATATCATCTACTGCACACAACTAAAACCCCTGAAATAATATTCTTTGAGTGGGAATACCTTTTCACTGTTCTGAAAAAGTTTGGCTTTGGGAACACATTAATATCTTTGATAAGCCTCCTATACGCTTCACCTTTCGACTCGGTCAACACCAATAATATTAGGTCTGACTATTTCAGTTTATCTTGTCATACTCATCAGGATTGCCCACTCTCTCACTTGCTTTTTGCCATTGCTATAGAACCCCTCTCTTTAGCTGTTAGGAATTCACCCTCATTTTTGGGGAATACTCGTAGGGGTGTTGAACACAGACGTGTGTTGCTTGCAGATGATGTGCTTTTGTACATGATGGACCCTCTTTCTCAATTACCTAACATTCTGTCATTATTGAAAACCTTTGATTCATTTTGTGGGTACAAACTTAATCTACAAAAGAGTGAATGTCTCCCTATTAACTAAAAAGCTCTCCTGCTCTCAGTCTGATCTACCATTCCAACTGAATACATATAGCATTAAATACCTGAGAGTAACTTACTCATACATTGTCTGCTTTATAAGAGGTCAATTTTACCAATTTACTCAGTTATTTAAGGTCCGCCTTCCAGAAATGGTGTAATTTTCCCCTGTCAATGCTTGGCAAAATTAATGCAGGTAACATGAACATTCTACCAAAATTCCTATATTTTTTTCAATGCATTTCTCTGTTTTTGCCATAATCATATTTTAAATTTATTGATCACGCAATAATTTCTTTTATATGGAGTGGAAAGGCCCATAGAAGTCCCTACTACAGCAATGCTTAGTGGAGGACTGTCTCTGCCAAATTTTATGCACTATTACTGGGCAGAAAATATTCATAAACTGTTGTTTTGGGTGCATAACCCCCAACCCCTGTGGTGCCAACTTGAGTTGAGGTCATGTGTGTCATCCTCTCTTCTGGGTCTCCTATTCTCATCACTTCCCCTTCCTTTCGTTACACAACCAAATTGTCTTTAAAATCTGATATCAAATCAATTCATTTTAAGTCATTCTCTCCCTCAACGTTTATGCCAATAACCTATAATCATCTCTTTCCACCTTCTTTACAAGACGTTCATTCCCGTTGTGGAAGAGAAATTGTACAAGACTTTTAATGACTTGTACATAGGTGGAGTCTTTAGTAGTTTCACAGAACTATCTGCTTCACATAAATTGCCTAAGACACACTTATTCAGATATTTACAAAGTAGGAACTCTGCCTTCAAAACGTTACATGGCTTCCCCAACCAACCCTTGAAGCAGCTGTGGGAGGACCTCTTTAATTTCTGACCCAATCAGTGACTTGTCTCCCACATTTATCGGGGTCTTCTATCATTAAATCCAGAGCAGTGCTCTAAAGGCGCTATCGCCTTGGAGCAGGAGTTTGTGCGGAATTCGAGGAAGACTTCTGGGAGAGAGCCATCAACAGGATACTTAATTCTTCAAAATGTGCTCGTTTGAGTTTGATGGAATTTAAAATTGTTCAAAGATTACATCTGTCAAGCTCAAGGCTATCTAAAATATATCTTGACACTGAGGACATCTTTGTTAGATGGCACAACCTGCCACTTGACTCTTGTGTTAACATCTTGTCCCAAACTTGATCATTACTGGAATTCCATCTTTAAAATCCTTTCAGAAATTTTAGGAATCACTCCAGAACCATGCCCAATTACAGCCATAATTGGTGTTTCACTCATATACGTCCTTGGCAACACCCAGGCAAATACTGTGCCGTTTTACCACTCTACTGGCTAGGCATAGAATTTTACTGACAGTAATTGGAAATCACCATAACCCCACCTTGTATCTGTTTGGTTGAAAGACATCATGATTTTTTTAAAATTAGAAAAAATCAAATTCACCTTACATGGGGACACAAGTAGATTTCTTAGCAGTGGTGTTATTTTATACAAAAGTTTACAGATTTACAAGCACTCACATAATCAGAATTTTCTTTTTAATCCTATATGCCTAGCATGTATAGGACATATAGCTATATCAATTATTGTCAATGTTGACTGCTCAACCAAGGGCCATTGTTTTCCATATTTTGCCATATTATATGCCATATAAGTTTTTGTTGTTGTTTTATGTGTATTTGTATAGTTGTGTGACTGGCTCACCTCTATCTTGCACATGATTTGTGTTACTATAATGAATTTGTGTGCCTGTTATGTCAAGGGAAGGGGAAGGGGCTGTTGGGTGGGTGGGAATTTTCTTTCTCTGATTTACATGTTGTACAAACTCTCTTTGAATAACTTGGAAAATTAATAAAAATACCTTGTGCAAAAAAATAAATCAGGGGTGTCAAACATACGGCCTTCGGGCCTGAACTGACCCACCACAGATTTCAAACACATTTGGACATCCACATAAAACACAAAGTCGAGTCTTTCCTTGGATTTTTTCCAGTTACAATTGATGAGAGCACTGACGTTACAGATGCTGGTCAACTGGCCATATTCATTTCTGGTTGATGAGACGTTGATAGTCACTGAGAAATTCATACAGTTGAGGCCTGTGATGGTCACAACAACCAATATATTTTCTGTGCTGTCATTGGAGATCTGGACTGGAGTGGAGTGTACTGGACTTCTGCTGTCAGTGTGGCTGAAGATGGCGCACCATCAATGATTGGGAAAAAAGCACGTGTAAAAAAATTAATTATGAAAAGTAAGAAAAAGTATGGGCAGCAAATAGAGGAAATTATTTTTACGCTGTTCTTATATTTAAATTTCAGATTTTTTTGCAATACGTGTTGTAAAAAGGAAAATTCAATAAATGTGGAAATCTTAACAGCATTTTATTTCTTTATGCTAAAACAAAGACATAGAATTAGAGTTCTAGTAGTCTACAGATGATTATACTGTACTATTATTTTACTGGTCTGACCCACATGAGATCAAGTCAATCAGAGATCTATCGTCGTTTGTGACCCCTGAAGTAAATGACATACTCATTTAGAAGCTCACCCAGAAGCACCTACTCACCAAGGGTGGCTTTAGACAACCAAACACGTGAATGAGCAGAGTCTGATGCAGTTGTCCGGGTTTCTTTGCCAGCAAAAACACTGGAACCTCCACTGAACTGTGAGGATAAATCACACCTCTTGGTGTGGAACATCCACACTGTAGGGAGCAACTCTCCTCTGGCTCCTGAAAAAGGTCACAGAGATGAAACGGGCTGTTTAAATGAAGGCATACTGACCCTGCTTCTCTAATAAATACAGACTGGTAACTTCAAGGTACATCATCTTGACATTAATTCATTTCCCCCAGCATTTCACATTATTTTTACACAGTGGGAGAAGTAACGGTTACTAAAAATGTTAACCATTTGAACAAGTAAGTAAACCACATCCTGATAATTCTTTTTATAAATATTTAAATACATTTTACACTGGATGTGTGTTGGCAGACTTTGGACAGAACAAGATCCTTTGTTTACCCTGCTTTTGTCTCAATGTTCTCATCAAGGGATCTGCAGGAAAACTAAAGAGGATTTCCCCAAAGAATGGGATCCTGACAGTCTTCCAAAATCAAAGGTCTGTTAAATAGTTTTACTGAGCTTTTTTTTAAAAACTTTATTTCGCTGTCCATCTTTACACAATATATTTTTCTACAGGTATTTTTCACACACACTCATACACACACACACACACACACGCATGCATGCACGCACGCACGCATACACACCCTAAACTACCATCATCTAGTTTACCTGGTCAAGCACGGTGTAGCAGGCAGTCACTTTGCCGCTGTTGGTTAATCGCAAGCTCTGTTCATATTTCTGATCGATGAAACAGTTTCCAAAATTCAGCACTGGAGTCTCCACCACAATATCAGGAACAACACATCTAATCAGAAAGAGTAAAAAAGGGATGGAAGAGATGAAAAGATTAGCAAGTTATGTATGAATAGCAGCAGAGAGAAATCACAGTTGGATTCTATTCAGTAGAAGGGATTCACACTAAGGTTATTCACCACAGGAAGTCAGAATCAAATAAACAAAAAAAGTATATAACAAATGTTCCACAAAATTAATTAACACCTGCATGGAGGCTCATTTGGACATCCAGCAGACATTACTGCCAGAAAAAATGTACTTTATCTTGACATAAATGGTGGTAGGATGAAAATACAAGATGAATCTTTAATACATCTTGTGACAAAATATAATTTTACATGTGACACTCATGTGAGAGGAATAGTTGATATTCCATTTGACTAGGATAGTGATGAATTCTTTTTCTGTTCATCACATTTTTATGAATCATCTTTTCAGTGTCACAGCAACAGCAAAAAAAGTTAGCAGCTGAAAAAATGAGCTGCTCATTTTTTCAGCAAAAAAAATGAGCAGCATTATATTTGCCTTAAATGGCAAATATAATGACTTTGCTGATCAACCTCCAAATGAATATCCGGGTCATAGCATATGTTTATGTGTGTATGTTTGCATCATGTAGGCGAGTCTAACCTGGCATTGATCGGCAGAGTCATGATCTCCTCCCCAACACCTTCAACATCGATGGCCAGGGCATTCCTGTATGTCCCCACAGTGTTGGAACACAGAGTCACCTGGAAATACAAGGCACACACAGCTACATTCACCTTCAAAGGTTGGACACAGCAGCCAAAAAGTTTCATTTAACACAGTCCAATGGATGAAAGTAGTACCCTCTGATGCCTTTATGGAAATAGATGTATTTTATGTGAGGGGCCTCACTGTCTGACACCAATGAGGCTGCAGAGGACCTGAAGTGTTCCCTAAGTATTTAGAACATGATTGTACATTTGCTTTGTTCAGTACTAGGATTAATCTTCTGAAATGTACTGTAAATTCAAAATAAGTGGTCACTTAAGGGACAAGTAGTTACAGCACCGTTCAACAATCTCCACTCAAGCATTAAGAACTACAAATATAAAGGATTAGAAAGGAGAATGCCTTCAGGTTCCAACTTTCTAACACAGCAATAGAGCAATATTCAAAACTACCCAACCGCCCCTTTAAGTTGTATTCTTTATTCAGTGTAGCAAAGGTTTACTTTAAGGGCAAGTTTATTTTTAAAAACATTCTTTTTAATTATTGGCAGTGTCTGTGCAGGTTCTCAGTTATCCAGGTCATAACTAAAGAAGCCTCTTTGAATTGAGGTGAAACTTCTTCAAGAAAATTTCTTGAAGTTCAGTGGATTAATTTCAACAGCTTATTGGCAATATTACCTCTGAGCAAACACACAGCTTTGGCAAAGATCTTGTAAGACATTCCCCCGACATTATTTTAAATCATTCATAACAGTAGTTATCTCTGGTTATGATTGTTTTTTTTGTTTATTGTGTTTTTTGTGGTCAACAACGACTGAAATAATTTCCAATACGGTTTTCTAAGGATTTGACACAGGTCGAGGTAAAACCACAATGCAGTTCAGTATATATCTGGGGAGTGGTAACACTCCAGGATTTTTTAAAAATTTTGTTAGCACGGTGAGGTGCAATTTTGGCACTATCGTCTAAAGATGCAGAATACCACATTTTCAGTTAGTATTTATTCTGTTGATAATTATGACAATGAGTAGTTTGGATCTAGATAACCTACCTCTGATGGATCAGACATTCACAGTAACAAATGAGGTTGTATCAATACATTTCTAAATTATTAAATATACAATTCTGACTTTCCATGTGTGCCATTCTTGTGAGTTTAGTTTACCTTAATGGTGGCATCTGACAAATAAGGCAAAGTCCCTGAAGAAGGGCTGATGGTGAACTCTGCAGGCCGTTCAGCACCAACTTGATGGTTGTTTATGGACACATCAGACAACAAAGTACGCCAAGATGCACTTGAAGAGCCCAACCCATCACTCAAAACGCGTAGGTTAAAGATCATAGGCACGCAGGAGGTGTTGGAGAGGGAACATATGACTGTTCTTGAGAAACCTGGACAAAGACAGACGGAAAGAAAAAATTCTCTAAATAACAAAGGTGTGTGCGTGTGTGTATGTGTATCCCGGGCCTGAACACATATGCTATGTATGTGATTAACAACACAGACTAACTTTGGGGATTGATAAAACTGATTTAATCTTTAATCGTAATCTTTAAGTTCAGGATGAGAAAATCTTAAAGTGACAAACATGTAATAAACAAGAGCATTCTCTCCAGGTTCTCTGGCTTCCACCCACCTATAAAAACATGCAATTTAGGTGAATTGATCAGTTCTAAACTGTCCGTAGGCGTGAGTGTGTGCATGAGTGGTTGTTTGTCTCATGATGCACCGAGGCCTGGAGCATACCCTGCCTCTCGCCCACATTCAGCTGGTATAGGCTCCAGCAACACACATGACCCACAAAGTGGAAGAATACTATAGATTATTATTATGACCATAATCATCTTATCGACAAGAAAATAGATGGGAGAATAAAGAGGAGGCTGAAGTACAAGACACTCAACTGAATTTTTATACCCTATCAAATATATGTAATGTAGTGTTAGAAAAATGAAGTATGAATGACATACATCCACCTCGATAAGTAACTCACCAAACCCTAAATCTCCAAAATCCAACTCTGAAACGTTGAACTGGAAAGTGGGACCAATGACGCGACCCCTGAAAGAAAAGAGAAAGATAAAAAATCCCTCAAAAGTCTATAACAATTTAATACTGTTCATCTGACGGAATACAGACAGTACAAACTGTTGCCAAGACAGCTAATTTCCTCTTTATATTTTACACTTAATAGCAGCAGTTTCAACACAATCATTTGAAACTCATAATATGACTCACTGGCCACAACAATTTACCTATAGAATTTGGAATGACATTGATAACAGAAATATATAGATAGTTATTTAATTATTTCATAATACATTTCATAATAATAATTATTATTTATTTAATAAGCAATATTCCAGTAATGTTCACTTTCTTCAAGATTCCTCATTTCAGTATCTTTTGAAGAACCAAAGTGAATCGACACAACTTCCGGCTGAATTTGATATTTGTTCATGAGGAAGTGATTATCAGTGGGTTGTGTAAGATGAAACATTGTGACTTCCAGATCTTTAATTCTTGGATCCAGATCAGACTGATGTGTGATAGATCTAACAAGGATGTCATGCTCTTGTTTTTGTACATGAAGTTAGCATAACTCTTGGTGAAGTCATATGAGTGTAATGAGTGTAGTGGAAGGCTATATTTAGAATCCACTTATATTTGCTTGGATAAATCTGAATGGATGCCTATACAAGAGTTGCTATGTTCACCTGAAAGTCAAGGTAAGTGGTTCAGGCTGTCCTGTGACAGACAGCTGCAAGTTCTCAGAGAAACTTCCTAAGATGTGACTGTGAAAGGTGACTTCCACAGTCTGGCTGCTCCCAGAGGGAACAACACCAAGCTCAGGACTCAAAGAGAAACAGCGGCCAAAAGTCGTGTCAGGGATTGACAGCTTGAAAGGAGCATCAATCAGACCTTTGTTGGACAGTTGTACCTGAAAAAAAAAAAAAAGAAGAAGAATAAGAATTTTTTTTTGAAAAAACACTTTAATCACACTCAAACATTTTACAATTTTACATTAGATGAAAGTGCTTCAAAAATACTAAAGAAGAAGAAGAAGAAGCATTACTGATTAAAAAATCTAGTTTCAGTCATCAAGTCATACGCAAGTTCTGCAGTCACAGTTTTGCAATATCAGTGATAAAAATAAATAATGCAAATAGCCTCCTGGTAAGTTATTTAGTTTTTTTTTGCATGGCTTTGGTGACATTATTCGGTGTCAAGTGTCAAGATTGAGGGTGAGGCTGATATAAATTATCTATCAACCACAAAAGTGAAACAATGTGTCCTCCTAGACAAAAAATTATCTCAGTCATGTGAAATCCTCTAAAATGACTGGGGCATGAATGACACAAATACAGGAGTTACCTTGGAGCCAAGGAAAAAGTTTCAAGGAGGTTTAACCCAGTTCTCAAATAATGACATAATCAAGAATCAAGAAACACTAGAATGGATCATTGGAAGTCTCAAAAGATTGAAAAGAGATGTTTGTGGCAGTGACATGCGGTGAGGTTTATGGCTGGTGAGGCACAGACTTTGCCATAATTAGATGAAGATGTTTACGAGCATACTAACCCACAGTGTAGCTTATTCATCATTTAATAAGCAACAATGAGTGGGTTATTTTTAAAGACTCATAGCAGAATTATTACACCTAATTCTGCTATGAGACTTTAAAAATACACCTATATGATGAAGTAGAACAATACAATGTTCACTTATCAAATTGTTTAAGTCATGTTGGTTGTTATTGGTAAGCTTGGCTCACTGGGTGGAGCACAGGATGTGGATATTGTTAGGCATCATAAGGTTCTTTGTGACTTATTCTATTACATGTTATGATAAAATATTGTTAGTTGGCTTTTCAAACAACCTAACCTTTTTTTAGATTAAAAAAAAAGCCTCACGCAAGCTCTGGTCTACAACCAGGTCCACAGGTTAAGATATGAACTCTGTAACTAAAGCTCAAATCTCCCTTAGGGGAAATGATTTTTTCCTCTTTAGTTGTTCGTTAATCACACACATATATATGAATAGGCACACGCCCAAAACACACACACACACGCACACACGCATGCGCGCGCACACACACACACACGCACACATATGCAAATAACGGTGAGAGGTAGAGTGGTGAGCAGCTACTTTGTGTTGTGCCCCAATGAACTTATAAAGGGGACGGTGCCTTGCTCAAGGACACCTCTGCAGCACTCAGGACATGAACTGGCACATCTCCAGCTACCAGTTCGCACTCCAAAGTTTTTGAACCGACCACCCTATACTTCCAAGCCCAAGACATAGTGACTGAACTACCGCCGTCTAAGCTACTGCTGTAGTTCTAGTATGCTCCTATAAATGATCTGTTTTGGGTTCACATTCCTTACTTCATAGCAGCATTCGTCACCAATGAATACATTTTTCAGGTCCATCAGGTTAAAGTTGAGCTGAAGGTTAGGTCCCATGCCCTCACCCTTTATAGTGAGTGGTAATCGAGATTCACAGCCTGAGAACACATAGACAGACAGACAGACAGACAGACAGACAGACAGACAGATAGATAAAAGTTACAAGTCAATAGTCTGCTTGTAGTTGTTAAAACTATCAACGACAAACAAACGAAAGAGGGCTATAGTTCTATATATATACTTTGTGTTCCTTAAAGGAATTTGTCCTGCTGCTAGTACAGATAATTTACTGATGTGGAAACAGTACATTTTCTATATAGGCACAGACCTGTAATATCACAGTATATGGTTTGTTGGTAAAGTTTGGCCTCCTGAGGCTTGAAGACAATGGTGAACTGCGCTGTGATGTTGGGCCATATTTCCCCCTCCTGCACCATGTACAGAGAAAAAGGAGACAATCATTTTATTTAGCTTAAATATCCATATGACACGCCCACAGAAAAGATACATGAGCTTTAGGACCAGTGACATGGAGATGTCCAAGCATTCAGACAAAACAGAAATGTTTAGTTATAAACATAAAACTATTCTTAAATTTATGGATCCATTCAGGGCACCACCTAAATCCAATGGATTGGTTTTTGGATCCTGCCTCTCTAAAGACAGGAATGAAAATGTGTTACTGTCAGTAATCCTGCTAAAAGACACAGACAGACAGACAGACAGACAGATCCAGAATCCCAGAAACACAGCAACATGACCCCTCAGAATAGATGAGATTGGGGCTCCTTAAGGGACAGTTTCAGATGGACTGATTTTACTGGAGAGAAATAAGGAATTCTATACTATGGGTGTGTGTGTGTGTGTGTGTGTGTGTGTGTGTGTGTGTGTGTGTGTGTGTGTGTGTGTGTGTGTGTGTGTGCATTGGTGGACAGGTATATGTGTGTAATCTCTATTTTCTCATATCCCAAATCAAAATTTGTGTTGTGCCTGGCCTAAAGACTGTTTCTCTCTCTCTCTCTCTAAAACTACGGAAAAAAGTAAAAGACGCGATTGTAGAAGAGATGATTGTGGAGAACAGATAATTTTTTCTCTCCCTCGCTCTCTCTCTCTCCCGCTCTCTCTTTCTCCCCCCGGTGTCACCTCTCTCTACTCCTGCCGTCCTTCACTAGGCTGAGTTGAGTTGAAAAAAGTGTCAGAACAGGTCAGGCTGCCTGAAGCGTTCCGGGAAAAGAAGCCCTGACAGGGACCCTCTTGTCAATGAAGTGTCAGGCTGGATTAATTTGTAATCCACTGAGCCAAATCTGATTTTTTGTGACAGATCAAATCATAGATTCCGAGGAATCACATTAGACTCTTATTGTTGTTGTCACTGCTACAGGACAGCATAGGTGACCCGTCAAGTGTGAAGTGTCCTTCAGTCTAAGGAGCCAAGAATCCAGACTACTCTAGTGCCGTCTGAAATCCTACTGAATCCCTGTTGTCTTGGAGAAATCTGTAATTGAGTGGATTTTCCTACAGGACATTATTAAATAGTATTAAATGATAAAGATACAGAATTAATTTGATCACCACTGCAATTATCCAATAACTTTACAAAGATAGTGTCAAGAAAAACAATAACCTGGTGAAGAGATACTGGGAAATAGGAAGAGGATGTCAGCCTACCGCTGGTTCCATAGTTATGCAGTTTTGTGACAGAAGCAGGCAGTGATCCTGCATCGCTTGGCTTCTGCGTTCTTGAAGGGCTTTTGACAGCCCTGTGATACCTTGGATAGCTGTTGGGTCAGACTCACACTGAAAGAGTAATCGGTCCCTCTCCTTCATCTCCAAGGGCTGGAGCACCGAGCTCTCCCTAGAGACAGGTAGGAACAAAGGCCAAGTTGAAGGGGAAATCGAAAAGAAGCAGAGTTACATTTTTTTTTTAATTTTATGTACTGATTTAATCCCCAAAGGGAAATTCGTGGCACGCTCTAGTTAGTTAAATCATGCATACACTGTATATATATATATATATATATATATGTATGTGTGTGTGTGTGTGTGTGTGTGTGTGTGTGTGTGTGTGTGTGTGTGTCTACAGGCGCTGAACACATAAACACACACACAGGGGGCCTGTACACATGCAGGGGAAGGTAGAGTGGCAGGCAGCTCCAAAATGAACAACTTGAAGGGGACACTGCTTTGCTCACGAGCACCTCGGCAGTGCTCCAGAGGTGAACTGACACCTCCCATTATAAGCTCACACTCCGGGTGTTGCTTTGGGCGGGAGCGGGAATTGAACTTGGAACATTGGACGACCCGCTCTGCCGCCCGCTCTACCACTGAGCCACTGCCGCCCAGAAAGAAAAAGTGATGACACCTGAACTATTTCTGGCACCGCATGAGTAATTTTAGAAGCATGCAATGCAAGAGGTGAGGAGGATCATTCCAATTCAAAATACTTGTATAATACCTAAACAATTAATATTGCTAAAAAGAAAATAATCACACTGCAGTGCTGATTGTTTAATCATTTGTGTGCACACATCATACCTCAGGAAGCTCAGGACCTCCTCTTGCAGGCTGGGCCACGTGCTCCAAAAGTACTGAAGGGGAACGTCACCCATGTTGGTCAGAGACAGTGTGTATATGCTGGCCAATGAAATGTAAGTCTTCTTCAGCAGGACAGAATTAGCCTGAAGGTGCACGTTTACTGCCTTACAGGTCCCAGACAACTTGATGTAGACGTCTTCACCTGGGGAGACAAAATGAGACACATCAGACCAGTGGATGAGGGAGCAAACAGTTTCACCTCCACACCTTCAATCAACACAGAACACCAAAAAGAAAGTCTACTGGACCGTAAGAGTTTTTTCTACTCTGCTTTTGTTGAAGTTGTTTGACCAACTGCTGTGCTTTTACTATGTTGTCCACATAAGAACAATAGGAACAGAGTTGTTGTGGACAAGCTGAATGGTTCGTTCAGCTGCTCTGATCAACTCACCACTCAAGAATAGTGACTCACGTTTTTGGTCTTTCATCTTGCTGCTGTTTTTTTTTTTTCAAACTATGATTCTATCTATACGTCTGGTTCTTCCATGCTAATATGAAGCTCATTCACCACCTATCTATCACCTTCCAGTCTTCGCAAATTCATGGACTTCATCAATTCATCAGGCTGATCAGAATCATCAGCCATCACCACCACTGGATTTTGGACTTCAACAGAGGAATTTAGCTGACTGCTCATCAGGGCAGATACCCATGTGGCAAAAGATTTCAGACAGGCGTATTATCGGATCTTTCCTGATTGAACTGTTTATATAACAGGCAAGATTGCTTTTTAATTAAAATATCACCATTCAGGTGTAACGCAGGGATGAAATACACACACACTGATGGAGTCCTGTACACACAAAGCCCAACAAGGTGCTGCAAAACAACATTTTATCCATGCAGGAGCCACTGCTGCTCCTCTGGGAGCCTCAACCTTTATGTCGGCAATGGATAAAGGAGAAAGTCACAGCAGAGCCAAGGACACACTGCAGTTTTCACTCCTAAAAGATTGCATTTGGATAAGAAGCAGGTTCTCAAAATGAAAAACATACGGACATATGGATCAAAATAAAACCATCTTCATTTTTTTCATTTGGATTAATATGCACATCAACATGTTGATATAAATATGAAAGGTTTATTTAAGAATGAATTAGACTTCATGGCACTATAAAATTTCAAAGCAAGGTTCTCAAAAAAAAAGTCCTCAATGGTTAACAGGACAATTGAGACTCTTGTAGAAACAAGGTACTGTCCTTTTATGCATACATCTAACAATGAATAAAATAGCAAAAACAAACAGGAGCAAAAATAAAATGCAAAACATGTTTTGTACAAAACCACCACAATCGTGGCTTATGTGAAAATAGTGACAGAGAGCTTCAGTCTCGAGAATCGTATGGCTGAGTCAAGGAAAAATGTGTCTACATCAGATTCAGTGAAACTTGTTACAATAGAATTTTTTTTTAAATGAAAAAAGTTCCTGAATAGTTGTAAAAGCAACGGACAAATGGAAATAAGGAAAAGAACTTATTCCTGTAAAAGCTTCATTTAAGGGAGGCGATAATGAGGTTCTGGTCTGGCCTTGCACCCACACTGGACTTGTAATTCATTTCAAAATTAGGGCCTATTATCACTATTAACAGGCACTATCCCCTCTGCCTGTGTGGAAAAATTCCAACTTATTTGCCACAAGAATTGCTCAGATAGATCTGAGGTTTTGTTGCTGTTTCTCTTGGGTGTCGTGGTTGCCTACTTATTAAATCAGTGGTTGATCCTCAGCCTCGCAGATAAGATACTGTACCCCACATTGCTCCCAGTTGCTGTTCCATTGGTGTATGAGTCAGAGGTTGAATGGTTACTACAGCTGGTGGCTCTTTGAACTGTGGCCTCTGTTAGTGAAGAGATGGATGCTGGTTCGTGTTGTAAATGTAATGCATATAAAACATGTTTAAATCCAGCTTTTTAGTTTTATTGCATTTACTAATCATAAGTTTACCCCCTCTGCAGCAAAAACATATAGCACAATTCAAGGAATGTGTTGCTAATTATCAATAAGGTTTCCAAAGAATGTAGGAACAATTGGCACAGTTCCCCATCGATGCCAGGTCTGTGCTTTCTCTCTGCAAGAAAAACTACCGATATCGGATAGAGACGACTGAAAAGAAAATGTTCAAGAAGAGGATGAGTGACAGACGGAAATGAGGGAGAGGGACAGAAGAACCGGGGAATGCGGAGAGAAAAGCAATTATCTCCTAACATCTGAACACTATGACAGCAGCTGACAGGCAGAGAGAGCTGCAATTTATTGCTGAGCTTTCATCATCGCATCATCACCTACCCCCCACCCCCCAACTACAGACACACACATACACGCACAGAGAGAGAAAGAGAGAGAGAGAGAGAGAGAGAGAGAGAGCTGGATGTCTTTACCCATAATTCCTCTACATTCAGAAGGAGACCTCAGCTAGCTTTGATTGTGGCAGTACTGCAGTATGTGTGTGGAGGTAACACTGACATTCTGACTTTGTGTATCTGTTTATGTGCAGCTGCTTGCTGTCTATATTTGTGTTTGTGTATGTTTGTTCTGTGAAGGCTGTGCGTTTGCTGTTAGTCTTTCTGTGATAAAGTCTGACAAAGCAGATGCCTCAGCGCTCTCTAATAGCCATCTGTCTTTTCATTACGGAGGAGAAGGGCTGCATATGTTGGCAGTGAAGAGCTTTTGCAGTGACACAGAGTCCCTATTCACTTTTTAGCCAAAATAGTTTTCTAACACACTGGTTAAAAAAAAAAAAAAAAAAAAAAAAAGTAATAAGCAATTTCTTTTAAAGCTACTCCAGCTTTTAATTTCATAAGAAAGAGTTGCATTTTGCACCTGCCACAGATACAAGTGTACATGCAAAATGTGCTTTCGCAAACCAGCTTAAGCTGTAGCTTCCCGTGGCTGCTCAGCAGTGTGAAGGCTTTTGCAGCATACTGACCTGAAACATACATGAGCATGAGGGAGACAGAGAAAGGTGCTAAATTAAAAATGATGGTCTCTTGATGGGTTGTAAGTGGTGTTCTGTTCCTGGTCTGGTCCTCCCATTATAAAAGCTTAATGCTGCAAGATCTGCCTGTTAACATAGCCAAAGAGCACCACAGCTCCTTCAAGCTACTGCAAACTGGGGAAAACTGATGCATGCTCTTACAAAATCCCAAAAATTGAAAACAAAACATTTATCCACAGACATGCATTTACTATAGTGCCTGAGGTGTTTTACCCCAAACAACTGTCAGTTGAGAGCACACATATTTAATGGCTTATTACTGGATAATGGAATCACAGCAAATACAATTATGAATTTAAAATGAATGCAAATCCAGAACCAGAAAAGTTTAGCTCTCATCAACTCTTATCCAATCATAAACTAACTTTGTCTTGGTCTAGCTCCAGAGCTACAACTGATGACAGAATGACTGTTATGTAAGCACGCTACGCACTAAAACAGACACAACAGAAATGAGATTAGGACATGGTGGAGTATCCATCCAGGTACACATAGCCAGTAGGAGTGAAGCCTTTTTTTTTTGTATGGTTCACAAGTACAGTTTTCTATTGTATTTGTAAACACCGTGGGGATTTTCTATTTGGAAAACTTTTCGCTACTTTCAGCTGAGTAGCTGAAATTAACTTTAGATGAGACTTTGATGTGGAGGACTAAGGCTGATGTGCTTTTGATTGAAGTGCTCTCATGGTTAATCATGCCAGCCTGACATGTTTGCTATTACTATTTTTAGTCGCAAATAATTAACATATAAACTGTGGGACCAATTGCCTTTTCTCTCATCATAAAAAAATCTCTTCAAAATCTAATATTTTTCTAATTTATGCAAGAACTGCACTACAATTTTCTTTGAACGTTAAATGTTCCCATCCATCAACATGATAAAAATTCACAGTTTTACTACACTGTTTATTCATGTAGGAGTTACAAAACAGAGTAAGCTGGAAAAATTAATAAAGAAAACTAAGCCCAAGTTAAATCTTCAGCAACATTTTCCTTTTACCTCTAATTGATCCCAATGTGTCGACAGAAAAAGTGAAAAGCTCCGTCTTTTGCCTTTGATGTTAAGGAGCCTGGCTATTTGTATAAGCAACGAGGGCTATCCCAGAAACATGTGACTACTGAGTGTAAGAAAACAACATGAGTGGGTTAACAAGACAGATCACAAATAAGCACATTCATCACAACAAGATATTTTGAAAGCAAAGATGGTAATTGAGTTGCCGTTTAAGCATGCATTTATCAAAATGGTATCATAAAATAAAATATTAATGAATGGAGGGAGGATGAATAGAAGTTTTTCAGAAGTTTTTTGAAAACGCGGGGTAGGCATTGTCGTGTAGCCGAAACTTTTTCTATCTGGGGGCATCTCCCTGCGATGAAAACCGCTGTGACATTGGTATGTGTGACCCGTGTCTATATATACATACAGAATGGACGAAATTTTTTGACGTATACAGCTCCAAGTCGAAGATGTATTGACAAAACATGCTTGACAGTTGGGTATTTGTTTGTCTGATTCTTTCTTTATGAGTCATAAAGTTTATTTATTTATTTATTTATTTAATTTATTCATTCATTCATTCATTCACATTCCTCACCAACGACACCAACGCCAGTTCTGGGTCTGACCGGGATGCGCTGCCTGCTGGTGGTAGAACTCTGTGATGGGTCCACTTCGTTTATAATACCAATACATTTGTTTTCATATGTTTGGTATGAAGTCTGATATTATTGTTTAATCATGGAATTTCCACAGGTTCCCTCTAGTAAGTATAGAATGAAGCTAATGGGTTTCGAAGTGAATAACCGACGCCTGTCGACCAATCCTCATCATTGAGTTGCAATGAGAAAATTACAGTTGTGCTTATGTGTGAGTGTTCAAAAGTCACGTTTTGCTTCAGGGTCACCACTGCTGCAGAAAGAGAATCTCATTACTGTGTTTACTTCAGTGATTATGATAAACACTTCCATCCTTTTAGTTCCTATTCATTTGACACTGCTGAATATGCAAACTCACAATTCAGTAGATATCTGAAGAAAAGGTCTCTTCTTCTATCTTTGTGTGTGTGTGTGTGTGTGTGTGTGTGTGTGTGTGTGTGTGTGTGTGTGTGTGTGTGTGTGTGTGTGTGTGTGTGTGTGTGTGTGTGTGTGTGTGTGTGCATGCCTGCGTGTGTGTGTGTGTGTCAGGCCATTACAGATATAATGAGACAATGATAGCTCACGGAGTTGATTCATGCTTACATGTACATTCCGTGTGTTGCTGTAAAAGAATGATTAATTTGCTAAATTTTGATGAAGCCATTCAAAATCTACCCAGGAAAAAAACAAGACAGTTTAACATACAGTATTCTCACTTACACAAGCGCAAACATCAGAAGACATCTTGTCTCTCTTCATGGCTATGAAAGGACCAAACAAGAGAAGTTGTATCGCCCATCCATTGTAAGTTTGAATTTAATGTATTTTTTAAACATAAACCTCCAGTGGACTTAACAAGGGAGGGGTGGGGAGGGGCAATAAATAGTGCTGACTAGGGAATCCATTGTTCTTCTTGGGGACTTCAAAGTTCATGTGGGCAATGACAGTGAGACCTGGAAAGAGGTGATTGGGATGAAAGGCCTCCCAATCTGAACAACAGTGGAGTTCTGTCATTGGACTTCTGTGCTAGTCACAGTTTGTTTATGGACACCTTATTCAAGCACAGGGATGTCCATATGTGAACAAGCCACCAGGGCAGCCTAGATCAAAGGTCAATGATCAACTTTGTTGTCGTATTGTAAGACCTCCAACCGTATGTCTTGGACATTCGGGTGAAGAGAGGGTCCACTGCCCTTCCAGTGGATCCGGTGGTGAGCTGGATCCACTGGCAGGGCAGACGGACTTGGCAGGCCAAACCTGATTTTAGGGTCTGTTGGGAACATCTGGTGGAACCCTCTATCAGCAAGGTCTTTTATTATATCTTGTTATTTATAGTTAATTTACTGTTTGTTCATTGAATGGATTATTTAATTATAACTATAAATTGAGGCGGCACTCCACTAGGCACTCCACTCCACTCCACTAGGCCTTGGACTGGGGACTTGTGGGTCGACCAAAAACTGTGTGAATTGGCAGTGGGAGGTGCCAGCTCACCCCCTGAGCACTGCTGAGATGCCCTTGGCAAACCGTTCAGCACCTCAGGAAGGGAAAGCGGTGCACTGCCAATACTGTTTACAGTAGTGAAGGTAGGGAGCTGCTGACCTCGACTGGGGATATTGTCGGGCAGTGGAAAGAATACCTTGAGGATCTCCTTGAGGATCTCCTCTGAGACCTCAGGTGAAAGCCTGAGGTCTCAGAGGAGTTGCCAAACTTCTTGTTAGCAGAGCACTGGGGGTGGATGAGATTCATCCTGAGTACCTCAAGTCTCTGGATATGGAAGGGTTGTCTTGGTTGTCGCATCTCTGCAACATCGCATGGCAGTCGGGGACAGTACCTCTGGATTGACAGAAAAGGGTGGTGGTCCCTTTTTTCAAAGAGGGGGACCAGAGAGTGTGTTCCAACTATAGGGGGATCACACTCCTCAGTCTAGTCTATTCCAGGGTACGGAGGAGGATTAGACTGATAGTCAAAATGGAGATTCAGGAGGAACAATGCAGTTTTCATACCCATTGCGAAACACTGGACCAGCTCTACACTCTCCATAGAGTGCTCGAGGGTTCGTGAGAGTTTTCCCAACCAGTGCATATGTCCTTTGTGGATCTGGAGAAGGCCTTTGACCACGTCCCTCGTGGTATCTTGTGGGGGAGTGCTTGGGTGTATGGTGTTCATTGCCCTTTGCTGAGGGCTGTCTGGTCTCTGAATGACTAAAGCTGGAGCATAGTTCGCATTGCCAGCAGTAAGTCAGACCTGTTTCAGGTACATGTTGGACTTTGGCAGGGCTGCCCTTCATCATCGGTTCTGTTCATAATCTTTATGGCATAGCAAGGGGCCAGAGGAATAATCGGCTGAAGATGAACAGATAGTATAAACATTTTTTTATTTTTTTTATTTTGTATACTGGTTTGATCCCCGAAGGGAAATTAAGAAAGCTCACTCTAGTCAGTGGTTCAAACGCATGCATACATACAGTAAATTAGTGAGTACAGGTCCCTGTAGCACACACACACACACACACACACATACACAAGGGGGCCTGTAGGCATGCAAGGGAGGTAGAGTGGCAGGCAGCTCCTTCTTGGTGTGCCTCAAATGAGCAATTTGTAAAGGGGACAGCACCTTGCTCAAGGGCACCTCGGCAGTGCTCCGGAGATGAGCTGACACCTCCCACTGTCAGCTCACCTCTGGGTATTTTTTTGGGGCGGGAGCGGGAATTGAACCGCCAATCTTGAATCATTGGACGACCCACTCTACCACTCGCTCTACCACTGAGCCACTGCCACCCCCTAAACTGTAGTTTAGTAGTTACAAATAAATATCTACAGTATGTCATGCATCATTCTTGGTATCCTATAACTTCTGCACATGATTTATGTGTTAGAAAAATTTAATCAAATGGTATTTTATGATAACTGAGTTAAGCTGCAAACAAAAATGTAATCAGATGGAGAGACAGAGCGACAGCCGTGCTCCCCACACACACACATACATACACACTCCTGGCATTATAAAGTTGATGAAAACTAATTGTAACCACATCCATCACTGTAGTGAGCCTTGTATAGAATGCATTTAAGCATATGCAATGGAAAAGATGGCAAACCTTCAGAGTTTCTATAAAAACATGTTTCTCTCTGTCAAAGCTTTATTTGATTTCTGGGTCCTAAATTTCTCTCACCTGTGTCGTAGTGCAAAATCAGGTCCTGGTTGTGGTCTCCTAAAGTTATGGGATTAAAAGTCACAGTCACCTGTATACTCTCACCCACATCAAGGGTTCCAGAGGACGGTGTCACTGAGAACGGCCTGGAACACAGTATAACAGATTACCATCAGATCGCAATAAAAAAATAGCAGAACATCTTAAGTGTTTTTTCATTAATAATATCTTTCAATTTCAGTTGCATACGTGTATAGCCAGTATATAAGGTATATTATTTTGAGTAGCTAATAGTATATAAAAATTTACTATATGTCAAATACTTAATACACAAAAAAAATACACAAAATCTAGATGCTTAGAAAATAATATTTGTATTGAATGGGACTCAGTTAACTGACCACATTTGACCCCAATCATCCAATCAATGAACAACAAAGCTCATAATGTGAAACCGTACACACGAGAAAAGCAAAGAAATCAGATACGGGTCATTTTTGAGGAATATTCTCGAGTTTACACCGTCTGATACGGTTCAGCATTGTGGATTTCTGTAAAATCCGTCCACTGAACTGTGATTTAGAGCCCCAAGATCTGATTCTGGTTCTAGCAGCAGAACAACCCAGTAGTCGTAGGGCCCAGAGCTAGGATTGTTGTGCCTGTTAAAAATAGTTTGCTTATTTGTGACCCCTGTAATATAGTAAGATGTAAAATATAAATATTAAATAACTTAAAGACATTTTGTCCCAACCCTCACCTCTGTGTGCTCAGTGTGAACTTTGCCTTGCTGTTTCCTATGTTGCGGACCAAGTGGGTGACCTCTGTGGATGATTTCACAGGACACACTGGTGAATGGAATTCGTCACGAAAGTCAAGTATTGCACGTGGTCCAATGGCTCGGACTGGGACCTCAAACCGCTCTCTCTCTGTCACAAAAACCACTCCATAGTGATAGTCCTACAAAAATAAAAAATAAAGGAGTGTCAAACACTTGACACTAACTGAAGATCTTCTTAGATAATGACACGATTGGGTGAATACAAATAAACAAATATGACTTTAACAAAAAAGATGTTGCATCACATTAAACTATTAAGTATAAGATTGCATTAGAGAACTTTTTGTCAGTCCTGAGGAACAGTAGCCAACGGACATAGTATTTACGGTTCATACTCTAGGGACAATGAATGCATGTCCCAAGATTCCCCATTGATTCTTCTTCTTTTCCTTTCAGCTTTTCCCTTCAGGGGTCACCACAGCGAGTCAATTGCCTCCATCTAACCCTGTCTTCTGCATCCTCTTCTCTCGCACCAACTACCTTCATGTCCTCTTTCACTACATCCATAAACTTCCTCTTTGTTCTTCTTCTAGGCCTCCTGCCTTTTTTACTTTTGTGTCAGTCTCTGCTCCCTGGTGTCCAGATTCATACTATCCTTAACACTTGCAATCCTGATCCACACCAAAGATTGATGGTTTCATTCCTGACCACAGGAATGAATCCATCTGCTATGAATCTTTCTAAAAATAGGTTCAGAACATTTTGATTAATCTGACCATGATATGACCATACGTCGGCTACATTAAGATTCACCATTGATACTGTAATAAAATTTTTTTATGTAAATCTGATCGAACATTGTTCAGATATTTCCATCTGTGGACAGTGAAGGTGTTTGGACCAACCAACTGACAGCCATGTTGCTGGTAAGACAGTGAGCAGATCATTGTGGTGACAGATCAGTGTAGTAACATAAATATAGAATACAATTACTTTGTCGAATGCTGTTGTTCTTGTTGACCACTTTCTCAGGTTTCACTTTCACCCTCAGTATCAGTAAAACTGAAGACAACAGGATGTGCTGATGTTACCTAATACATGACCCTTACCCGTAACCTTCTGATCCTGACTTTCTTGATTTTAAAATATAAATGCATATGCATTCAAATGGTTAAAGATTAATTTATCTGAACATCAGAGATTTACCAAGAATCTGAAAGGCAAATGAGGTTTTGCATATATTCAAAGAGCAATAGTCATCCAAATAAATTAATAAATGAGACAAACAAAGAAAAATTAAATTAAATCAATTAAACCATGTGGGCAGAGTTGTGTTTTGTCCACTAGACCAAAGTGTTTAGTGTTGCAAGGCCAAAAGCTGCGAATGTGGTTGTGTGACAGGATATTCCCACACTTTTTTCCACATCCTATCCTTTGGCTGTCTAAAGGGGCTTGTGACATTGTTGGGGCAAAGCTAAACTCTCTGACAGTGGTGTTGGAGATAAGGATATTGTCCAAGTTAAGAGCCGTTCTGGACGATGAGTCCCACCCACTGTAATATACAGTATATAGGTGGGGCAAGGGAATTTGTTCAGTAATAGGATTAACCTTCCTATTTTTCCTGCAAATTGTACAACTTCTCACTCTGATAATGATGCGGTGAGGAAAAGAAGGAATGGAAGGGGACACTAAAAACTGTAAATTTCTGTATACACCTTTATATTCACTTATTTACTCTCTTATTTATTCCAATTTCACTTCAGCTCTTCATTATAACATTTTTTTTCTTTGTCTGACATTTTCTATGGCTCTTCCTGGAGCAGTGCAATTTTAACAAAAAGCAATTTTCCCGTCAGGTATTAATGAAGCACTATGATTCTGATTCTAATTCTGATTCTGATTTGATTCTGATTTTGATTTTTATTCTGATTCTGGTAGCTACAGCTTCACCATCCAATCTAATGTCTAATCAGCTTCTTAAGTGCATGCTACCTTGATTACGCTCCATACTATTATCCTGCAAACACCATGTCTGTTTTATGCAGCAGTCAAAATTTCCTTCTGTCTCCAGTACCTTGTTCTCCAGTGGTGTGAAGTAGACAGTGAAGGTAGCAAGCATTCCTGATGCTACCTTGCCTCCATCCTTTGGACCCACCACACGGAAAAATTGTGAGTCCTGAAGATCCACTTTTAACCACCGTGGAACCTTGACAGAACAGAAATCAAGAGCATTTCTCAGATATATAACAGCACTTTTTTCATTATTTTACTCTCTGTGTAGCAAGAAAATAAAGTAGAAAAGAAAAAACAAATTCAGTGGTTGGCTTTTTGCTGAGGCTACTGCTAGCAAAAACATAACATGAAAATTCAGTTATCTTCAAAGATTTATTCAACTACTGATACCAATCATTTTTTCTGCTCTCTTTTCAGACGTCTTGAAGTTGAACAGTTTCTATTTTTGATTTCACAGCTATAATTGATTGTGACATCAGGAACGGCTGTCATGTTAGGATTGAAACAATTTAGTCATTGATCATTCTTTCACACACCTTGTCATTGTTCAGAAGATGGATCTGTAATTGACAGGTCTGTGCAGGCGCAAAATTCTGGAAGATCAGCTCAGACGGGTAGGGCTGAAAAAGCGTCTGGTCCTTCATCACACACAAACATGCACTCACACACACACACACACACACACACACACACACACACACACACACACACACACACACACACACACACACACACACACACACACACACACACAGACATGACAATCATTTCCTTAAAGTAAGCCCTTCATATTCATACTCACCACATAATTATTATGTGTTAAAGTACTCTTATTAAAACTATTAGTACATTTTTCTGTTCAATTCATTGCAAGATATTTCTTTAAAGAATATTTTGGGACTAGGTATCGTTAACATTTGAAAAATTACATAGACTTTTATGTTTCAGTTTTAATGGTATTTGCCTGCAAAATGTACACAAAATGTCTTGGTTGGGAACTTTATGTCCACATGCAATTTTCACATTCAGAGCAAATCAGTTTTTTTCCTTTACAGTTTATTACAAGGAGGTACAGTAAAAATACTGTTCACAATATGATAGAAAAGAAAAAGATTACAGTGAACAAAATAGCCATGAAACACACAAGAGCATTCTGAACAAAAAAAAACAACAACAGCAAAAAGCTCGGAAAAAAGTGTGTGTGTGTGTGTGTGTGTGTGTGTGTGTGTGTGCGTGCGTGCGTGCGTGTGTGTGTGTGGGGGGGGGGCTTACGTAAAAAAACACACAAAATTACTGTCTCTAATCTCTACGATCTCTGATATCATCCGAGGTGATGCACCTGGGATAGAACTGCTTGGCGTGTCGGATCCACCCTTGGCAATGATCAGCTGTGTGTCAATGGGGGGGCAGTGACTCAGCGGTAGAGCGGGTTGTCCAATGTACCAAGATTGGCAGTTGGATTCCCGCTCCCACCCACAGGCCCCCTGTATGTGTGTGTGTGTGTGTGTATGTTCAGGGCCTGTACACACTAATATATGCACATATGAATTACTAACACTAGAGTGTGCCACTAATTTCCCTTTCATGATTGATTGAGTATTTATCAGCTGCGATATAATGTTTTTGAACTGATATCATTGCAGAAGCAGAGGTTTTTATACTGTAGCTAAGGTTTGGAACAATCCATAATTTTGTTGGCAGGTATAGCTTGTCTGTTAAGAAAATGAAAGCATTGTGGAAATATGTTCATTGACTGCATATTGTGTGAAAGCAACATGAAATGTGTGAATAGTACGGCCACAAAAGACAGATGCTGTGCTAATTGTGTTTAGAGTTTTGAAAATTTGACTACTGTTTGGACAAACGCCTGTAAGCGACTGTGAAAAACTGTAAATGAAATCTAAACTATTTTTATTTGGTTTTAAATATATAGCTGACACTAGCTGGTTCGCTTTGCTTAACATAATGACAGGAATCCAGATTGATATCGGTAATCCTTGAAGGCTGAATCTGAAGCAACTGGACTTCAAATTCTCATTCTGACTATGCTTTTCTTATATGGAAAAGAAAAGCATATAAAGTTAATCATCTGAGGTATCACAGCTTTGGCTAACATTTACCTTCATATGGGTCATCTTGCTTATATCAAGTAGTTCCAGGATGCGTGGTGGGTGTACCTCCTTGGTGTTGGCCAGACGCTCTTCTGTAGATTGTAAACGCTCCTGGCTATAAATAGATGGACTCACCTGCAAACACAGCAGAGCAGACCTTTAAGTGACTGCCCTGATGACTTATTTTCTGTCTCTATTTAATATAGATGAGTAACCACATTAAGCAAAACTGTTCCACTGATGAATGTGAAAACATAAAGAGTAGTCGAGCTGCAGTCGGTTGCCTTCACACACTCAGATATGGTACATATTTGCTGACACCAGCATGAAAAAAGGAGCTGATAACATGTAATGAAAGACTGGTGACACTCTCCATGTCTGCAGCATTTGGTGGTTAATACCCCCTCGCCCCCATAATCCTCTAAAGCACCTCTGTTGGAGGGCACCAGAAACATCTGACTGCACTTATCCGACTTCGGGAATTTATCATGACTAAGACAGCAGAGAAGCTGGTGTGAAGAGAATCTTAATCCAGTGGCTGCCAGCTAGGTGTGCATATCTAATAAAATGTCATGTTATTCTTCTTCTTTTCCTTTCGGCTTTTTCCTTCTGGGGTCGCCACAGCGAATCATTTGGCTCCATCTAACCCTGTCTTCTGTATCCTCTTCTCTCACACCAACTACCTTCATGTCCTCTTTCACTACATCCATAAACCTCCTCTTTGGTCTTCCTCTAGGCCTCCTGCCTGGCAGTTCAAAACTCAGCATCCTTCTACCAATATTGTTATTTGTATCGGTACACAGTGAAAATACAGAGGACATAAGCATATCATGTTATTTATTGAATAAAAGAGTAATAATGGAATAAAAACAAGACTTTCACATGAATTGGTTGAATCAAAATTGTTAATGTCTTAAGTTACAAAGTATGTCGACCTGACGTCCTCACCAGTCTTGGTTTGTCTTCTTTTACGAGCCTATAATTCTGTAACATCGACCTCTTTCTCGAGGAAAACTGCAAAGCTGTCATTTTCAGTGTTTTCAGCTGTCCTGCAAATAAAGGCAGATAGAGAACACTTGAATTGGTAGACTTGGAAGAAGACACATGAATATGTGTGTGTGTGTGTGTGTGTGTGTGTGTGTGTGTGTGTGTGTGTGTGTGTGTGTGTGTGTGTGTGTGTGTGTGTGTGTGTGTGTGTGTGTGTGTGCGTGTGTGTGTGCGTGCGCGCGCACACACACGCTGATGGTGTGTGTGTGTAGGCTGATGGTTTGTCTTATAATTCATACATGCGCCGTTAACGTAGCACTAAGACATGGGTTTTTATTTATGCGATGCCAGTGTGTGGAATAAATGAGTAAAATATCTCTCTTTATATTATTTATTTATTTTATAGTAGACTCTGATCTGAATTTACTCCAAATCGACCGTACAGTATAAAACTTGTGAAGAGGGAAACAAATAAACACCATGTTGTATCGATTTAAAATATTAGCCAACAGATCTTTGAAGTTATCGGTTAAGGTTATATTATGACGCGATACAAGTTCTCTTCTGTCTCCACTAAAATCCACTATTTGTTGAAAAAACTCGTTTATCATACCTTGCGTTTTTAGAGCCGTCGTAGTTACTGTGACTTGTTTCCAGGGCAACGGATTCACTGACCTCCCACCAAACTGGTTCCTGATTGGCTGACAGCTCCGGACTAGTTTTAAGGACGACGTGAGGTTATAGGTGATTTAGAGAGCATGTAAATAAAACGAGTTACAGGTTCAGAGGAAAACGTGGACTTATACATGACCTGATCGATATGCGTATCGAACAGGTCATGGTTTAATAAAGCTGATTCGTCTGAATTAAACCGCATCCTGAAAACAACGCACATCCTGGAAGGAGCAACGACATCATTTAAAGGTTTTATAATTGAATTTGATAGATACAACAGTTTTGACAAGTTTTTTGAGTTTTAAAGAGTTTTAAATTATTGTTCATATTCTGTTTTGTTTTTTTTTAGTCTAATTTGAATACTCTACAAATCGCCCTTTCTAAAGTAAAAAATAAAAATAAACACACAAGAAGAAAATGCATATATAAATTGCAATGCATAACATATCCTACTTTTTTGTCATTATGGGATGATCATATATTGTCAGCAGAAAAAGCTGATGAATAAATGTAGCCCTTTATGTAGTACAATGTAAAACACCTAAATCCATGACTTCAGGCAATTGTAACATCAAATGGGAAGGAAGGAAGTTTCCAATGTGGTAACACAGTGTCTGGACAGTCCATGGACGCAGATGAAATCTCCTTAACTATTGTGTCCCTCAATAGAATAATAATTATGTAACAAAAGCAATAACGTGCCACCCCCCTCTCTCTCTCACATACGCACACACACACAGACACACGCACACACACACAGACACGCACACACACACAGACACACGCACACACACACACACACACACACACACACACACACACACACACACACACACGCACACACCTACATGCACCGTGCGTGTATGTAGGTGTGCATTGAAAAGGGTAATCATAAGGACATTTTGGACTTTAAAAACCCAACAAAGATGACGACATGCGAGAAACTGATGAAATTAAAATATTCTGAAGATTTTAAGGCGTTGGTTAAAGTCATTCATTTCATAGCAATTAAATTTATTTGGCCAATGTTTCGACCAGGGTTAGTTAATGTAGTATTATAGTTTTACTTGATTCTGTACTAAAACTTTCATAAGTTTATAGTGTGAGGGTTTATATGATTGGGATGGGTCATTATACTATATTGGGTTAAAGTTCTCTTCTCTTATAGGTTTATGATGTGAGGCCTAAAGTTGAAACGCTGTTTTCTCCAACAATTGAATTCATTCTGTCCTCCGAAGCCATGAGTCAGCTCTTTGAATTGTTTCTGTCTGTGTGGAGGGAGAGACTCTGTCAGTTCACGATTCCGTTTATGCTCAAATCATATTAAATTCCTGATTTTGAAATGTTTAAACTAATCTTTAAACTAAGTCATTGTGGTGTTTATCTCTCTGCGCTCATCAAAAAGTTGTCTTACTGTTTTCCTTCTGATTCTGCTTGTACTCGTTGCCCTCTCATTTGTCCAGCGTCTGTCCTCACCCCTAACTCTCTTTGTGAACGCATCAGTGAGCTGACCAGCCGTCGAGAAAATAGGATTTAGAATATTTCAAAGGGATGGGCTGAGTGTATGCTCCGCCCCTTTGTCCTCCACGGAATGATGTCAACACACAGCATCGACTCCACCAGTAGCATGTCAGTCTTAACAGGATTCCCATCAAACACTCCATTACCGTGAACTGTGCCTGAGAAGGGTCCATCAAATACATTTACTGCCTTTATTATCAGGTTGATCTTCATCCGACATGCAAGCGTCGTCCTCCTCCACTCAGCGCAGGTAAGACCCAAAATCTGCTCTGTTATAAATTCTTAGTAGTCCTTTCTTTCCACCACTACCAGTTTTGTCAGTTTACTTTATTTAACATGCTTGTTTCTGGCTGTATGGGGGTCAGGGTTCAGGGGTCAGGGGTCAGGGCTCAGCTCAACTCTGGCATTTCAGACTCTATGGTGTTTGAAGTCACTTGCTACTGGCTTCAATACATTTTGAAGCACTATTTTTTAATAACTATTCTCATATTGCTAATCTGTTGATGGTTTGTTGTTTGTCATATTCCTTTTAGCCCCTCCCTATCTCAGAGGTCATTGCCCTTTGCCAGGCAGATCACCATTGAAATAAGAATTTGTTCTTTATTCAATTCAATTCAATTCAATTCAATTCAATTCAATTCAATTCAACTCAATTCAATTCAATTCAATTCAATTCACTTCAATTCAATTCGAAATACCCTTCATATTGTGGCAGCATTATGTGTGTTGGTGTGAAGGGTGTATCAGTGAAAACATAACAGTGTAAACATAAACAATATACATAAATAATAATTAAATAATAACATAAATAAACTGTTTATGTTAAATAATAATTCAAAACTTAGTTTAAAACCTAGTTAGTTAGTTAATTAGATAGTTTAAAAACTAGTTGGTTTAAAACCTAGTTAGTTCAAAACTTAGTGAGTTTGTTTAAACCTAAGTAGTTCAAAACTTGGTTAGTTAGTTATTTATAAACCTAGTTAGTTCAAAACCTAGTTTAAAACCTAGTTAATTAATTAGTTCAAAAACAGGTTAGTTGAAAACCTAGATAACAATAATAATTATTTAACATAAACAGTGTAAACATAAACAACTAACATTAACAATAAACATCTCCCCACCAGTATATTTGAATAAGCTCACTTGAAAAGTCTCATGCTGTCACACATCACTACTTATCAATCAAGCACCCAACCAATCACAGCGCATCTGCCAGAAGGAATCGCGTGAACAATATGGTGTAAAGCAGGGGTCACCAAATTTATTTATTTTTTATATACTCAAGTAATCCCCGAAGGGAAATTAATAGCACACTCTAGTTAGTCCAGATCAAATCACATGCATGCTAGTTAGCGTGTACAGACCCTGAACACACACACACACAAGGGGCCTGTACTCATGCAAGGGAGGTAGAGTGGCGGGCAGCTCCTGCTTGGTGTGCCCCAAATGAGCAACTTGTAAGGGGGTTGGCGCCTTGCTCAAGGGCGCCTCGGCAGTGCTCCAGAGGTGAGCTGACACCTCCCACTGTCAGCTCACCTCTGGGTGTTTTGGGCGGGAACGGGAATCGAACCGCTGATCTCAAATCAATGGATGACCCGCTCTACCGCACGCTCTACCACTGAGCCACTGCCGCCCCATGGTGGCAGTGGCTCAGATCCGGACGGCGTGATGGTTCTGTCCGGACCCGTGACCACTCCATGATAAATTCACGAGAGGAGAATTTCTTGGAGACTTTTTTCTGACGGTCGTGGCTACAGACGGCGGGCGCTGCTCCTCCAGTTAATACGGTAATAGCACCACTCAGTTCAGCCAATCAGATTGTTTGTTTACCTGCTCTGTCAGCGCACCTGGAAGTGAGACAGCTCGCTGCCACTACCGCTGAGAATTTACCGCTACAGGAGCACAGAGGAAGGGAGACAGCATAGCTCCAAACAAAGGGAGGTTAATGACGAAAACCGCTGGTTAATAATGAGTGGACGGAGAAATTTATGTTTATTCTTCCGTCAGGCAGTTCAAAACCATTTTACCTCATATGGTCTGAACACGTAGCATTAATTAAAAATGGTAACGTGAAGAGCCACTACGAAACAAAACACAGAGCTTTTGAGCAAAGTTATCCCTTGAAGTCCGAACTGAGAGCAAAATGACTGAACAAAATGCAAACGAATGTTCACTAAAGACGTGGTGGATTTTGGGGCAACATAAAAAATATTTAGTGATGGGACAGTTGTGAAGAAGTGCTTAAACGCCGTTGTTGAGACATTATTTAACGGAAAACAGAAAGATGAGGTGTGAAAAAATCAAACAAATTCCGATGTCAATTTTCAACAGCAACCAGAAAATCAGAAATATCAACAGCTTGATGCAGCTATTCAAAGAGCACCATGCATATCTGTGGCCGTTGATGAGTCTACAGGTGTTACTGGTAATGTCCAGCTTTTGTGTGTGTCAGGTCCTTCACAAAGACAAGGTGCTCTTTGCTGAATGTAATACCACTAACACAAACAAGAGGAGGGGACATGTATGCAGCAATAAGATGCTGACAAAGAGGGACATAGATCTGAAACGGGTGGTCTCTGTCACCACCCTCTCTTTTTCCACCACCTTGTCATGGTGGGAAAAGAGAGATGGGCTGTACCAAACAGTGGGAGCTTTCCAAAACAGTCAAGGTGTGCTCTGTCCTTGTGTACGAGTAACCTTGTGCACAAGTAAATGACTGTCAGGCCACATGCCCCTTTCTCTCATGAAGAAAGTTCTGTTTGCATTTTTCCCCTGAAAGAGCCAGTTTTTATTCATGCTTTATGAAGATGTTAATGGTTTTTTACTTGAAGTGTAGGCCTTCAGTTCTTTAGGCTGGGACGTCTTTATTATTCAGCTCTTTTTGAACTTTATTTTTAATTCTGAGGTTTGTGTGTTCGTCAATCTAGCATAAAGGTTTGAATTTTATTTGTCTGGGTCTACTTTTATTCATGGTGAGGTAAAAGAGCTAGCTGTGCACTCACTTAAACATAACCTGCATTGAAAATTGATAATAAATGATAATGTGGATATAGGGACTGGCTATAAGACACAAACTCAACTTGGGTTCGGACCTTTTACTAAGAGGAAATTTTTATAACCGGACCTCCGTGACTTTTAATTGAATACCTCTGATGTAAGGCATCGGGTAGCGAGGCTTTTTGTTGCAGTTACTCCTTTCGTCCACATGACAACGCAGATATCTGGGACGAAAACACTGACCAAAGGGATGTTTTTTGAAAACGCCAGGTCTGCATTGTCGTGTGGACACTGTAGCCAAAACTTTTTCTATCTGGGGGGGTGTCTCCCTGCGACAAAACCCGCTGTGACGTTAGTGTGTGTCATCCGTGTCTACATGTACACACAGAATGGACGGAGTTAAAACTGGCTATTTTCTGACGTATAACAGCTCCACTTCGAAGACTTGTTGATAAACATGTTTGACAGTTGGATATTTGTGTTTCTGTTTCTTTCTTTATGAGTGATCAAGTTTATATATTTATTTATTCATTCATTCATTCACGTTCCTTGCCGATGCCAGTTCTGGGTCCGACCGGGATGCACTGCCTGCTGGTGGGAGAACTCTGTGATGAAGGTTGTCTTCCAGGGGGAACAGCATAAATTTGCACGTTTCCTGGTTCCATTCTCGGATTTGTTCTGCTTACGAACGTGTTGATCAACGCACTTATGTGGCTACATGTGGACATGGCTTGATCCGGGTAGAGGTTTGGTTTTTGCCGCATGTTTTGACAGCGATATAAGGCGGGTGTTTTCTACGGCAGGGGAAATATTGTCAAAAAAAAAAAAAATCCCCTAAGACTTGCCACAGTTGACAAAAATGTTGTTTTTAAATAAAAACCAATGATATGACCAAAACATAATCACTGGCTATACCTCAATGTTATAAAAGCACAATCATTGTCCATACCCCAACCCTAACCACCCTCCCCTCACTGAACATATTTACTGTATTTTCATTTCCGGCATGTCCAAATGATCATTTTCCATACTACAGTGTGTGTGTGTGTGTGTGTGTGTGTGTGTGTGTGTGTGTGTGTGTGTGTGTGTGTGTGTGTGTGTGTGTATACTGTTTACGTGTGCAAGCATTTGGAGTTAAAAGTAATTTCCCCCCGGTAATTATTTATAGATTTATTTATTTTATTTTTTATTTTTATTCACACACACACGCACACACACACACACACACACACACACACACTCAAACACACACACACACACACACACACGCACACATACACACACACACACACCTACATGCGCCGTGCGTGTATGTAGGTATGTATTCAAAAGGGTAATCATATGGACATTCTGGACTTTAAAACAAAGACGACATTCGAGGAGCTGATGAAATTAAAATATTCTGACGATCTTAAGGCTTTGGTTAAAGTCATTCATTTGACCCATGATTTTTGACTGCGTTTGGTGCTCTTGGTTTATAAGACCTATACATTTGTTTTCATATGTTTGGTATGAAGTCTGATATTGTTTTATTGTGAAATTTCAATGGGTTCCCGCTAGTGAAATAATAATTAAATAACATAAATGTACTATTTACGTAAAATAATAATTCAGTCTAGTTAATTCAAGTGAGTTAATCCACAACCTGTAGTTAGTTTAAAACCTAATTAGTTATTTAGTTAGTTAATTAAAAAACTACCCAGTTTATAACCTAGTTAGTTCAAAACCTAGTTAGTTTAGAACCTAGTTTTTTCAAACCTAGTGGGTTAGTTAATTAGTTAGTTAGTTCAAAAACTAGTTATTTTAAACCTAGTTCTTCTTCTCCTGGTACTCATTCCTGATCCTATCCATCCTGGTCACTCCCAAAGAGAACCTCAGCATCTTCATATCTGCTACCTCCAGCTCTGCCTCCCGTCTTTTCCTCAGTGACACTGTCTCTAGACCAAACAACATCGCTGGTCTCACCACAGTTTTGTACGTCTTTCCTTTCATTTTAGCTGAAACTCTTCTGTCACACATCACACCTGACACTTTTCTTGATCTCTTCTCCCTGTAACCTCACTCTTCCATTTGGGTCCCTCTCATTCACACACATCTGTCTTACTGTGGCTAACCATCATTCCTCTCCTTTCCAGGACAAACCTCCACCTCTCCACCTTCTCCTCCACCTGTTCCCTGCTCTCACTACAGATCACAATGTCATCTGCAAACATTATAGTCCATGGATTCCTGTCTAACCTCGTCTGTCAGCCTGTCCATCACCATAGCGAACAAGAAGGGGCTCAGAGCTGTTTAAGGTGGAGGTGCAGTCCCACCTCCACCTTGAACTCCTCTGTCACACCTACAGCACACCTCACCACTGTCTTACAGTCCACATGTTCTGCACCACTCTAACATACTTCTCTGCCACTCCATACTTACTCTTACAATACCACAGTTCCTCTTTGGGCACCCTGTCATAAGCTTTCTCCAGATCTACAAAAACACAACACAGCTCCCTCTGGCCTTCTCTGTACTTCTCTATCAACATCCTCAAAGCAAATACTGCATCTGTGGTACTCTTGTTTGGCAAGAAATCATACTGCTGCTCACAAATGCTCACTTCTGCCCTTAGTCTAGCTTCCACTACTCTTTCCCATGATTTCATTGTATGGCTTACCTCTGTAGTTGCCACAATTCTGCCCATCTCCCTTGTTCTTAAAAATGGGCACCAGCACACTTCTCCTCCATTCTTCAGGCATCTTCTCACTATCTAAGATCCTGTTGAACAACCCAGTCAGAAACTCTACTGCACTAAACACTTCCATACCTCCACAGGTATATCATCAGGACCGAGTGCCTTTCCACTCTTCATCCTCTTCAATGCCCTCCTCACTTCATCCTGACTAGTATTTGCTTCTTCCTGGTCCACAAAGCCACCTCTTCTAGTTTTTGTTCTCTCTCATTTTCCACGTTCATCAACTCTTCAAAGTACTCTTTCCATCTTCCAATCACACTGCTGGCACCTGTCAATAGACTTCTATCTCTATCCTTAATCACCCTAACCTGCTGCACGTCTTTCCCATCTCTGTCTCTCTGTCTTACCAACCGTATAGATCAGTCTCTCCCTCCTTACTGTCCAACCAGCATATAAGTCATCATGAGCTTCTTGTTTGGCCTTTGCTACCTTCTACCTTAACCTTACGCTGCATCTCCCTGTACTCCTCTCTACTCTCCTCAGTCCTCTCAGTGTCCCACTTCTTCTTAGCTAACCTCTTTCTTTGTATACACTCCTGTACCTCCTCATTTCACCACCAAGTCTCCTTATCTACTTTCCTTCCAGATGACACACCAAGTACTATCTTACCTGTCTCCCTGATCACATTAGCTGTAGTTGTCCAGTCATAGTTGTCCAGTCATCCAGGGGCGGCAGTGGCTCAGTGGTAAAGCGGGCGGTAGAGCGGGTCGTCCTATGATTCAAGATCAGCGGTTCGATTCCCGCTCCCGCCCAAAAAATACCCGGAGGTGAGCTGACAGTGGGAGGCGTCAGCTCACCTCCGGAGCACTGCCGAGGCACCCTTGAGCAAGGTGCCGTCCCCTTTACAAAAAATTGCTCATTTGAGGCACACCAAGAAGGAGCTGCCTGCCACTCTACCTCCCTTGCATGCCTACAGGCCCCCTTGTGTGTGGTTGTGTGTATTACAGGGGCCTGTACACACTAATATGCATGCGTGTGATTGAGACTAACAAAAACTAGAGTGTGCGTTCTTAATTTCCCTTCGAGGATTATAACAGTGTATAAAAATTAAAAAAAATCTGGAAGCACCTCCTGACCACCCAGAGCCTGTCTTAACTTCCTTCTAAATGTCATGCAACACTCTTCCTTTTTCAACTCCCACTATTTCGTCCTCTGCTCTGCCTTTCCCCTCTTTATCTTCCTCACTACCAGAGTCATCCTGCAAACCACCATCCTATGTTGTTTGGCTACACTCTCGCCTATTACACCGTCTACACAAAAATACACCGTCTACGCAAGATGTAGTCTACCTGTGTGCTCCCACTTCCACTCTTATAGGTCACCCTATGTTCCTGCCTCATCTGGAAGAAAGTATTCACTACAGCCATTTCCATCCTTTTTGCAAAGTCAGCTACCATCTGTCCTTCTGCATTCCTCTCCAGGATACCAAACCTGCCCATCACCTTCTCATCACCTCTGTTTCCTGCACCAACATGTTCAGTGAAGTCTGCACCAATGACAACTCTCACTTCCAGGTATGCTCTGCATCACTTCATCAAAGTCCAACCAGAACTTCTCCTTCTCCTCCAGCGCACAACCTACCTGTGGAACATACCCACTAACAACATTGAACATCACACCTCCGATTTCTAGCTTCAGACTGATCACTCTATCTGACACTCTTTTTACCTCCAGGACATTCCTAACAAACTCCTCCTTCAAGATAACTCCTACTCCATTTCTCTTCCCATCTAAACCATGATAGAACAACTTGAACCCTACTACTAAACTTCTAGCCTTTGCTACATTTCCACCTGGTCTAGTGGACACACAGTATGTCTACCTTCCTCCTCTGCATCATGTCAGCCAAGTCTATATCTTTTCCTGTCATAGTTCCAACATTTACCATCCCCACTCTCAGTCCTATACTCTCGGCGTTCCTCTTGTCTCTCCTCCTCTCCTTCGACCAACAGTCATCCAATTGCCACCGGCATCGGTGCTGTTGGTGAACAGCACCGATGGTGGTCTTCGTTAACCCAGGCCTCGACCGATCTGGTATGGAAGTCATAGATTTGATTCGCATGTTTGCTTCAGCAAAAGTTTTACATCAGATGCCCTTCCTGACACAACCCTCTGTATTTATCCGGGCTTGGGACCAGCGCAATAACACACTGGGTTGTGCCCTCTTTCGGATACATTAATCAAGTGACGAACTATTTGTCTTATTTTTTACGGTAATTTAAACGTCATGACCCTCACCATACTGATATTAAACCACCTTCTATCTGTATTACCTTTTCCCACACTCTTATTGACTATTTAAAGCACTTTTGTGTCTCACATAAGTCCAAGACTCACGGAATTGAGCGCACCTCCGAATGCCGTCAGCCAATAGAATGCGCGTACGGTATCACGTGACTGCCTTCCAAAAATCTGCAATGAGGTGAAATCACGAGCGTTAAAACGCGAATGCATGAGGGCGCACTGTAAACAGAAATCCAAACTGGATGAGTTTTAAGGTCTGTGCTCCCCACCAGTGAGTTACAACTGAAGAAACGTCTTGGATAAAACATTTTCAAACTATAGACAGAAATCCAAGTGTTTCAGGTTCAGCCTTAAGTGGTGGCCATGAAGTGGATGAATGAGAATCAACAGCATTTGATGTAAGTAGATATTTGTAGCAGCCTCATGCAATAATGTGACCCAAAATCCTCCAATGAAAATGGCAGATTGACTTTTTTGCACATTGAGTACCTGTAAGGGTGCTCAATTCAATTCATTTTTATTTATAGACCTGAATAACTGCTCTTTATAAAGCCTCAAAGCATTTCACAGTCAGATACACGGGTACAGATGAAACAAAGAATGTAATCTGTAAGAATGTAATCTGCTGATCAGTAACTTTTACAGGTGCTGCAAGGTGCATTTCATTCCTTACAGAATGCTGTTTCCAGTCTTGATATAATGCTAAGTAAACTGACTGCTGCATCTAGCTTCACACTGAATAGATTGAAATGAGAGCCGTGCTGAATAGCAACAAAGACAAAAATAATTTCTTTTCCATTTGTGGAACTATGAAATAAATTGTAAAAATAAAAAATTATGCCCTTAAACTTAAATTGTGTCATTTGCATTTATTATTCCAATTGAATAATTTCCCGTTACTGAGTGTAGACAATACAGTGGCTTGCAGGATGACCTAAAGAACAGGTTGACTTCCAGTAGGTTGTTCTGATTATGATGTAGGTGCATGAACTCACTTAATTGCCCTCCTGCAAACTTTTGTCCACATTTTTGACAAGCCAGCAGGTAAATTTTGACTCTTCAGTAAACATTGTGTCACATCTTTTGAATCATTAAGGCCTGAAGATGCAGCAGAAGTGCTTAAGCATAAAATAGATGGTCGTAACAGATGACATCGTCTGCTAGTAAAGAGGAGGGGAAGACGCAATGACATGCATTGCTGTTATTTTTCTCAGTAACAATGTTTTTTTTTTCATCAAAGGTAGAAGAATAACAAGAAGAAGACGAAGTATACTTTATTAATCCCCGCAGGGAAATTACATGTCACTAACCTAACATAACACAGTCTGGGTGTTTTTCCGTATGTATTCAAAAGGGTCATCATAAAGACAGTCTGAATTTGATAGGATTTGAGCATAATGACACAGCAGCAATTTCCTCTTGACCTAGTTTTGCCATTCCACTTATTGTTCCTGGTTGACTGACTAGTCAAGACGTACATACCTGACTTAAACTGACAAAAGTTACTCCCTACACTGCTGATGAATATGTTGTATCAGATGTCTTCATTAGAGAATGATGTTTTTGTTGTGTATTATCATTGACTGAAACGTGGTCAGTTATTTTGCTGCACAGGTTGAAGCTACATGTCGTGGCTTTCTGGTCATTGCAAGAAATAAATTCCATATTTGTGTTCAAGTTTGTGTTGGGTTAAATCCAAATCAAAAATATTGTTCATTCAATAATTTAAAACAATTTGATATACAAAAGTGCCTTAGATTGCTTATTGCCTTTGATGAAACTCAGAGCAAATTCATTAGGCCAATGTCCTGACTAGGGTAAGTTAATATAATATTATAGTTTTACTAGATTCTGTTCTAAAACTTTCATAAGTTTATAGTGTGAGGGTTTATATGATTGGGATGGGTCATTATACTATATTGGGTTAAAGTTCTCTTCTCTTACAGGTTTATGATGTGAGGCCTAAAGTTGAACAGCTGTTTTCTCCAACAATTGAATTCATTCCGTCCTCTGAAGCCATGAGTCAGGTCTTTGAATTGTTTCCGTCTGCATCAATTCATGATTCCGTTTATGCTCAAGTCATACTAAATTCCTGATTTTGAAATGTTCAAACTAATTTTTTTTGCGTCAAATCATTGTGGTGTTTATCTATCTGCGCTCATCAAAACGTTGTCTCACTGTTTTCCTTCTGATTCTCTTTGTACTCGTTGCCCTCTCACTTGTCCAGCGTCTGTCCTCAGCCCTAACTCTTTGTGAACGCATCACTGAGCTGACCAGCGATCGAGAAAATAGGATTTAGGATATTTCGGAGGGACGGGCTGTGAGCGTAGGCCCCGCCCCTTTCTCCCATACGTAATGACGTCACCGCGCAGCGTCGACTCCACCAGTGGCATGTCAGTCTTAACAGGATTCCCATCAAACACTCCATTACCGTGAACTGTGCCTGAGAAGGGTCCATCAAATACATTTACTGCCTTTATTATCAGGTTGACCTTCATCAGACATGGAAGCGCCGTCCTCCTCCACTCATCGCAGGTAAGACCCACGCAGCTGGATGTGGTGGAGCGTGGAGAAGGCCGGTTATAATGTGTTTAAAGCACCTTGCGTCTGAAATTACATTGAATATCTATCTTGGAATGGATGGGGTATGCTAATTCCAGAAATCAGGGCAACGGGAACGCATTATTCTGAGGATTCGTAACCGAGGAGAGCCAGGAGATATAATCCCCACGGATTCGTTACAGGTGGTGTTGAAGTTTTTTTTAAATTAAGTCTGTTCCTCCTGACTTGAATGCCGATAATGCCTTTCCTCGCACCATTGTCAGCGTTTCGCTTTACCGGACAGGCTTGTGTGACGGGCTCAGCAGCAGCAGATCCGGCTTGACAGACTCTCAGGTGTGGGTCGTGAACGCGCCGTGAGGCCGTCCAGCACCACGGACAGCTCCGCGCGCTACCGGCCGGCTCGCCACAGTCACAGGAGGGAAAGCCCACGAGCACGCGACCGGCTTCGGTGTTCATCGCGGACCGTGTACCTGTGTGAGCTGTACACAGGGCTTAAATCAGGTTTATAACTGTTGGAAAGGAAAGGAAAGGAAAGGAAAGGAAAGGAAAGGAAAGGAAAGGAAAGGAAAGGAAAGGAAAGGAAAGGAAAGGAAAGGAAAGGAAAGGAAAGGACGAAACTAGCAAAGTTTAGTCCAGAACACACATTTATTAAATGACAAATGATTTAATGTGGAAAAGATTAAGGTGAGGTTGAAAATGTTAATCATGTTTGTTCAGGTGTGTAGAGAAAGAAGAGGAACATAGTTGTTCCTGTTTTTACAGCCTGAAGCTTGTTGACTGCATGATCTTGTCTGTTAGGTCTTTATTTACTATCAGTAAACGCTGTGGATGAAGAAGTGGCCCCAAGACTTGTAAAGTTATGGAAATTATAGTTAAGCTCACTTTGGTTACAACAGGTAAAAGCAAATGTTAACAAAAAAAAAAAAAAAGTTAACAATAATCATAATAATTCATTCATTCATTTGCACTACCTGCTTCTTCCGCTGTTGCAGATTGAGGGGTTTGCTGAAGCCTAGTGCACCCAGTGGACTGGGTGCATGAGGCAGGTTACACTCCGGGCGCAATGCCAGTACACTGCAGAATAATCATAATATTAATAATAATAATAATAATAATAAAAATAAAAAATTATCTGTCCTTCTTCCTGTTCTGACTGTTATCAGGTGAAGGTGTTTATGTGGTCTTTTAATTTTGCTGCATGTCACTCAAAGCTCATCAAAGTCTCTAACATAACTAGCAACTTGCAAACTACCCCATCTTCAGTTGTATTCCATGGATTCTATGAAGATGAACAGCTTCAATGAGGCCTTTTTATAATTGCTGTAACACGTCTGATATCTTTCTTTCCATTTTGTTGAGAACTTGCTTTATTTTATTGGCAATATTTAAACGTGACTGTTTCAGGTCAGAATGTCGATCACAAAACACCATTAAGATCTTTATTTTAGTCAACATCAGTTCAGTGTTTTAGCCTGGATAGTTTTATATATATCAAGCATAATTTTAACTAGCTGTACATTATGTGTAGCCTCTGTTAATGACATGTATAAATTTTAGTCATTTATTAATTTTTAAGTGTAACCATTGTTTCCAACTGATGAAGAGCCCCACATGTAATTGTGTCTGTGTGAGACTAATTTTGACCAGTCTTAAAACATCGTCTAAACACAAACAAATAGATTTTTTATATATTCTGTAAATAACGAGCTAAATAATTGAAATAATTTTGCCCTAAATATTTTTTTTCCATTTTTGAAGAGGAATTTACACTTTGCGATTATTATATTAAAATATTTCATGTTTTCTCACGTATCACTTTCAGTCCGTTCAGCAGTGGGTCACACTTGGGGCATATCATTACTTTTATGTTTAACTATTGTATTTGGGTATTTGGGAGAGAAGTTGATGGCAGAGCCATGGCCACCTGAAACATCATCTCAGTCCCGATAAGAAACGTTGGTTTTCCTGCCGGGTCACACACTGGTGGCGTCTCGTTGTTTCCTCTTCTTAATGTTTCACTGGTTCATGAATCATCTATTGTCTCTGTGACTGCTATCCCACATAGGATAGGATCACAGAGGTGCTGGAATCTATCCCTGCTGACACTGAGACATCCTGGACAAAAAGTTGAGTCACTGCTAGGTCATTCATTCCCCAACTTCTGCTGACAGGGACAGGAACATACAACCTGTGTGTGTTGGTGTGTGTGCTGTTGTTACCACCCAAACACTTGGCTGAAGGACACCGTCTGCAACTGACAGCAACACAAATTGTCTGTGCCAGCGTAGATTGTACTGTAGTATGTTTTTGAAGGTTGAATTAGAAACAATTCGACTTGAGTTTTGGGTTAACAATGTTTTATACTTCTTCAGACCTTAAATATAATTCCAGATCTTCTTAATCCAACCTTCAAGGTGTAGTCTAAGTTGGGTGAAGTTTGACACAAGAGTGTAGAATGCATGGATATCTTGTCATTCCTCCTTCCTCTTTTCTTGGTAAAATTATTGGTCCATGGTCATGTGTTTGATTCCATCTGAGGCCTTTCTGTGTTGACTTGGCTTGTTCTCCCTGGGTCTGTGTGGGTTCTCTCCGGGTTCTCCAGCGTCCTCCCACCACCAAAAAACATGCAACTTTGGTAAGTTGGAGACTCTAGATCACTGGTCCCCAAGCTAAGGCCTGCGGGCTGGATGCGCCTCGCGACCACATTTGGCATGGCCCCCTGAACAAACGGTTCCAGAGCTGATCCATCCAGAATAGAAATGGCAACCTCGTATTTTTAACAGACGTGTCAGAAATGCTGAACAGCCTTAACTTGCAGCTACAAGGGGAAAGTCATTTGCGACATGTATTCCCACATAAAAGCATTTGAGGTGAAACTAGCTCTGGTTTTTGAAAAAGTGATGATACATAACTTCATCCATCTCCCTGCTACCCAAAACCTCTCGTGCAGAAAACCCAGCGGTCCCGTTCCCAGCTGAAAGCTGTGTGGAAGCACTCGCAATGCTTAAGGCAGACTTCGGTGTGCGATTCCCTGAACTACATGCTAATGCAAAAGAAATCCGTCTTTTCCAGAAGCCCCTTTGTTGCTGACATCAGTGAAGCCCAGCCTTCTTATCAGTTTAAGTTGGCTGAGTTACAGAACTGTGATGTTCTGAAAGACGAATTCATTCAAGCCGGACAGTCACATTGACTTCTATGCCGCCCTCCCAAATGAATTAATAACCAGAAAGGGTTATTAATATTTGGTTCTGGAAGACAATAAATGTTTATATTTAGGCATCCCCGCAATCATCACAGTATTTCTGTTACAAACTGATCCGGCCCCCCATCAGAGAAGGGAAAAGTTATGTAGCCCTTTCAGGAAAAGTTTGGAGACTCTCGCTCTAAATTGTCAGTGAGTGTGAATGTGAGCATGTAACTTTGTCTTTGTTTGGCACTGTGATGAGTGAGACTTATGTATGTAGATATGTAGTTGGAACATTGTCATGTTCATTAAAGTCGGCCACTGTCCCAGGCACCAACATTCCTACTGTAGCGAACGACGTTCCATCTACTTTGTGAGATTGAGACTGAACTGAATAAGCAAACGAGGGGAAATGTGGGAAGATTATACACCCTAGGCTGGTCTGATGTTGCCGTCATTTTCTATGGCAGCTCTCAAATGAGCTGCAGTCTGGGACTGGCGTTGTAAATGCTGCTGCCTGAAGTGTGATTGTGTTTTAATGACTAAGCCCGAGGCGCAGAGGAGACATTAACACATTAAGGTCATTACTTTACAATCAGATTCATGACTGGAGTCCCAGACTGTTTTAGACTCTGTCTAATGTTAACTTACTTCCAATCAAATCTGCTACTCTGTATTATAATTTGGCTCGTACTGTTAAATTGAACAGAAAAATGCACATGTATCCATGTTGCACGAAGTAAAACAGTTTTATTTTTCAACAATATTCCATTCATATGCATTACCTCTGCATTTCAGTGTCTTCACACTTATAACTGATATTTTTGCTGTTCACCATTGTTTTTTGCCTCCCTACCTATTATTATTTCATTTTATTTTTCACTTTTCCTCATTATGCCCTACTTTTTATATGTTTGTGGTTATTACATAATCTCTTATTGCTGTCAATGAAAGTGAGCATTGACACAGTTGGAACATTTAAAATGGAAATCCATTTCTGTAGCTCATTACAAATATTTGAAATGTTATTGTATGAACCACAGCTTGCTTGTGGTTTGTACGGTAATAGTCAGCTTTGTTCTCCCTGTCTATCCATTCAGAACAGATAGCTGGCAGTTATTGTTTCTCCATATCTTAACATTATAACACCAAATACATTCATACACGCACTCAAGCAGGATCAATCCTTCCATAGATTCCAGACACTGGTGGTGGTGGCGTCCAATGATACATACTGGCCAAACCATGCATAAAATACTGACTCGGTATTATTTCAAGCTTTAATTTGTTGCTTGTTTTCATCTGCTATCTTAATCTAGTCACTACAGAACTCCAGTGTGTTGCTGAGGAGAACAAATCTGGAATTAAGTTGAAATTCTCCTGATTTTTGTGTCTGAAAATGGCTTTTGGTGCCAGAGTGTTGGAGTGGTATGTGAGCAGTAAAACAAAAGGTCTAGTATTCAGATTTGTAACTATGGGGTGAATGAATCTTTGCTCACAATAACTCCTCCAATTTGAAGGAGTAGATTGCTTCTTTATCATTCAAAGAGACTGGTTGAGGAACATTTGACTGTGGCAGTGGGGTTTGGCTACAGCTCAGAGGCAGAGAGAGAGGAGAGATGGTTCTGGGAATAGTGCCAAGGAGGGAGAGAGGGGGTGGGGTGGGGAGGGGGAGAGAGAGGGGTGGAGAGGAGAGAGCGAGAGAGAGAGAGAGAGAGAGAGAGCGAGAGAGAGAGAGAGAGAGCGAGAGCGAGAGAGAGAGAGAGCGAGAGAGAGAGAGAGAGAGAGAGAGAGAGAAGATAGATGATAGCCTCTCTCTCTCTCTCTCTCTCTCCGCTCTCTCTCTCTCTCTCTCTCTCTCTCGCTCTCGCTCTCTCTCTCTCTCGTCTCTCTCTCGCTCTGCTACTAGCGAGAGAGAGAGCTGGTTTTTCTCATTTCGTACCTCTTGGTCTCTTTCTTATCTGCAGTCGTGCTCTGGAACCAAATGGTTCCTGCATAAAGACATTAAAGAAACTAAAAAGCTCAAGATTATTTAAATCCTGATGTAGTAAACATCATCCAAGAGAACTGATACTTTGAAGTTAATTATGACAGCTTTCCTTTCAGTTACTATTGTATATAGTTATGAATAGTATGGAAGAAGTGATGCTGGTTTCCTAATGGGGCAAGGCAGCAAAGTCCATGTGACACAGACGGAGAAACTGACTGAGCTGTTGTGGTTCCATTAACATCTGTTTAGATTCTGTTTTGCTGTCAAACATCGACGACTATTAATTATAAACATTAGACTAATGTGGAATAGTATTAATGATGTTTATTCAGTGAAGATAATGATAAGGATAAATTATTTAGATAATTATGAAAGCGTGCAACCTATTTATCATTCTAAAGTAGACTGTTTGACATGTATTTTTGGACTTTCAGATACAGTTATGAAGACTATGAGGAGACGGCCCGCTGGCTGCTCGACCACACGGATCAGCGTCCTGATGTGGCCATCATCTGTGGTTCAGGTCTGGGCAGTCTAGCTGACTTGCTGAGCAACAAGACTGTCTTCGCCTATAAAGATATTCCACGTTTCCCCCTCAGCACTGGTAACTTACCTCTGATTATTTTTGTTCATGTAAATTTGATTGTTGGAAACTGTACTTAGTGTGTGTGCTGTGCAGTACCAGGCCACGCTGGTCAGCTGGTGTTTGGGAAGCTGCAGGGCCGTGAATGTGTCTGCATGCAGGGGAGATTCCACTTCTATGAGAGCAGCAACATAAACATGGTGAGCTTCAGCACCTCGTCTATGAACTCCTGCTGTTGGCAGACACAAGAATCCAAATGTGATGAAAATGGTGAATTAAATACACAACACTGCAGTTACAAATTGCTGCAGCTAACAAAATATGTGTTTGATTTTGGAATTACAGTACATGGTTTTTCCTTTTGGACTTCTCATTCTTTTTACAAATGAATTTAGTTGAATTTAATGACTCGATTGACTTGAATGACATGCTTCTAAATGCAGGATGGTGGGGGGGGGGGAAGTCCTATTCATTTATCATCTAAATTGTCTTGTGAGCAGTTTTTGGTATCTGTTTTGGTATCTGACTAATGCCAACCTGTTTCTGCATTTTGAAACCTTGCTGATGCAAATGATATACTATCCAGGATAAGTGGACTGAAGCTGACTGGTTGTACTCTGACTTTGTCCCTGACTTTAAGACAGTCACTTGCAGCTTCTGTTATGAAGGCCTAATCTTTAACACTAAAGACTATGTTTTCTGTCAAAATCTTCACAAGACAATCATTCGTTTTGACCTCTATGTTTTAATATTCCAACAGTAAAATCCTCTCATAACCTATTGCTATAACACACCAAACAAAAGGAGTGTTTTAGTAGTGAATCAACTTTAAAGTCAAACTGAACTTTTATACACTTAAGTTTGACATGTCAGAGACAGTCTAGCTAAAATTCATTTGTTTAAACATAGTGTTTCTTCAGTATGTAAAGCTAAGTAGTTTACAACTCACAAGGTACTTTGTGGGTTAAAGGAGCTGCTACACAAAGAAAATCTCTCAGTGTGTTACAGTGTGAACATGGGGTGTCCTCTGGCCTTAATAGAACCTGTAGAACCAGCTGTTTAAATGAAATTATCCAAATAATCTCAACGGATAGAAAGTTCAGTTTCAGACACACCAATGGGAAACCAGAACTATCATTCAGTCTGAGATTGGGTTGGTTCCTTCAAAACTACTAGTGCAAAAGAGTCACTTCTTAGTCTAGTATCAATTAATAAAGGCAGGCATAACAAGAGAGTTAAATATTACACTCATGTGTAGATGATAAGCACAACCTCCTCAAGGCAGAATATTAACATCTTAGCTTTGGCATTGTAAGCATGTCAACATGCTCGTGTCAGAATTGAGTTCAAATCATTAAACACAATGGCAGTGTGGTTATGTGCACACTTGTCTTCTTGTACATTTGGTCTGTGTTTTGTTATTTCTTCTTGATCATCATGTGACTTAAATTTTATCAATAATAGTTGAAATATTACCTGTGGCAAATAATCCAACAACTAGCTGGAGTAATCATACACAGCTCCCTTCAGTTTAGCAGTAACAGTTCCACTGTGACTGAAGCACTTTGTTATGCTTACATTTAATATATAATAAGGCTACCACCAACAGCAACAGACCAGAGTTTGAAAATGACAGCGCCAACCTTATCAAGACATGAGGACACTTGAAAATGTTTCTGCATTTGCCTGAAAAACATCTTCAAGCTGTAGAGAAATAGGACATGGGAAAAGCAATTTCCAAATGTGACTGCTGTGAGATGCAACAACAATCATTTAGAGGCCATCAGTCGCCCCATAAAGATCTCAAGCAAAACTGTTCCAGACATACACAGTTCAGCAAGGAACCGTAGTAATGAGAAAACTGGAGTCTGTTCTTTATGCAGAAGCTGTCTCTTCCCCTGTTGTCCATGTGAACACACTTCTCCAGTCAGTGATACTGACATGTCAATGACAACAGTGCACAAACTACCTCATCTCTGATGTATACCATGTCTGTCACACCAGGTCACGTACCCAATGAGGGTCTTCTTCCTGCTGGGCGTGAAGACTGTGATTGTGACCAATGCAGCAGGGGGGCTCAACGACAGCTACAACACTGGCGACATCATGATCATTAAAGATCACATCAACATGCCTGGCTTCGCAGGAGTGAACTCGCTGTGTGGGCAAAACGATCAGAGGTACAGGGGTAAAAGATGAATCTGAAGGCAAATTCTGTGTACAACCAACATCTACATGTTATACATGTTTTTCCAGGTTTGGAGTGCGTTTCCCTTGTATGTCGGATGCGTATGACAAGGACTTGAGGGCTCTGGTCAAGCAGACGGCAAAGGAGCTAGGTTTCAACAGCGGACTTCATGAAGGAGTTTACTGCATGGTGGCTGGACCGCATTATGAGACCATTGCAGAGTGCAAAGCCCTGCAGATGCTGGGGGCTGATGTCGTTGGTTAGTACCACTCCCTCATGCTCCCTTCAACGGTGAATCTTATCTTAAATAAGTCGTCGGTATGAGAGATGTTGAAGGGTATATGGATGCATTATTTGGATTAACCTCAGTAATCAGCATCTGATTGGCCTCTAGAATACAATTCCCAACAGCCAAAAGGTTGTAGGCTAAGAACACAGGTGTAAGCAGTTTGAGGTGCCGTTTTCAGGATGGGTCCTAAATGACAAGGTTGTCAGACACTGAAGGATAAGCTTGATGGTTGTTGTTCTTTAATCTGATGATCTTATTGAACCTGGTGCCTTATATAACCTTACAGTGTGTGGGAGCAGCAACTTACCAAGAGGGCTTTTAAATTTTTGTCATTAGCTTCCCTTCCTCATTTTGTTTTAGAGACTAGATTTGTTCGGATCTCTTCTTATTTTAAAAAAGAGAAATTTTGGTCTTCTTATTATTGCGTGGTATACTTTGCCATTTTTTTTCTATTTCATGTTTGTAGTCTTAAATTTAAAATACAATTTGTATACCTACGATCTTTGGCCATTTTTAAATTATTTTGCCAACTGTGGTTGACTGCTAAAGTTATAATTTTTTTGAGTTCAATGTCTCTTCCCTTCCCAAATAGAATAAAATGATCAAGTGTGACAGTAATATTCTGCTTGTCTGCCTTGAAATTGTACTGATTGTTAAGATTTTCTGTGCTGCCCTGCTCAAGATGTGTGTGTGTGTGTGTGTGTGTGTGTGTGTGTGTGTGTGTGTGTGTGTGTGTGTGTGTGTGTGTGTGTGTGTGTGTGTGTGTGTGTGTGTGTGTGTGTGTGTGTGTGTGTGACAACCATGTGCAAATGTGATCCCATAATGTAAAAAGTGTTTGACTCATTTTTTTTAATTTCTTTGAATTAATTCTCAAACTGTTAGTCACGCAACAGTCGTCCACCATCAGCGCCTTGCATTAGCTTCCAGTGAGGTCGATACATCATGTGATGAAGCTCACTGTCAGTTCTCCTTACTCGATAACAAACAGAGTCTAAGTGAATCTTGATTCTCGCTAGAAAACATTCCTCATCACTCATACATGTCAATTTAATGATAACTTCCATTCATCAAGAACTGCATTAATTAGTTTTTATTAGATTTCCTTGAAGTCTTCAGCACATGTGAATATTATAAGAATCTTGGCATGTATGTAAACATTTGTTTCGTGAAATTAGAAAAAAAAAATCTGATATATCTGTTCATGACTGTGATAATGATGATTTGAGCGTCTGAACCAGAGTTCTTCCCCCCTCTCCAGGTATGAGTACCGTTCCAGAGGTTGTGGTGGCCCGTCACTGTGGCATACGTGTCTTGGGTCTGTCCCTCGTCACCAACATGGTCGTGAAAGACTATGACAGCAAACACAAAGTAAACCATGAGGAAGTGCTGAGGACCACGGAGCTTCGAACACAAGATCTCCAGAAGCTTGTCAGCAGCCTAACCTCGAGGATTTAGCAAATCTACTGTGGACAACATACTAGTATTCATCGGTGAATGATTGTCTTTGGATCAAGGGAGACCAGAAATTGGAGATAGCTAATGGGGCAAGTTGGTTGATGTGTTTGAATTGGGGTAAGAGGGAATTTGAGCTACTGCATTTTGTCAATGTATAGTATGTCTCAATGTTGTTTGTACGTCTGACAGTTTGCTGAATCTGACCCTCACACGTGTTGGAACATCTATGAATTCAAGGAATAACAATTCAATGCATCAGAAGCAGTTTTGACATTGCAATACTCACTACTTTTGGACAACTAGTGATAATCAGCAGGAGATTAACAAACACCTTAAAGAGAAAAACTTCCCTTTATGGATGAACGTGTTAAATATGTTTCATCACAGCAAACTTCAGAAGACACTCAGTTGTGATGTAATTATATACTGAAACAAAGATCATTGCATATAGGGGGTCGGATACAACCACACCAGGAAAGCAGTCAAGATTAAAACAATACCAAGTTGCCGTGCAGAATTTTACTTTAAAATCTAATTTGTTTCTAAAAGTCTATTGGTGGCATTTATTGTGCAAGAGTATAATAGGGGCAAATATGACTATTGCATATATCATTACAGGATACCTTCATTTTATTTTCGTTCTCTTTAAAATGGCCACATTCTCATATATCCCAGTTTGTAGATCAATAAGTGTAATAGGAACACAGCGGTGGCCACTGCACAACCCCCACTGGTGTGTTTCCGTCTTGGATTAATGCAGCAAGCTTTTTTACATTTTCCATCTACTACCTGTGAGGACTAACATCTGAGCCTGATGAGAGGATGTAAACAACATCACACATTTAACACAACTTTATGTCAGTTTATTTTGCTGACTACCAGTCACTGAGGCACACAAGCCTTATGGATATTTGTGTAGTGGTCAGTTAGAACCATGGGGAGAAATCCTTTTCATTTTGATGAATACCTTTTGATGATGATCAGTTCTCAGCATTGTTCTTGGTATTTTAGTGCTTTGACAGAAGACAGTTTATCATCCACCTGCATTAGAAAGGAATTAAAAATTCCTTCCCATGAAAACACTTCTGAATCAGAGATCTTTTATTATGGGCAATACACACCTAAAAATTGTTTTATGATGGTGTAATTGCTAAAATTTAGATTGTCAACATATACCATATAACACTTATAATTTACATAATAATTTTGAAAATTTTCAGGGAAGTTCACATTAAATAGGAATCTATTTTTTCTTTTTTATTATTAAAAATATACATTATATATTTTGCTATAAATATTTTAAATATTTTTGAAGTATAACATCGCACAGGGATTAAATTACAGCTGACACTAAAAATCCTTTTCTTTATCTAATTCTTACTTGAATTTGTTTCAAAAAGGCCCATCTTAAAGTAAAGCGTTTCCACTTTTAACACTGACATTGTCAAGCAGTGGATTTAAATATAATAATAAGGAATAACAAAAAGCACAATGTACTGTAAAAAGGAAGAGAAAGAAGAACTAATCTGATCAACCAATAATGCTATATAAGATTTTTCTGCAGTGGATTGCATTTGGATCCCTTCTGTTCGTACACCGAAAGAACTGTAATATCAGGAAGGGCTTTAATAATGAAAACTGGACCTGCAGTTTTCAATCTTCTCCTGCTGATCCGGAACCTGCTGCCAGGTTTCCTTGACCATTTCATTCATTAAAGCTGGAAAACCTAGATCAGCAGTCCAATTCTGAGATATCACACTTAACATCAGCATGCTAATGGAAGTCTTAAATTCTCTCTGAATGAGGATTCAGTGAAATGTCAAATCTGCTGCGGCTGTGCCAAACAAAATTAATAATTGTCATTAATATCTGATGTGTGAGGTCTTGTTCATGTTTTTATATAATGAACTGATTAGCCAGTAAATGTTCTCATCTGAGTCATAATTATTGTAGCTGATGTCTGCTCAGATTGTAACTCACAAGATCAGCATAGTATAAAATTTTGAATTATGACAATTTATTTTTATGCAAATGTTGCTCCCGACAAATAAAATATTATTTACAGTAGATACACTATGTTGTTGTTTTTTAAATTCTAGGTAGGGTGTGTGTGTCTGTCTATTTCAGTGTGTACATTTCGTCACTTATTTTTACTCAGTCTCTTTTAGAGTCTGAGCATTTTCTGCTTTAGTAAATTTAAGGTGTTAATATTTTAGTGATTTCCAAGACTTTAGTCTTGTTTCACCTCAGGTTCAAATGATAATTATCAGGTAGAAAATGAAGAAGTGTTGCAGAAACTGTCTGGTCGGATAATATCAGTTTAAATTAAGGAATACATCCAACATGTGCTGTGTTTCCTTTGAACCACGCCTTCACACCACTCAGCCATTTATGTTTTGAGAATAGGATTTGAGAAAATGTGCAATTAGACAGACTGACTGACTGACAGACACAAACACACACACACACACACACACACACACACACACACACACACACACACACACACACACACACAGAGACAACTCATTAACACTTTCTACTTTCAGCTTCCCTTTCTCAGTCCTTTACTTTAAACACACCTCCATCTGATGAAAATGCCGTGAGATTGAGATGAAGTGGAAATGACTTTTCTGTGCCTCGCTCTCTCCTTTTTCATAATTCATCTCCATACAGCATGTACAGGTACAGCCCGCCGTGGAGCTGAAATATTAATACAAATGAAGCGAGCAGCCCGACAACACAAACCAACACTCATTCAGGGTTGGATTACATGTAGACATGTCCACACGGATGCCTCACAACTCTTCTTCACAGCACATAGTGAGGCGTCTGTGAAGATATGCAAATAGCAGCTCTCTGATTTGAATGGAGGGAAGTGGTGAACAGGGCACCGATGATGACAGGTGACAGAAGTGAGTTAAGAGGAAACTGAAATGCAATTCAGTCGGCAGTCCCTGCAGGCTGGCGACAGGCCTCATCTGTAATGTAATGTTGATCTATCTATTGTCACCATGCCAACTGAACCCTAAGGCCACTATTGATTATTATCAGATGAAAAAACAAGCTGTGGAAATAGAGTGGGAAAGCTCTGCTGAGTTTACATTCCTAAACACAGTCACACGGTTTTTCTCTGTCAGATTCCCACAAACTGCTCTTATGCACTGTCATGTACTTTAACTCCAAGTCTATGAGACAGCTTTGTGCCTGTTACTGAATGTGACTTCTACAAGAGTAGAAAATGGTGAGAGGGAATGTCTCTGCTGACTTTCACACACTGCTTCCAAAGGGAGTAGGCTGCCAGCAGCGTGTCAGCACTGTACCAGCGTGACAGCTGGATCTGGAAAATTACTGATGCACCTCTGAGGAGATGTGACAGGTCGAGATCCACAATGCTTCCACAGCACAGGCAGGAGGGAGCCAACTGGGTCGATCTTCTTAATTATATTCTCCACACTGCCCCGGCTACAGCTGGGGTAACCTTGAATTACAGAAATGAAAATAAAAAGTGGTACCCATCAGTTTGGACTGCACATAGCTGTATTGGAGTGATACCGTCACTAAGTATGAGTGTAGATTACCACTGGCCAACTTATTTCAACCCAATGAGTTTTCAGAACAATGGTTCATGTAGATTCGCTTAACATAGCCTGTCATATCTGGACCGGGAACAAAGTTGAGTTCTGTTTCATGTCCTGTCCTTTTGGTATCATGCTGACCACAGAAAAGGAAAAATGTTAGCCTGCCTACCCCAGGTTTGGGAGGGCTTCCTCCCTCAAATGGAGGAGTTCAAGTATCTTGGGGTCTTGGGGTCATAAGTGAGGGAAAAATGGGGTGCGAGATCAATGATGGGTCAGAACAGAGTCTGTAGTGATGCAGGCATTGAACTCGTGTGTTGTAGGTGGTGAGGTGAGCCAGAAAGTGAAGCTCTTGATTTTTGTGATGTTTGTTATTAAATTTCTTTGCTGAGTTTCACTGTCAGGAGCAGCTGGCTAGCCTTCACCTCAACTGCTACCGAGCACCATTGGGCTCTCTGGCCATTAAGACCCAACTGTCAAGCCCCGAGTGACCCTTTATCACACCCACTCTATGATCATATTTCACAGAAGTATGATCCGACTGAGCCGACTCCTGATTCCCGTGTCCAGTCTGCAGCAACAGTCCAGCTACTCCTGTTCCTGTGCCTCAATCAGAGGCAGCCCTGCTGACTACTCCACTTTCTGATTTCCAGTCAAGGGCGACCTGCCGATGACTCCTGTTCCTGATATCCACTTGGGCAGGACCTGCAGACTAATCCAGTCCCTCGTGGGAGGGCATCTCTTCAGGCCGGTCTTCCTGGCCTGGTCACTTTAGAGCTTGTCTTTGCTGCTAGCGTTCTGGTCAACCCCTGGAATGGTCCTGTCATTGCTACCAGCCTCTTGAAAGTGGGGGTTGAACATTCACCCCCTGATATCCTGCATACAGCCCTCTCACACCTGGATCTGAAAAGTGGCACTGTGAGGTTTCCATTCTTCGACTTCTCCAGTGTGTTTAACATGGTCCATCCCCTCCTCCTGAGAGACAAGCTTTTCCAGTTCCAGTCTTGACAAGACTCTCCTGGTGACAGACACGAACACGTTTTTAGCAGGATTTTGGCAGCATGGGAGTTGAGTGAAAATAAATCAATTCTTGTTCTTCATATAAAAGCTTGATCTCATACAACAGCAGGAACACGCTTCAAGCGATACTTGCCCTCATGCTCACTATGCCTTATTACTTGATCCTGAATATTATGACCTGCTGCAGTAATAAGTGGAGGAAAGATATAGAGTTTCGTTTTTCATCCTCATTCTCCTAATAGGATTTGTGGCATTGCCTGTCCCTCCGTACGGACTGGACGTTAATGAAATACCCACTTTTTTCCTCCAGAACTTACATTTATTATATGAGCTAATCACTGCTGGCTGGAGGCAGTGGGGGAAATATGATTAGTATGTGAGTTCTAATTAAGTCTGTGAAGCCCCGCACATTGTCAGGCGACAGGCTGCACGCTCAGATACAGACAGATGCAGGAGAAGTCAGCTCTGACACTAAGAAACACACAGAAACACACAGGCACGCGTGCATGATGAGGATGAGGATGTATGCACGTGTCCACACATACAGACGTGCACGCGCACGCAGGCGCGCGGATGCTGACTCAGATGGATGCTCGATGGCGGTGCGCCCCTAGCGGCGATGAGGCTCACCACCGCTTCTGCGCCGGGCTTAAAAGCGGCAGGCGGCGCGCCGGGTCCACAGTGTGGGGGGTGTGCTGAAACAAGACGCAAAGAAAAGTTAGGAGCGGATTTTTCCTGGTGTCAGAACCTGCAGCATCACTCGTCGACAGCATTATGGCAAATAAAGCGCAGCAGCCTCCGTATCTGCACCTGGCTGAGGTCACCGCGTCCCAGTTCCTGGACATCTGGAAACATTTTGACACTGACGGTAGGACAGTTAATTCCTTTACAAAAGTTGCTGCAAAGTCTCAATTCACGAACGATCTTTGAATCACAATCTCGCTGTAAAATAGTTAATTGAAAAAAAGATCCAGGAAATAAGTAGAAATGAACGGAAAAAAAAATAGAAACTTAAAAAGAATAACAGTAATTATTCGTGTTTGTTTGTTTGCCTAATATTTGAACAACCGTTTGTCATTTTTAGGTATTAAAGCAAGGATTTAGAAGATACCACAAACTGAGACTCTAGACACATGCCTTAATTATACGTAGTTTTTTCTTAAATCAATTACCAGTTCTAGTATCGGAATATCACATTGGGTATTTTAATCTCAAGTAATGACTGTATAGATCTTAAATCCTCCATATGGTAGAATAGGATGGTTTAGAGAATTTATGTTGCCAAATGTTTCACTTTTCTTCAATATATTCAGGAGCTAATATCAGATATTTCGGATATAAATGCATTACATCTCTTTAAAAAGTGAGGTTTTTAAAGAGATCCAGTCTTTAGACGCGGACCTCCTCCGAGACCACGTGGTAAGACGTCAATCATATTCACCGAATCTTGGAATTTTCTTAAATGTGTGTACATTAAGAAAGTTTTTTAAAAACAACGCAAAATGCATGAATTTCACATATTCAGTTGTGAAATAACTACAGAATTGTCGAGTAAATCAATTCCCGACAAAAAAGTTACAGTAAAATATTTGAAGGAATTTATTTCAAACACAAAATTAATAATTTGTTCCGCTACCAATACTTCATTTTATTAACATATTTGTGACTTACAGTTGCCTATAATTGTTTCTGACTGGGTTTTTGCTGATTCTAGTTTCCTATCAATCAAAAATTGTCTGATTTACATTAAATCGATAAATGTCAGTAGAGAAGCGCTTGATGCACAAAAACAAGCCATTTACATAATGTTAATGTTAATTTGATGCCCGTCAATCCCCCCCCAACACACACACACACACACACACACACACACACACACACACACACACACACACACACACACACACACACACACACACACACACACACACACACACACACACAGAGCTCATTCATTCAGCCTGAGAAGGCCTAGGTCTTGACTTTGAAGGTAAATCTGGGACGGACGTGTCTGTGATCTCTGACAGACGACGATCACCAAGTTCTCATTCTTGTTTGTTCAGCTAGTCTTGAGATGTTCAAATACACCTGCAAACAAGACTCTTAGGAATTAATTGTTAATAGGACCTGTTCTGATCCCTATATGGATGCTGAAATGTATTCCATTGGGAAATTAAGGAGGAATGAAGTGTTGGCTGGTCTGGGGAGGGGCTCAGCAGCTAAAACTTATCATATCTGCTATTGCTTCATCGCTTTTCACCTAGTAATAGCTTTTAGACTTACTAAGCAGGTCTTAAAGTCCTGCTTCTATATTTTACATAATGTAGTTCATGAAGATGAGCCACTTTACAAATCAGATAGTAGTGTGCATGCATCAACAGATTTGGCTCCAGTGTGTGATTTCTGCTCTCATTAGTGGGAGTGTCTTCTAGCTCGGCAAAAAGAAAGAACTGCTAATTTGTTTGCTCAGATTGAGTAAACATCTCTGAGTTGCAGACAAAGATACACAGGAGGCAGCGCACCCAGAGATGATGAAACTGCATATTCCCCTGCTAGCAGCGGATCGAGTCTCATCTGGATTGCATCTCTCCCAGCTCCTTCACTCTGTTCCTCTCATCTTTCTCTGCTGTCTCTGTCAGGATTTTTCCATTCAATTTCTTCAAAGCTGAAGAGAACTGCAGTTCCTTTTGCTAATTATAGAGCGTTTGCTGTCAATTATTTGGATTAACTTGGATATTGCAATTCAGAATACAAAGAAAAATCCAGCTCCTGAATTGACCCAGCTTTGATATGAACACAAACTATTTGACTAGACAGGTCAGCACTGTCCTAGGAAGGCAAATGGACTCCAGGCTGTAAACTTGCATTTAGGTGGCACAGCTGCGTACTTTGTGAATGTTTACTGTGTTGGGATGGAATTTTAGAATCGGAGGTGGTAGCAGAGTAAAGTCCCTTTACCAGTTTCTCCTGGGAGTATCCCAAAGAGTTTGTATTTAGCACAAAGATTGTTGCTTGAACCTTCGTTTCTTCTGGTTTTAACAAGCGTTGTGTATTGACAAAATAATAATAGAAAGTTGGCCCCTAGTTACATTATGCACAGCTAGTTACTTACAAACTTACGTGTTCCAGTCTTGATATTTAGTGTATATTCACTGATGATTCAGGACAGTTAAGGTAAGACGGACGCACTATAATTAAACTGCAGAATGTGAAGTTTGTAACAGAAATAAAAGCACGGGGCACCCTAAGTATGCTGTGATGGGTTATAGGCTACTGGGAGCTCTGTATTACAGCATTGTGCATCTGGAAGAACAGAGTGAAAACAGATGCTCCCTTACACACAAATATAATGGGGCATATAGATTTATTGACATATTTATTAGATGTGTGACAGCTCTGCAGCATAATCCATTCATAAATCTATTTTTATTGTCATTTTTGCTTTTTGCCTTGTTCTTAATTACATCTCACTCCGTTTAATTACAAGGCAGGTCATTTCTATGCAGAGTACTAAATGTCAATAAGACCCACAGGAGGCAGGCTTGAGAGCAGCGAGGCATTTTACTGTCCCACTTATTGAAAAGGCAGGGATTTTATTCATGAGTTTTGTTAACGCTGTCAGGAACGCATACCAACCCCCTACACATGCACATTTGGACAAACATTTCCAGGGATAGAACTAAAGATGCTAAAATGTTGGTTGATGGGGAGAGGGAGATAGATAGAAGATGACACAGAGAGAGAGGGAGAGGAAGTAGATGGCATAATAATCTTTGTTAGAGTTTAATGAGGCAGCTCTGCCTTCCAGGCTTTTATTGAAGCAGCTACTCACATGGTTTGGAGCCATCTGTCCAGCCATTCAGCATGTGTTTTGATAGAATATTGGCAGTGGTTCACAGATTACCTGGGTGAAGTGAGCATGCTCATTCGTCCTTTGAATAGATACCGTCAGGGCAACAGAACACCAAGAGGAAGGATAAAATGAGCTGACAAGAAAGTGAACTTGAGCTAAATTTGTCACACACACACACATACACACACACACACACACACACACACACACACACACACACACACACACACACACACACGCGCACACACACATACACACACACACACACACACACGAACAGCAGTTTGGACAGCATCTTAGGATGAGCACCATGACAGAAGTGAGAGTCAGTCACCGTGATAGATATCGTGCAGACAAAATAAGGTGAATAAATATATTTAGAGACGTTTCTGCTTCTCCTCATCATCACTTTTAAAACAATTTTTATGTAACAAATTAATGTACTGATTATCACAGTACCGTATTTTCCATATTATCTGTTCATCCACTCCATTTGCAAAACGCCACTGCAGAAAGCAGTATTGATCTCAGTGGAATAAAAAAAATGCCTTTGTAACATCACCTTCACTGTCCTAGAAAAGCCGTTTTTCCTTATATAGATCCTCTTCTAGTGAAGAGTGATCAGTTTGCTTTGTGTCAGTCAATACCCTAATCTATTGAGTTAGGGGGAAGGAAAAGAGTTACTGGCATAAGGCTCATGTTTGAATCAATACACGGGGGAGAAATGACTGATGCTGGGATCTGTTTGATACACTAACCACACCTGCACTCATGGGTTTTACTGCATGTCAGTAATCCGGAGAGTGTTCTGAGAACATTGTGGTCTGTCTCCCAGGTAATGGTTACATTGAGGGGAAGGAGCTGGAGAACTTCTTCAGGGAGTTGGAGATGGCGCGGAGAGGAGCAGGGGTGGTGAGTTCAGAGACCAAACTTTTCGCGTGGATACACAAACTGACCACTCATGGGTCACCATTGTCAAATACAAATGTTTTCCAGGACCCTTCAAACCCCACATTCAGAGAAAAAATGAAGGAGTTTATGCAGAAGTTTGACAAGAACAAAGACGGCCGAATTGAAATGTCAGAGGTAAGGCCAACGTGCCATTTGTAATATGAGTTGAAATATGTGATTTTTAATAAAAGACTGGTTAAACATTTTGGCAAATGTTCACTGATAGTCCACCAGGGTAGGTTTCTGCAGCCCCGTCAAGTATGGTCAAGGATGAATAAGGTGGAATTTCCTGGAGGGTAAGATGAACAGAGCTTGTTTTCCTTGGTTTCCAGGGCTTTTACCAGACCAAAGTTGGCTGGATCTTTGTGCCAGCATAGATTTAACAGTGGTGGCCAGCTTTTCAAGCAAATCCTACAAGCCACTTCAGACAAACAAGTCAGGATGCATTGTTGCAAACACACATATATGCACAACATGCCTCTTTCTCTTTTGTCGTCATCGACCCACTCTAATTTGGTGGTGTGTATGAGCTGCAGCAGTTTCCCATCTCTGTCAATGCCAGTGCTATTCCAGTTACATAATGCTGCTGCACTTTTAGCCCCAAACTTACAAGTTGTCAGGCTGAAATAGGATTCTCAATATTAAACCACCCCTTTGAATTTTTGAGTAGAGACAATAATATATTTATTTGACAGAGCTCTTGCACTCGACCAATAGCATGCCATGTAGGGATTTCCTGATGGGTCTTCATCTTACATGTGAACAGAAATGTGGCACAAACCCAAATATCACTATAATTATAATCACTAATTTTCTGCTGGTTTGCTGACAAATATACCACTACTAAGAGGCTTCACAGGCCTGATCAATTCTAGAATCAGTCCATACAATATTTATAATAGCCTCTATGGAGTCTCAGTTTAAGATTTGCTTTCCCCCAGTTTTATCATTCTCAGACTGTGATGCAAAAGGACAATTTTCTTATATCAGTAATCCACCAGTCATGGAAAGTCTACAGTTTCATTGATCGAGGGAAAATCAGGAGCACAGAGTTTGTCCGAACATTCTCAGATGTTATTTTTACAATGACTCTAAGTTAGATGTAGCCCTGCTTCTGAGGTTAGAACATTCTATTATTTATGTCTTTTGCCCATTTGAGGCATCTCAGTCAAAAAGCTCCCCAGACTCAATCTCTTCTCTCCCAACATGTCAAACCACCATCTTGAGTTCTCTCTTCTCCCATTTTCCTGTCATTTGTCTCTATAGCTGGCCCAGATTCTCCCAACTGAAGAGAACTTCTTGCTCTGCTTCAGACAGTTTGTCAGCTCCAGTGCTGAGTTCATGGCGGTAAGAGTTTGCTTTTTAATGTGTGTAGATGGGCTGGTATATGTTTTAAATGCCAAGTTGTCTCCTCTTGATTCACTTGATCAGTACTTCCCAGATTGTTTGTACAAAAAAGCTTAGTGTTCTCTAAGAAATGCCATCATTTGAGACATACTGTAGGTCCTTAACCAACCGTACATTATAGACGGAGACAGTCAATCATAGAAGAGTTGATTGCCTGGATGTTTTCATTCCAGCCTACTAGCTAATTTCACAGATTTGTTCCCTGTGTATGGCTGAAGGTTTGCTAGTTAGTGGAATTAAGTGGAGTTGAAATTTTTCTGCTTTCATTGAACATGGTTGGCCTTTAATTGTGTTTAGTTTTAGCAGTAGATTGACTAATTGAGCAGCAACGCTTGTTTGACCGGGAATATCAACTTGACTGAACACAAATAAATGGGGGAAACATTTTACACAGGGGGGCCAAACATATGTGTAACACCCATGTATATCAAGTGTGTGATTGGTTTGACATACCGTGACGGGTTCAAAAGAGACAAATGAAAATTCTTCCAAAAATATGTACAAGACAAGTATGGAAATATATAGAACCACTTTTAAAATGTCAGCAGAACAATTAAAACATAAAGTGAGGTGGGTTAACACCAAGGATGTGACGTTTAATAGCACCTAAATCAATTTAGCTAGCAGACATCAAATTGTTGACTAGCATAAAACTTGTAAAAATAGCAATGGTTGTTCTTCAGATCTTATTTTATGCAGTTATGAATTATATATATTTAATAGGTGGAGATGTAACATAAAGTCTTCAACAACTCAAAATGTTTGGTGAAATGTACTTGACAAAAAATTATACAAAATGCCTTTAGAAGATAAGAAAACGTCAGTTTCCAGGTTAGATCTGGTGCAGTGAAAGAAAAGAGCCAATTAGAACCCAATTAGAGGCTGGGAAAAGAGAATGTCCTTGTCTCTGCTGTCATATCAAAATGGAATAATGAAATGAGAGAAGGATGGGAGTGAACGAATGAGAAGGATTCAAAGGGCAAACAAAAGAATGGAAGAACAGAGACGATGTAAATGAAATGTTGATGGGAAGTTGAGCCAGTTTGAGAAGATAAAATGGTGTGTGTGTGGGGGGGGGTGGGGGGTGGCAATTAATCAGTCTTGAATGGTGCAGGGCAGAAGAAGAGGACAAAGAGGTTTTTAAAGGGTTAGAATGAGGCAGCAGGACCTTCTATTTTCAGAGTTATATATAATGGATAACACCAATGTACTGTAGCTCCTCTCTGCAGAGCCCAGAGGAGGAGCAGAGGGGGAGGACAGGGGGAGAAGGGGAAGGCCATCTATCTTTGATAAGGAGCCCTTCTTTGGACAGGGACAGCTGCTAGATTAAAACATTCATTAAAATGACTTTCTCTCTAACCCTCATCCTTCTTACTGTCTCTCCATGCCCTGTGCTTTGTACGTGGGTGAATTGGATTGTATTGAAAACTGTGTGATTACAATGATGGCTCAGGTTTCTGTGGTCATCCCCATGTAGTGGTCACCGCTCTGCCCCAGAGAAATAGCAAAGTTTTAGCACATTTAAAGAGCAGGCTGGAATTCAATAAAGAAGGATTTATGTGTGTGTGTGTGTGTGTGTGTGTGTGTGTGTGTGTGTGTGTGTGTGTGTGTGTGTGTGTGTGTGTGTGTGTGTGTGTGTGTGTGTGTGGTGTTAATCACTACAGAAAGTGTCTTTTGTGCAGCAGTGCCTAAGTCTACTGTGTTTTCTTCTGTTGATTTCTCAGGCGTGGCGGCGATACGATACAGATCGCAGTGGTTACATTGAAGCAAATGAATTGAAGGTATGTGTAAAAGTAATTTTATTTCTTTGAGCATATTGACAGATATTATTACTATATACAGTAATCCCTCGCTTATCCACGCTTCAAGATGCACGGCTCCACTACATCGCAGGTTTTTAGTAGGTAGTCAGGTGATACCATACGCAAACACAATTTGCTGACAGCAACTCACAGAACGCAGTGCACTTCCGTGTATTTCAGGCTGCTTTCAGATTGCAGGCATATCGGATTTCCTTCCATATCTAATTTTTAGGGATGACTGTTCACACTGTTTTTAGCAAGTGTCCAAATGCGATCTGGCTCTGTTCAGACTGGGCCACATTATTGGCCATAAGGAAGACGTCGGAGCGTAGGCGTCGTTCAGCGCGTTTAATGTGAGAGGTCATATAATTGCAATGGCAGCAATAACGACGAACAGGAAGTTTTGTTACCTTACCGTAATATATAATAATAATAATAATATCCCTGTCTGGTAGAAGTGCAGAAAATCCCACACACCAGATATTGTCAACTTCTTCCATTATTTAACCACTCCCTAACGCGTGAAACTCTTCCTTCTGGTGTCTTGCTCTCGGGTCACGGATATGACATCACAGTCCGCCATATCCGATCAGAGTGTTTTGAGATGTTCAGACTGAGTCCCGCAAAAATTGGATATCATGTGGTATGGGACTGTTCAGACTACAAACAAGATATTCGATCTCAATCTGGATGGGCAAAAAATCGGATAAAGGCGACCAGGCTGAACAAGGCCAAAGAAACACTTTTCTTTAATACAAAAGTGTTATAAACAGTCTATAAGCCAGTGGGAAAAGGTAATGCAGATATAAGGTGGTTTAATAGCAGTATGGGGAGGCTTTATAAACGTTTTGTCGCTATATCGCGGAATTTCGTTTTTCCCGGGTAGTGGTGGAACGCATTAACCACGAGTAAGGAGGGATTACTGTATGCAGGTTTGCTACCCATGGGCTAGGATAACTAACAATACCCAAAAACAGATATTACAAATACCTGCTAATTATTCATCTGCTTATTGGTCATTTCGTCATTCATTCATTTATTTATCTTTTTGAAGACGAGACGACTGTAATCATCTCGTCTTCAGCCACTTATTTGTATCAGGATCACGGGTTACGCTGGCACCTATCCCAGCTGACTACGAGCAAGAGGTGGGGGTACACCCTGGACAAGTCACCAAATCATCAAAGGGCCCTTTTTGGTTCTAGTTTTTCTTATTTTTGATTGTTCTGTTCCCCTTCCCCAGCCCCCATACACATATTCAAATCCTCACCCATTCACTATCAAACTCTAAACCTAGACTGTAGCTGTCATATATAGTAGCAACCAGCCATTGAGTCACTAAAAACTAGCCAGTCTGACATGACTACTTATACCTGTAATGATGTCCATTATTTGCATATTTAATGTTTAAAATGCTGAAATATTTTATTTTTCTGTTAAACTCCTCAACTGTAAGATTGTAAAGAAATTTTCTACTTTGTGTGCATTTTCATGTTAAGTCAGGAGCTAAATGTTAGGCAGATTGGTATTTTATTTTGTAACAATAAAAAGAAAGGGTAAAAAAGATTAAATAATGTTCCATTTTTTTGTCTTGAGAACACTTTACATCTAAAACTCATGTTGACACCAAAGCATTATTTTGTAGTGCTAATGTGTGACCACACCACACCTATGTACAGATGCTAGTTGTAACTTCTTGACTCCTCACCTCGGTCCATGAAACCAAATCCAAAGCAAACCACAATCTGTGATCTATGGATTCACGAGTTCCTTGTACAACCCCCACAGCTGCATATATTTTTTCAGAACAATCTTTACCTAATTTTTTAAAAACAATTTTGCTAACAGACAGACAGGCAATAAGGCCATGTGATGGCAGCAAAAGAGATGACCTCCATGGTGTACATAGTAAAGTATTAGCTGGACCAGAATAGGTTTACAAACATTAAAAAGTTTCAATAGAAGACTGGAAGTAGGGGAGATGAATCCCAGCATCTCCTGTAGGTGTCTGGCAAACTCATGGTAATGGCAAGTATCCAGGACTTCCTCTGTGCCCAGCTGCCTGCTACAGAACAGGACCTCCAATGGAACAACCTGCCATTATTGGAGGAGGTCAGATTTTAATTTAAATTTTTGTGGGGTTGGATCTTGGGCAAAAGAGGAGTTTCCAAAAACGTATTTCACTTTCAACATTGTGAAAAAGTGTTTTCAAGATTTTGCCAATATTGTGAGAATAGAAAAATAAAAAACAAACATATCACCATGCACAGCCTAGCTGTGCATGGTGATATGTATTGAAATATGTATTGAACCTAAGAGGTTCAATACATATTTGGAAGGGATGAATTTGCAGCTTGGGTCGCAGTAAATGGGAGTTAGAGAAGTGTCACGTTCACTAATGTGCAGCTGAGAGAATGTTTCACGTGGATCTTATGTGTCTGTTGAGCATAAGGTGATCAACTCAGTGAAACTAGTAAAATGATGTATTGAAATGAAAGGATTGTATGGGAATAAAGGATTTCATTGTTATTTTTTTGATTATGATGTTGATGATGATGATAATGATGATTATTGTTATCATTACTAAAATCATCAGCATCAGCTTTATTGGCCAAGTATGGTTGTACTAACAAGGAATTTGGTTTTTAAAATACACTTTTGGTTTCCATGGGAATACTAATAATAGTTATCACCAAGGGACAGCAATATGTGTATAATGTGTATTTAATCTCTCTGGGTCATTGGCATCACATAACAGATGAGTTACCATCCAGTGCTCTGAGCATGTAGCACAGGGAAGACGTTGGACATGTTGTGTGCAGCGTGTATTTCAGCTAATTTGGTTATCAACTCAAGCGACTGATGATAAACAAGATTCCTACTGCTCAGAGTTGGTTTACAGGGCCAGTGAGTTCCTGAATTTTGCATGAGGCAGACCTGAGTATAAAGAGAAACATTATGAGTGTGCATTATGTCCTGGGTGTAATGATGTCACAATTGATGATCCCTTCATGGTCATACAAAAGAGAAGGTGCTTACTTGTTTACACGAGTGCAGGCATTTCTTCTTTCAGAGGTCCAGCTGAGTGTTAAATTGCTGTTCCACTTCTGATAGAGTTGTTTTTGGTGACATTTTATTTGGTGACATTTTGTCAGAACTAGTTTCTAATTCCAGGTTTTAGTACAATAGTTACAATAGTGGAATTAGGTCCTCTTTTTATGTGTCTGTTCAAGTACGGGTGAATAAATACATGAATACATGTGTGTAGTTTCATAGACTACACTTTGGAGGCACTGGCTGGCAGATATGAACGAATGAAATAAAAACTACTTGTCAATACAAGAAATCTATAAATAGTATATGGTGTCACAACAAGCCGTTGACAAAGAGATTCCCCTCAATGGCCATCAGTGTTTTTACAGCAAAGATATAGAAGAAAAAAGCTGTAAAGAGTGCTGTAAAAACTTTTAACTTCAACAGCATGTTGAAATGTTTTTAACTTGGAGGTAAACTGAGGTAATTCTTCTAGGCAGGCCAACATTAACAGGATCCGTTACAGAGCATAGAGAAAGCTGCTTGGGTCTATCACATGCACTTGAGCTTCTCAGGTGTGACCTTTTTATAACTGTACAAAAATGAGTCTCACCTGATGCTTGTGAACAGACAATGAAAATATAAAAGTATGTCACTCACGTACTGTACATAAAGAAGGTTGGATAATCTTCTTTTCCTTTCGGCTTTTCCAGGGGTCGCCACAGCGAATCAGTTGCCTCCATCTAACCCTGTCTTCCGCATCCTCTTCTCTCACACCAACTACCTTCATACCTTCACTGAATAGCACATACTGTATATAATCTACCTACACCCCTCATTTATTTCTGTCCTTAATTGTGTCAACCTCTCCTTTATATTTTTCTCATTTGTTTCCTATCTTTCTCCCTTGATGTGAAAGGGAGTCTCTGACATTAGAGAAACTAAACTTTCAGTGATATTAATGTGAGAATCCAAATGCAGAAGCAGAAGGTAAATCTGTGACACTCAATGATGGTATTGAACTTTCAGTGGTGTATTCAAGCATCCTGTGGAGCAGTGATTTTTTTGGTAAATCAGTGAAAATCTAGGTGTGTATCTGCCAAACATACTATATGTCTCTCTCTGGTTTTGTTTTCAAACTCTATCCTCAGGGCTTTCTGTCAGACCTGCTGGAGAAGGCGAACAGACACTACGATGACCAGAAGCTCCAGGAGTACACACAAACTATAGTATGACACACATCTTCATATGACACATATCTTCACATCTGGTCAATTTAAGTTACCCCATCACTTTTGTTTATAATCAGAATAACTATTTTTATTTTTTCATAATTTTCACAAACTACAGATATACCCATTTGGTGTATATCTGTGGTTATATTAAGTTTACCTCAGAATATAATTTTATCACATCATTTATAGGAAAAAAATGGCATTGGCACCATTAATGTTGGTGCGGCTGAGCGGTCATGGTCGTTCATGTCCTGCAGGTTGTGTTTACAGCCCAGATGTGCTGACATCTGCTCCTTCCTCGAAGCCCCAGTGCTGACCTGATTTGCCAAAGCAGGTTCCTCAACATGCTTTCACTTTGTCCTCATTGGTTTTCATACATTTATGGAACACAAAGACATAAAAATCACTTACTGAAGGATTGTAACTGTTGTAGTGATTCATGCTAGCAGAAAAAAACCTAACTGGATAAATTTTGATAGATGATGCTCAGCATTACGCTATCTCATTCAACACAACTGTCCTGAGCAAAATCCTGGCTCCCTTTTAAAGTTGAAAAAATACTTTGCAAACTTTCGTGTCCACTAACGGATTTCATAAAAAAGAAGATGTAATAATTCAAACTTGTTTTTAATCTTGTTTGTAATCACTTTGTCTTGACATTGAAAAGAAAAACAACCAGCTGCTGCATTGGTTGAATATGGCTGATACATGGTTGATGGACCGTCCCTTTACTACTCCTCTGTTTAACATTTAGAGCCACTTAAAAAAGTGTATTCATTATAAAGATAGAAACTTCCCAGTAAATGAATTCCACCACATTTGCCTTCATCATGACAGTATGTATATCTATAAAAAACTTATTTCAGTCTTTCTCCTCTCTCCTGGCTTATCTCTGTTCCACTTCTACTTTGTAGCTCAGGATGTTTGATCTGAATGGAGATGGGAAGCTGGGCCTGTCAGAGATGGCAAGGTAACAATTTTACCACCATGTGTACAGTTTATAAATGCTGGAACACAGCGCCTACCGATGTTCCTTCTCATTCTTAAATATGAATAATTTATAGACTTTCGTGTCCACTGATGAGATTCATTGTCTCTCACAGGCTTCTTCCTGTTCAGGAGAATTTTTTGCTCAAATTCCAGGTAGGTGACAAATATGGTCCACAAAGAAAAGTTGACGCTAAACAAGATGGCTGTGATATACACAATGAATGCCACTGGAATAAAACAAAAACAACAAAAATTATTTAAGTGATTTCAATGAAACCCAGATAAGAGTTCTGTTCTACTGAGTGTATTTCTAGTTTTATACTGTGACCCCTGTATTCTCTAGCCTCTTCATTAAAGCTGAACTTTGTTTCTACAGGGTGTCAAGTTGACCTCTGAGGAGTTCAATGCCATCTTTACTTACTACGATAAGGTAGGTGACATTTATTCAGGTCATAATAAATAGAGTTCTTGACTTCAGTACAAACACCAGCTGGTGTGAGGATAGCTTCTTCCTGTTCTGTTTGTTCATAACCACCATGGTGCCACTGGGAAGCTGTATCCACACATCCTGAAACAAAATAGTATCTACTACATTACTGTACTGCAAAATGGATACCTTTCCCCACTTTTATTTAAATAGAAGCATGAGAAAATCCACACCTATTAAAGTACCACAGAAGTCGATCGAATGTTGCAAAAATGTTTTTGCTTGTAGAAATAATTAGAATTTAGCAATGGCTACCTGAATTGCATTTAGCTTGAAAAGAGCTTTGCTGTATGTTAAAGTAGTATGGTAATCTGATTAGATTAGATTAGATTAGATTAGATTAGATTAGATTAGATTAGATTAGATTAGATTCAATATACTTTAATGATCCCAAATTTCACAGAAATTCGCAGAATCACGAGTCGAGTTGTCTGGCTGGCTCAGCACTGTTTGTTTTTGAATCTCCCTTTTCTTTAGATGTGAATATTCAAATTTCTGGATATTTTCCAAGGGCGCTCCCCAGCCGTGCAGGGAAATTAGTTTGGTTCTGCACACCTGCCCTTTTGTAAACTGCTCAATGTGGTTGAGCAGAGCCTCAGCCATTGGCCACATTTTCCATATTATTAGTAGATTTGAATGGAGGAACTACTGAGAGGGATAGGGTACAGCAAAAATGGGAGCAGGGATACATGTACAAATGATGCACAAATATTTTCCTCTCTTCTTTATCATATCTTGAATTGTTTTGTGAGCCCGAGGGACCTTCAGTGATCTCACTAGCTATGAAATATCTAATTCTGTCTTTGGAAACATGAGCAACAGTCTAGCGTTTGAGTGCAAAATGCTTCTATGTTCAGTGTTGTTAGCTAGCCATTTAAACACTTCATGAAATCCATTTTCTTTTGTACCATAATGCTTATTTTGTTAAAGGGACTCACCCACATAATGACATATTTACTGCTTAGTGTTTAATGTCCAATCTGTAATGCAATGCTTCTGGTTCCTGGCTGCATCTAGAAATTCTGCCCATAAAGACTATGAACAGAACTGGTGATAGAGGGCAGCCCTGCCAAAATTCAACATACACCTCGAACAGGTCTGATTTTCTACAGCCAATGCAAAGTAGGCTCTGGCTTGGGGTCGCACAGGGATCGGACAGTCTTCAGCAAAGGGATCCGAACCTCATACTCTCGAAGCACTCCCCACAAGATACCACAAGAGATATGGTAGCTTGCTTATCCAAAATGACAAAGCACATTTGGACTCATTGAATGAACCCTTGAGCATCCGATGAAAAGTGTAGAGCTGGTCCAGTGTTCCATGACCGGGATGAAAATTTCATTGTTTTTTCTGAATCCCAGGTTTGACAGTTGGTTTAATCGTCCTCTCCAGTAACCAGCAATAGACTTTTGCCAGGAGATTATGAAGTGTGATCCCATTATAGTTGGAGCACACCCTTCAATCTGTTTTCGTTTAAAGGAGGACCACCACCCCAGTCTGCCAATCCAGCGGTTCTGGCCCCAACTGCCATGAGATATTGCAAAACCAATTCCAGAATATCTAGAGACTTAAGGTGCTCAGGACAAATCTCATCCAATCCTGGTGTGCTGTCAACAAGAAGCTTGACGAAGAACTCTGTGATTTTAGCTCAAGTGATGGAAAAGTCCACCTCTGAGACCACAGTCTCTGCTTTCTCCATGGAAGACATGGTAGTGGGATTGAGGAGATCCTCAAAGTATTCTTTCCACCACCCAACAATATTACCAGTCAAGGTCAGTAGCTCCCCATTTCCACTGTAAACAGTGTTGGCAGCGGACCACTTTCCCCTACTGTGGCACTGGATTGTTTGCCAGAATTCTTCGAGGCTGACCAAGTCGTCCTCCATGGCTTCCCAAACTTCTCCCAGACCCTTGTTTTTGCCTCCATAACCACATGGGCCTTGGTACGCCTGACCTGCTGGTATTCGTCGGCTGCCTCTGAGTTTCACAAGTCAACAAGGCTCAAGAAAATTGCTTTTTCAGCTTGACAACACCTCTTCCAGTGTCCACCACCGGGTTTGGGAGTTGCCACTGTGACAGGCACCAGAGATCGTGCAACCACAGCTCCAATCAGCTGCTTTGACAATGGAGGTGGAGAACATGGGAAAAGATCTCTCGGAGGTGGCAGTTGAAGAATGCACTGAAAGAGGACTCTGCCAGACTTTCCCGACAGACCCTCATGAAATGCTTGGGCCTGCCAAATCTGTCCAGCCCTCTGCTTCACCAGCAGATCCAGCTCACTACCAGGTGCTGATTGGTTTACAGCTCTGCCCCTCTCTTCACCTGATTGTTCAAGACACACAGTCAGATTCGATGATACAACAAAGTCAATCATTGACCTCCGGTCTAGAGTGTCCCGATGTCATGTGCACTTACGGACATCCCCGTGTTCAAACAGTGTTAGTTATGGACAAAATGTGACTAGCACAGAAGTCCAATAACAGAACACCACTCGTGTTCAGATCGGGAGGCTGTTCATCCGAATAACCCCCCCTCCAGGTTTCACTGTCACATGAGCATTGAATTTCCCCAGAAGAACAATGAAGTCCCCAGTCAGAGCACCATTCGGTACCACTCCCATGGACTCCAAGAAGGCCAGGGATTCTGAAAGTATGAATATATATATCAGTGAGAAGCCTATCTTCGGGTCAGCTCAAACACATGGTGGCTGACGTGTGGGGATGTATGCAAGTCCAACATTAGCCTGCCACCTCTCGCTGCGAGCAACACCAGAGAAGTGGAGAGTCTAGATCTTTCTAAGGGGCTGGGTTCAAGAGCCCAAGCTGTGGATTGACTTTTTCTCTCTTTATCTCTCCATCGACTGTCGCCCAATCCACACTGAAATATTTTCCATATCTAGCAAGAGTACTGTCATCACTTCTCTGTTCTTGCACACCTTGAAATTAGTGACAGTGTGCAGATTAGTCATTGTGGGTCACACAGTTTTTTTCCATATGAACAAAATTGTAACCAAAAATTCAATTTTGTAACCAAAATTCCAGATGGTTAAAAAATTGTAACCGTGCTTTTAGCCAAAGAAGTTTAAATGATGTTGATGTGTGTATCCAATGACACAGATGCCCCTCACTTTGTTGACGTTATTGATCTAATTGTGTGGATTTTCTCATACTCAGAAGATCAAACTTTTAACCTCTAAAATGGTATAGTATATGGCATAGCTATAGAATTTTTAGTACTGTTGCCACATACTGTAGCATGAAGGTTCTGGGTTTGAATCCATCTGGGGGTATTTCTGGGAGTTTGTTTGTTCTCCTTGTGTCTGCATGGGTTCCTTGGGGTGGTCTGGGTTCTTCCTACTGTCCGAAACCAATATGTGTGAATGGTTGCTTGTCTTTCTTTGTTTTTCCCTGTGATGAACTGTCCTGGGTGTGTCTGTAGAGGTAATGGTTGATTTCTGTGTTGAATTAAGTCAGCTGGATTGTAGGATCCAGTTGACTTAATTCAATGGAGAGATTGACTGTATCTTGGGCCGCAGTGCACTGGTGTCGCGCCTGGAGTTTCCTCACGCTCTCAGTCAGCTTGGATAGGCTCCAGCACCCCCGTGACCCTCCACAGCGGATGAAGCGGTTGATAATGAATGAATGAATGATCTATCCTGAGTGTATTCCCTCGTTGTCCAGTGTCAGATGGGTTGCGCTGCAGCCCCTGCAAAGACAGACAGTTGTGGACAATGGATGGATGCTTTCCACGAATGGTTCCGGTGTTTGTCAAAGCAGTCTGTATTCATGTGTTTTGAGACAGAAACCTTAATAGGACACTTAACAGGAGGGGTCAGGATTTTTCTCCCTAGAATTTTATCTAAATCTATCTTGCTCTTGTCGGTCTTTCCATTGTTACCAGCACCATCTGTAATAATTGGCACAGCCATTAATACTGTATATTCTGTATCTGGCTTACCGTTTTTTTATGAACACAACAGTGAATCTGAACTTTCTAGTCACTAGTCGGTCAGTGTAATATGGTATTTCAGTATTGTGCTGAAACATTTTTGTCATATTTTTCTTGTCATTGAATGTCTTGTCCTCAGTCTACGTAGTATTTTTGGACTAAAGGTTGAAGGGCATGCAGCTGGAGCACAGCAGTTCATCATGGCAGTGGGATGAGTGGATTACTCAATGTCTCAGATTGGACTGAAGGCTAGAACACTGCCTAGCTTATTTGAAGAGGACGGGGTTGAATATTAAATTATTGACGAGCCACTGCAGTCCATTCTGCAAATGGAGCACTGCCATTTATTTGTATAATTAGTTTCATCATTTTGTTCATGAGCTCAGTCCCTACAGCTGAAACACAGGCAGCTGCTGTCACTGGTACTGAGGCATTTTGGGCAACATGTCTGGTCATCTGAACACTAATATGGCTCACGGTACCGCAGCCCCAAACTGTGCAAGACCTTGTAGATGTCTTAAATGCAAGACGGCACGCAACTTCGGCAGGCCGATTGATACCTGATGTTATGACGCTTTCCTGAAATTCTGCAGCATAACTCTTATATCCTTGAAGTGAAAATAAATATATTTCACACTTTATTCCCAAGAGCTGGGACACTTCATCCTTATTTTTTGTACTTTAAAGAGAATCTCCCAATGTTAAAATTAAGAGGGGCAAGCTGCTCTGTTCTGAACTCTTCCTATAACTGAGCACAAATGAACAGAGCATGGGTTTGTGCCTTGTGCTAAGAGAAATTTTCCAACAGTGTGGATTTATTCTTTGACTCCAAACTCTTAACACTGATGTGAGATATGACTCATGAATTAGCAAAGTGGCTCTCTGTTGACTTCACAGCTAGAAAGAAAGAAGAGGTTCTGAAGAATGCTGGTATTTTGGCCAGTTTTGGTATACAAACTTACATTTTCCCAACAATTTCAGAAAAAGGTGATTATGACAGGACTGCAGCCAGTCAGAGCACTGAATAAATGCTATTATCTACAGCGAACACATTCAGAATTGTTAATTGAAAAATAAAAATATCAGCCCTAATGTTTTACCAGTTCATAATATAAAAATAGCAGTGCATTTAATAATTTTTTGATGATATTTGTCTGCAGTTTAATTTCTTGAACTGAATGTGCTTCTTTGTGGATATAAGCATAACTTTTGTGTCTGCTTTCAGGATGGAAACGGCTACATTGATGAGCAGGAGTTGGACGCCCTGCTACGAGACCTTTACCAGAAAAACAAGAAGGTGAGATGAGGGCTGTCGAAAACATTTACATGGGATCCGTAAACCAGTGGTTTGGCGTGTAGCTTCATTCATCTGATGGCTTTTCTGTCTGAACAGCTGTGAACTACCTATGTCCGGTATACACACATAACAAGTATTACGGTGCGCCCTCCCGCGATCACGAATCAACGCTCACGACTCCATCCCATTGCGGATTTTTAGTAGGCAGTCATGTTATACCGTATGCGCATTCTACTGGCTGACGGCACCCGGAAGTGCACACGGTTCCGTCAGTCTCAGCTGCTGTCACTGGTACTGAGGCATTGTGGCATTACGTGAGACACAAAAGTGCTTTAAACAGTTGATACGAGTGTCGGAAAATGTAATACAGACAGCAGGTGGTCTAATATCAGTATGGAAAGAATTCATAAATGTTTGAATTACCGTAAATAATAAGATAAATAGTTTGTGGCGCGATTGTGGATTCCTTAATCACATGTGGTTCCTGGAACGCATTAACTGCAAAGAACGAGGGCGGACTATATATCAGAAATAAAAACTACAATTTAAAAGAACATAGATCTATCAAGTCTGTGTGACAAAATTACAGTGAGAGAAGAAGAGTAATTTTGCGCACTCTCACTCTTTGTCGAGAAAAATTCTTATGTTGTAATCATCATGTCATGGAGGTGCAGGGTTAGGACCCATATGCAGATCACCAGTGGATATCCATCCATCCATCCATCCATCTATCCATCCATCCATTCATCCATCCATCCATCTATCCATCCATCCATCCATCCGTCCGTCCGTCCGTCCGTCCATCCATCCATCCATCCATCCGTCCGTCCGTCCGTCCATCCATCCATCATCCCTTACCGCTTTACACGCTGTGGCGGGTTGCGGGGAGCTGGAGCCTATCCCAGTTGGCTTAAGGCGTGAGGTGGGTGAAACTCCTGGCACGACGCCAGTGCACCACAGAGACACGCAGAGACACAGACAACCACACATGCACACAGTCACTCCTACAGTCAATTTTGAACTGGCCAATGCTTTTACTCATAGTTTAATTAGATCAGCCAAAATCCAAGTAACACAAGAATTCCAACAAACTTAAGACATGAGCAAGGATACAAAACAATCTGACATAGAACTAAGGGAGAAGCGGGTTTAGGAAGCCTCAGGCTAATCAGTCTGATCAGGCACAGGTGTAGAGATGAGGAACAGGTGTAGAGAAGAGGCTCCACCCACCAGTTCGGCCCCGCCTCCTGCCACACCCCAGCACAGCAGAGCAACATGAGAATAATACCAAAATGGGACTCATTATCATCATCATTAAGGATGTATGAATAAACTGATGGATAAAAAACATGAAAATTTGAACCGGTAGTGATTAAAAGTCTTCAGAGGGACTGGTTGGTACGACCCAAATAAAGACCAGGGAAGGTTTGTAATGGTTAATTTCACCCGTTGGCTTCTTTAGCTTTGCTAACTCAATCCTCTCTTGTCCAGGAGGTGGACTTGAAGAACCTGAGGGGTTACAGGCAGAGCATCATGAGTCTGTCCGATGGCGGCAAGCTTTACCGTGGCGAGCTGGAAATTGTCCTCTGCAGGGAGCCAATTGTGTGACTCCTCCTTTTCTCTTTCTCTGCCTGCCCCGCCCTGCTCCCCTGTGACCACACCCACTTTAAGCTACCTGGCGACATATACCGGGTGCATGCGCCAGTCACCACCCAATCATCTCCCCTATCTGTTTAAAGTTACATCAGAATGAAGTGCACATTCAGCACGCAACAGCTCTTCTCCCTTAGCCTCTCCGCAGTCTGACCTCTGACCTTAACAGTGACCTGTCTGATGCTGCAGACATGTTACCCTCTCAACCTCATCCCATGTCTTCATCACCTCATTCCTCCCCATACTGTCTTGTAACTCCAAAAGCCCACAGTTTGTATTCTACAAAAATGACCTTTGATCTGTTCATAACCCCTGAGCCCTGACCCCAGCTTCATTGACCCTTCTATCCTCTATCCCTGCCTCCTTTGCATTAGATACGATAAATAGTCTAACAAAACTACAAGCTGTGTTTGAATTTATCTCAGTTATAGTCTGTGATTACCTCATTTTTAGTCTGTTTACTTTCTGCCTCCATTTGTCTTGAGTGTTGTTCCATTGACATATGATTTTCATTTTCAACGTATAGTTTTGGCTGATACTGTCAAATGAAAACATTAATAAACTGTCTTAAGACGAAAATAGTTAAGATGTTTTATTTAAAATGTGATGTAAAGAATATGTTTTAAAGAAAGTGAAAATATTTCATGATGTGTTATTCCCTTACTTGGCCTCTTTTGTCCTTTGTCCCTAATAGGCGAGGCTAACTGTAAAAATGATTGTTGATGGGTGCAGTCATGACAGTAAGAGTAGGACAGAGTACAATTCCAAGCTTTCGTGAATTATGGTATGAAACTGGACTCTGTCATGCGGCATAAAACATGCAGCTACTTCTTCTGATGCTTTCCCTGCAATTTTTTTTGCTTAATGCATCAGAATCAGGAAGATGGGGGAAATAAAGTTCTGTTGCAGCACAGCTTTGCCTTTAACATGACATCGGTCTCCTGTAATCGTAATGGAAATGACAGAAAAAACAAGAAGAGTGATATCGCTGAGTCTACTCTCCGAGGTGTTTTTTGTTATCCACTCTTGGGAATGGAATGAGACAGCCTAACAAAACTGTCCTGATAGCAAACTTTAATTTCCATTCCCAGTGGATTCATACAATATCACAAGTGATTGATCTGAGAGTAATAATTTTGATTGATAATACTGGTGATGAAACATTTAAGCTCAGGTAGGAACAAATATGAGAATGAATGAAATCCACTTAAAAGTAGACAAGAGGAAAGAAGCTGAGAAATGATTTAAAATTTAAAAGAAATAATCTAATCTGACCTCAGGAAAAATGAGATCCTTGGAGTAAAGCCACACAACATAACTACAGAAATGATCAAAACAGACAAGCAAACATTCTGGCTGACATCACAGTGGAGCATCAATCCAGGGTGCCGGGCTCCTTCAGGTCCTGTGATGACATGTGACTCCTGAGATTGTAGGACAGGATGTGTTATTTCTCATAAAATCCCCTGTAATTGAGTTGACATGCTTTTAAAGCTACCTGAATAATACAGCAGGCACACTAGTTCCCATCTCAGTGTGGAGCCGGTGCAACCCCACATCAATTAATGAAAACCTTCATACATCCTGCAGCCACTGAAGGAAATTGTAGAGTTTAAACTGCAAATAGATAAATTGCAAAAGCTCAAACACACAAATCTCCATCATTACACCCTATGTACACACTGTTTGAGAATCCATTGTGCTTGAGTACACTTCTATCCAGAGGTGAGTTGGTCTTAAAATGGAGTGGGGGCAGATGCATTGATGGCACGACGCTGTTGTAGGACCACAGAAAACTAATTTCGTCAATGGTTAAAGAAAGCTTCTCCTTAAATAAGTAGTGTTGTTACAAAACATTCCCAACACAGATCTGTTCACAATATACATCAGTGATGCAAGGATGACACCGTCCGAATCCATATCCACTCTACACTTTTATCCACCCACCTGAAAGTGTTGTCTCAGTTTTAGAATCTGCATCATGGACATTTCACCTCTAATAAAACCGAGGATGTGATTTATCAAAAAAACAAGGGAAAATGATTTTTTTAATCGTGAAAGAATAACTAATCAACAGGCCTAATTCTTTTTTACATTAATGGTAGATTCTATGAGCCTACATCCCTAACTGTTGAAAATTCATATTCAATACAAAGTTTAAAAGACATTTTCTGTGCTGGCCACAATGTGGAAGATGAAGATGATGAACTTCCCCTAATTAGGCTTTAGGACCATGGATAAAGGCCAATCATGCTAACATTGCAAGATGATTTAGCCTAATGCTAATGGTCTGTAAAACATGACATTAACACCTCATAGATTCAGATTTCACGTCGTGTTAACTTGAGTCAGCAGTTAAACATGATGTGAAATCTGAGTCAGTGAACAGTTTGCTCTGATGTCAGACTTCATGTGGTCTTTTCTTCTTTCCTGTTGGCGTCATCTGCAGCCAACTTTTCTCCACATCTCTGTGAATTCTGAGTAGGAACCAATGTTAGTGGGTTAGTTTTGTGCCTCTTAGCATTAACTGATGCTGAAAGCTGAACTCTCAATGTTTTACTATTTTATGTTAAAGGGACAGTAAACTCAATTTTAAGTGACATATATGTTATTCATCATTATGAAAAATAGAATTTTTTTTTTTTTATATGTGTAGCATCATCAATTTGGTCAGAAAACCTTAAATTTTGAGCTGCAGCAGCTTCCACATCCAGTGGTCACGTGGGCGTCATACGTCACTGGCAACATGCTTAGTTTGGCAGCCATAGAACACAATGCGATCAACGAAGTGATAAACAGGATAAATATCATGGTTACCTGCGAGGTGAACGATTGTGCCAACACAACAGCACGAAAACACAAAGACAAGGACCTATCCTTCTTTAGAATACCTTCTGGGAAGCTAGGAAGGAAATGGAGAGAACGAATAAACAGGGTCAAAGTGACCAAGGATCCGAGGATCTGTCATGAGCACTTTACCTCGGAGGATTTCCAAAAAGATTTGAAGATAAAATCATATACAGACAACCCATAGTATTTATTCAGAATTCCCATGGTTTAGTGGATGATTAATTAATGTCTGGAGCTTCTGGGGGTATTGTATGAATTTTTTTATGACCAGATTATCACGCGATTATGGCATTCGCAAAAAGTAACATTATCAAAAGTGATAGACAGGTCAATTTACTAAGAATATCTGTGACGCTGAAATAAAACTTGGGCGGCACGGTGGCGCAGTGGGTAGCGCTGTCGCCTCACAACATGGCGGGCCCGGGTTCGAGTCCCGCTCTGTGCGGAGTTCGCATGTTGTCCCAGTGTCTGCGTGGGTTCTTTCCGGGTTCTCCGGCTTCTTCCCACCTCCAAAAGCATGCGCTTCAGGTTGATTGGCCGGTCCCAAATTGCCTGTAGGAGTGAGTGTGTGTGTGCCTGGTTGTATGTCTTTGTGTGTGGCTCCGGGATGCATTGGCATCGTGCCTGGATGCCAATGTCCCCCGCCTCATGCCCTATGCCGCTGGGATAGGCTCCAGCTCCCCGTGACCCGCTGCAGCGAAATGACTGACTGACTGAAATAAAACTTACAAAAACAGCATGTCAGGTCCTGATGGGATGAATGGCTAGATGTCCAAAATCTCATCCTCCGCATACATTAGGTGATAATTATCCGGGATGATTACTCCCCAGGTGGGTTCACAGGGAACTCCTCCTCAGTATCTGATGATGATGACATGATTTTAGGCGATATCCTGATAAATAATAGTGAAAATGTTGGCTTGTTACGTTGTTGCTTGCTTTATCTGCATTGATATGGATTCACACCGATGTCTACGATTGCGTCACTTCTGCTGTCATTGCACGTTCCATAACTCACAATAAATTTTGTTTTTCAAGTCCCCATTGCTCATTAAAAAAATACCACCAAGCCTTTTTTTTACTTATGTACTTCAAATACAGACCTGGTTCATTTTAACTTTACTGTCCCTTTAACTATTGGTCGAGTTAACTGAGAAACTTAATGGAAATAAAACAGTAATCAAATAAAGTAGCGTGTCTGACTTTTGATGACCAGGAAGTGCATCAGTGCGTCATTCATGCCAGTGTGGTGGAATACCTCAGTGGATTAAAGCTTGGTTTAGCCTCTACACCCCGAGGAGAAAATTCATTCAGCACAGGTAAAGATCTAAACAACAGTGGGGGGGGATCCCCCCTCCCCCAAAAAATCGCACTCTGTTAGTACCTTATGATTCATCAAGACGTTGGCTGTTTAATTCCAATATTCTGTTAGTGTGGCCTGCTTGGATCAAACAGCATTATTTACTGTAAGATCCTGATTGTATTTGGACATTTAAATTATTTAGATAAAAAATGAAGTTAAGATTGTGTGTCTTGTACATGAATGGCACAGAGAGTAGAGGCGCACCTCTTGTCTTACTATTTCCCTCATTTAATGTGTGTCACAAATCCACATCCCAGCTGACGTGAATCAGAAAGACTATCTTTACTATACAGTAATACTAGCTCGATCTGCAGCTACACACGCAACAGATCTGGGTTCTCTGTCCCTAACACAAAATCTGGTGTTGTATGAACCGTGACAAGGGGCAGGAACAACACATTCCAGAGAATCTCAGATATTTATTATGCACGTCTCTAGGCCCCACCTTAAGGATGGGTCACTATACATTAGCTCATATACATCGTGTAGTTCTCTGAGTGCTTGCTTCTCCCTTATACGGTTCTCCAGTGTCAGTCTCCAGTCTCAGTCTCCAGTCTCAGTCTCCACCTACAAGAGAGCCAAACAAATTATACAGCCGGCGCCCGCCGTTAAACGATGGACGCCCATTTCACAATATATTTGGCTCTAACATTATTAAGTGAAATGTAACGTGAATACAAAACTTGGGAATATACTTGATTATATTCTCCTTCAACACGCATGGAGGCAGAGCAGCCCTCCTCATCCCCCATTAAATGTCACTACATTTGTTTATATGCAGCCAAAGCAGTTGTTAATGGGTTTGACTGGACCAGGAAGTAATCAGGATACCTACCACAGAGTTCATTAAGCCTAGTAAATGAAATGGTAACCCACAACACCCCAAGAATAATGAGGAAATAATTAATTCTAACCCCAGTTTTAAAAGTCAAAAGGACTTGGACACAAATAAATGAATTATTTTCATGACTGTTTGACTATAACAATTTAAGGTTTGTTAACTGGTGGAGCATGGTGGTGATTCAATAACAAGTGAGGTTGCAGACAACCCAGTGTGTATTGACCCATGTAAAACCTATGTGATGATGATGAAGGGAAACTTTCATTACTTTTTGTTGTTTGCTCTTTCTAATGTTGCATATCAGCATTTAAAGCACAATTGATATAAGAGATTTAGAGAATCCATTAGCAGTAATTTGCACACAATTACTTCAAAGCATTTTTGTCCTCAGTCCTATTGCATCCATTATGACTGAAAGCCTGTCCCTTCATCCAACAACAGCTTTAAGGAAGTGTGAAACCTCTACGTGTCCCTGCATTCCTAAGAAGACTGACTACAGCATGTTTCTCCCTCTCACATGCTTTCTTGATGTTACTTTGCTCTTTCAGAAAAAGTGAGATCTTTAACTGCTGTTTGATCATGGAGTACAGAGATGACTCAGCTTTTGTCATCAGCCTTTGGAACATAATTTCTTCATGCTGTAAAAAGAAAAAGGGGGGAGCTGCTGATTCTGGAAAACACCCGAGTCCAATTATACATTTTGCTGATTGGAGATTGGAGATACCTTGGTGCCATGTTTGATAAGTTTCTTTCCACAACTTTTGTGACAATCAATCCAGAAATCAAGTTCACATAAGATCGCTATAGTGGCTCACTGCTGTGGATCATTTTCAGCAAATTCTAATTGCTTCATTCAGGAAAGCCATCAACTGTAAGTGGTAGCCGGCGCTGGACTGGAAGAAGAGTGATGGCAGCGTGGCAGACGGCAGTAAGCCTCTGGAATCCCTGCATGCAGTCTGAGTAAACATCGCCTTCTGCTGCCATCTGCAAGAAGACTTCACATTTAAATCCAAACTGTTCATATATTTCCGCGGTGCACTGGCGTTGCGCCCCGAGTTTCCCCGCCTAACGCCCTAAGACAAGCTGGGATAGGGTTCAGCTCCCCACAACCTCCTCAAGTGGATGAAGCGGGTTGAGAAAATGAATGAATGAATGAATGAATGAATGAATGAATGAATGAATGAATGAATGTTAGTATATTTATCTTACAAAAAGTGAAATGTAAACTATAGTATATCATCATTCTGAAGATGTGATTTATGGTCAATTTTTTTTTGTACTGCCACGTGTACTGCCATGGGTGGAGGCATTCAAGAATGTTTTGGGGTTGGTTTGCAGTCCTTCCACATCACAACGACTCTGAAGAACGCTCTGATGAAATGGCTTCAGCTGTGGCACAAATGTCCACTCTGGGATTATCTGATTAGATTTGGTTGGGCGGATTTGACTGACCTAAAAAAACAACATGCTTTTAACCATAACTGAAGAATTCACACCAGTGTTGAATAAAATACAAAAAAAAAAAATGAAGTAATGATACTGTACTTCATTCCTCAAAGGTCAACGATAAAGCTTACTCTTATGTTATAATATTCTGCTGAAACACTTCTTGTCATTATTAATCATCAGACCTCTAGAGCAGGAGGGCAGGTGCTTCACATTCCATCACATACTGGGTTCCATCTACTCCAATGTTAACAGCAGCTTCTTGTCTGCAAAGGAGGATGTGATTAATATTTAATATCAAATTATAAAGATCCGAAGTTCAGAGCAGCTGGGTGTTACCTGAGCTGACTAGTGGGAAGCAGATTATACCCTATAGACAATTCACCAATTTATCACAGGACAACACCAGGCCACCACACCACCATGTTTCCCACACACTATGTTGTGGACATAATGCATCCTCCGGCCTGTAATGGTTGAGGACAACAAAAAGGACAGAGAATATGACCCCAACAGGCAAGACATAGAGCAGCATCAAGAAGAACTACGCCCGATTGTACCAAATGCATTGTTGAGCTCCAAAATGTATTCTTTAACGTTAACTTGAGGTCCACTTACCATGACCCCCCTTCCTCCATGGCTCTCAGCTTCATTTGTTGGTCTTCATCACCAGATGGGGTTTGTTTTTGCAGCGTAACCTCTATCTACTGATGAGAACCAATGAGATGCACTGGAAAGCTCTTTGTATTTCTGAAAGAGAAGACAGATTTTTTAAAAAAATTGGCTCTATTGCATCAATAATGGGGATTTCAATACTAAATCTTTGTCCGTAAACTTCAAACACAGGTTACAAACATTTGCATTTGGGCCACATGCATAACATGAATTCCAGAACTAGAGCACTTCTCAACTTCAAGGCTAATTTCTCCTTCTGCTGAGCTGTTTGTTACTGGTCCACAACGCTTTCTGTTCTGGTAGCATTCATTTTCCTCAGGACATTAAACAATACTGAATATTAGATTGTGTTCAGGGGCTACAATGATGGGACAAGCTCTTTTCCATTATCCATGTTATTATTAACATTATTTACATGAGCAGACTCAATAATTGAGTAGCTGAGTAGACAGAATAACCAAAGAATATGTTGTGTGTAGTGGAATACACCCCACTTTGATAAACCCGTGTGATAAGGCCCAGATGAGACAGGAGCAAAGAGAGAACGGAGTATGAATGTAAGAGGAAAACGGCCATGATTTATTCAGTGATGAAAGGAACCCTGGTGTTTTATTTATGATCTCTTTAAATATAGCTCATGTGAATTAAATGAGTGATTGAAAATGGATGTTCCAACCTAGATTCTTATGTATCCAATACAGCCAAAGACACGCACACACTGAAAATAGTATTTACACACGCACGCACGCACGCACACACATACACACACACACACACACACACACACACACACACACACACACACACACACACACACACACACACACACACACGAAACATATAATAACCTATGCTCATACTGCTAGCAAGAAAAAAGCATGAATGAATTATGATCAACAATCACCATATATCATTATTAAAGAGCAGGAGGAATTTAGCTGACTTATCAGCTAACTCAACAACTATTATTGGAAGGGATTTCAACATAGTTTTGAATCCCCTAGTGGATCAATGTAATATTTCAATACTACAAGCTAAACAACTACAATCAGTTAAAGTTCTGCAGGATTATATGAAAGATTTTGGCTTAGATGACATTTGGAGACTTAAAAACCCAACAAAAAAGGAATACACTTTCTTCTCTGCGGTGCATCATTCATTTTCAAGAATTGAGTTTTTCCTCACACTTAATTCTATTGCGCATAAAATTTCTATTACAATTCATCCAATTATTATTAGTGACCATGCGCCGATATCCCTCAGCCTACAAACTGTTAATCACCATAAACCTCCACAGATTTGGGACTTCAACACTTCTCTGCTTAAAGATCCAGAATTTCATAAAATAATAAGACGAGAATGGGCAGAATTTTTAAAATATAATGAATTTCCTGATTCCCCTCCTTCCTTACTTTGGGAAACTGGGAAGGCTGTAATCAGGGGTAAAATAATATCATATTCCTCATTCAAAAAAAAAAAAAAAAAAGAACAACTAATGCAAACAGAAATTTTTATTCTGTATAAAAAGTAATTTACATTACAGTACGTCTGTTTTATTTATTTCGGAGTCTGAAGGATGTTTTATTTTGAAAAGTGACGTCTGTGCGGAATTCCGCACAGACGAATGCGTGCGTCTGTCCGGCTTGAAAGGTCTCGGTCACGTGACAAGTTACCCCTAAATTAAGCGCCCACAACCGGTCCAGTGTTCTGGATTAAAGTCATGGCAGAATATCCTGAGATTGCCCAAAACCTCCTGTCTTTCTGGAACGGGATTTTCTGCAGAAAACCAAACTGCTGAGTAGACCGGACGTCCGGAACACACTTCAGGTGTCGCTGTCTCAGGTTACCCCTAGATCAGCCGTCCCTAACCACTAATTCTCATCATTGAAATTATTATTATTTGATTGACTTGTTTACCCTTTTTATCGAAATGATCAGTATTTCTCCTACGCTGAATGCACTAATTGTAAGTCGCTATATTTCAAAATAAACCTCATCAGTGCAGTCACTTGAATCGACTTTTTAATATAATAATTTCTTACAATAATTTTGTTTATTTTATTATTTGTATATTTTAATCACATTAGAACTTAGACCAGTTTACATTCAGCATCAGCAGCCGTGTCCTGGCTGCTCTCAGCTAAATTAAGGATAACTGATGAATTAGTAGCTCATTTCAATAGGAGGAAAAAATTTTGGTTCCTGTTTACAGGAACTGTTTACAGGAACCAACCTGTTTTGGTTTCCTGTTTACAGAGATGTTGATTATCAATTTATGAAAAAAAGGTTGTTTATTGTCTGTTGATATCTGCATTTCACATAAAACCACTGTGGATAATTTATTATTAGACTACAGCTGGGCGGCACGGTGGCGCAGTGGGTAGCGCTGTCGCCTCACAACACGGCGGACCCGGGTTCGAGTCTGTGCGGAGTTCGCATGCTCTCCCCGTGTCTGAGTGGGTTCTCTCCGGGTTCTCCGGCTTCCTCCCACCTCCAAAAGCATGCGCTTCAGGTTGATTGGCCAGTCCCAAATTGACCATAGGAGTGAATGTGTGTGTCTCTGTGTGGCTCCGCGGTACACTGGCGTCGTGCCCGGAGTGTCCCCCGCCTCACACCCTGGGATAGGCACCGGCTCCCCCGCAACCCGCGTCAGCGGATTAAGTGGGTTAAGATACAGCTGTCCTGGTGTCATTAACGATTATCGAGCAAATGAAGACCGCTCTGTGAAAATATTGTCTTTGAGGTTGGGGGACCACTGTGCTATACAGTGAGACCGTAATGCTACCTTTGTATATGTTGCTATTAAACTGTTCAAACATGTTTGCTCTGTGAACTAAATTTCCATAGTTCAGCTAATGTATATAATGTACAGTACTTTTTGTCAACAACTGCATGTGTGTAACGTCTTTCTTGGGTTGAAACAGCTGGGAAGAGGCACGTAGCTCTCCTGCCTCCTGGTAGGGGGCGCTGGTGATCCCAGGGATTCGGCCGAGGAGTCTTCTTCCTCGGCCACAGAAGTGTCAGCAAATTACAATCTACAATATAGTCAGCGAGTCCTGTTCAGCCATTCAATTGTTTTCCGCTTGCCTTGCTTACTATAAAAATGGAGGATTACATATCTCAACTCAAATTTTTTTCGATGCTTTTGTTCAGAATGAGCTCCGCATGGACTTAATTTATAAGCACACATAACATATAAAAAACGGGTAGGTAACAATGTAAGTTTCTTAATCAAATATGCTTATTTGTGTGTTAGTTTGTATGTGTAAATAATTCTGCTATGGCACTTTAAAAATAACCCACTCATTGTTGCTTATCAAATGGTGAATAAGCTACACTGTAGGTTCATACAGTATGTTTGTAAACATCTTCATCTGGTTATGATGAGGTCAGTGTCTCACCAGCAATGAACCTCACCGCACATCACTGCCACTGACTAGCAATGAATTACAAAGTGCATTAGATAGTATACCAGCAAGCAAGGCACCTGGTACAGATGGTTTCCCTGCTGAATTCCTTAAACATTTTTGGTCAGTGTTAGCCCCTCTTTTCTTCAGATTAGTAATAGAAATGAAAAATAATGGATATATAAGTAGTCACATGAATACAGCCTCAATAAAGTTCTTATTAAAAACAGATAAAGATCCCACACATCCTTCTAGCTATCGACCTCTTTCACTAATCAACACCTACGTTAAAATAATATCTAAACCACTTGCCTCCAGATTGAAGAAAATTATTCCATCAATAGTTCACAGTGATCAAACAGGATTTATTAAGGGTCGACACTCTTCCAACAATGTCAGAAAACTACGAAATCTGATTAGCTTGATGCAGCGCTGCAACAGGAAAGCAACTGTTATGTCACTTGACGCAGGAAAAACCTTTGACAAAGTTGATTGGACCTTTCCTTATTCACCGCTTCATAAATTTGGCTTTGGTGAGTCGTTTATCCAGTGGGTAACAACCCTGTATAACTCACCACAGTCACCACTAATGGGATAATTTCCCCAAGTTTCACTTTAGAAAGGAGAACCAGTCAGGGATGCTCTCCTTCTCCCCTTTTGTTTGAAATATTTATTGAACCACTGACAGTAGCAATAAGTCAAAACCCAAATATCAAGTATCTGCTCTCAGGTTTTGGAACATAAAATTCAACTTATATGCGGACGACATTTTACTTTATCTGGAAAACTCCAAAACATCGGTAAAGGAAGTATTTAAACTGATTACAACTTTCTCGCGTCTTTCAGAATATTCCATTAACTGCTCAAAGTCAGTCATACTTCCATTACCAGAGAACTCGTGGAATCCTGCAGTCCAAAACTCACTTTATTCTTTTCCCACAGGTAATATTAGATATCTGGGTATAAATATTCCTAATAAACTTTCAGAACTAGTCCACTTGAACTTTACCCCAGTCTCTGGTGATCTAAGGTGTTGGAATAACCTTCCCTTGGAATAATCTCCCTCCTGACGAATAGCTACTGTTAAAATGAACATATTACCTCAAATCAACTACCCTTTTTCCATGATCCCATTTAAATCGACATCAAAGTGGTTCCAATCCTTAGACTCTGCCATTGGTAAATTCTATTCAACAAAATAAAACAGCAAAAATTAGCCTAACAACTCTTCAAAAAAATCAATCTGAAGGTGGTCTGGAGGCACTCAACTTCATGCAGTATTACTTATTGAACCAATCTGATCAAGTGGATCAATCCATATGAGGATTATGACTCTTGGCTGGAACTAGAACAGAGGCTGTAATCACATCAAGCTCTCTGATCTTCCCTTTATAAACTCAACCCCTAAACAGCAGCCGTGCTTCAAGAATCCTTTGATTGCCTCCACTGGGTGTGCTTGGTGGAAACCCCTTGATATTACAAGGTCTCAATTACAGCCTGGTTGGGTCCTGTCAGAAAGTGATGACTCTCTCTTCAGAGAGAGTCATCACACCTATCTCACACTGTTTTCCTCTGGTGGCCTACTCAATACTGTCAGGATGTCCACTAATCTGGTGTTTTATAACATTAAGTATTAAGGTATCAGTTGTGAGAAATGATGAAACAGCTCAAATCTCTTCCACTCTCTTCTTCCACAGCACTGCCTGTCATTCTACTACCCTGTTTGTGTTTTCTCTCTCTGTCTGGTTTCTTTACTAACACACAGAGGTGTAGCACTTCTCTCTCTGGCTCACAATAAGAAATTCTAATAAAGATTGACAACTTAGTTCCCACAGAGGACCAGTGATGGTCACATGCACGCATTAAAATATATAAAAGATTTTGCTGCAAGACTTAAACGAGCATTGATCTCATAAAAAGTTGAACCCATTTTTTGTAGTTAAACTATGAAAATACACACAGACAAAGAAAGAGCAGGAGGAGTAGAAATCAGTCAGAGAAGTGAAAATTTCGCCAATGCCATGTCATCAAAACTTGCCAAATACTAATTAAACATCTATTAACATCAAAACACAATTGATTTTGAAATAGCAGCTGCTAAACCTGCAGGATCTTACAAAAATGTAAAATGTAAAGCACAATGCCTTTAATAGCAAAAAAAAAGGTCCAGGCTCAAAACAATACAAAATTTAATCAAAAACAAACAAATTTTGGCCAAACTTTTCTTTGACCCAAAAAAGAAAAAGCATTGAAATTATTAAAGATATCTAACTAACAGGCATAACTTCCTCCAAAAATTTGATCTGCAGGAGGAGCATAAGTTCATGATGCTTCCAGAAGGACAAAATGTCACATTTGGTGTCTTTGGGAATAAAAATTGTTTGAGGGTGTACACCAGAATCTAAACCAGGCCTCCCTGTGCACTAGTCTTGACAGCCAGATGGCACTAATGTGTGAAAAGTTGAGTCACTTCAAAAAAAACAATCAAGAAATTTAACTACTATTACATTTGACTTGATTGATTTGACCCCCTGAAGTTTAAAAAGTTGAAAAAATAAATAATTTTACTAACATAACCTTAGTAATCCATTGAGAAATGCTGTTTCTTGAGTTTTCAAGACCGAAGTGAATGATCCTGAGAAGAGGATGCATGATTTGGTGACAAGGACAACAACCAAACAAAAGTGTTGTGTGACATTAATGTGTTTCACTGATGAGTTATTGATCCAGGAGTCTGTTTAGTGTTATTGTGTTATTCACAAATCATCTCAACGTCAAACTCATCCATTCACTTTACCTTCAGCCTCTATCATCCATTTAACTCTCAGAACATTCAGCAGTATTACTTGTCTAATGTCTCTATTGAATGTCTTCAATGTGGCAGACAACCATCTCTAAAGTACACATCAACACAGCGCTGCCACAATCAAAGTGTGAACTGTGTAGAGTGTTAAACCAGTTTACTTGAAACCATTTCAACCTCTGATTATTTGTCTCGTTTCAAACGGACACACTCACAAATCAACAATAGCATGCTAAAATGATTTCTTACAGTAATGACACTCATGTTTATGTATCAACATCATTATTTTTATCGGGCTCTATAAATTCTAGGTTTGCTCAAGCAGTCGGACCTAAATGCTTTTAACTTTGCTTCAGCAAAAATCTGCTTACAGTTCAACTATAATCCTCTGGCTGCAAATAAAAATGTAAAGTTTGGAGCAGACTGGATGTGAGGTGATTTGACAAATACAGTTAACAGTATCACTCCAGAACAGACTTATTCCAGAACCGTGTTCTAAGCATGGAATAAGTTGCTTTTCTCTGCAGTTCACTTGACTCAGATGTTATGAATATTTAAATCTTATTCTGCCTAATTGGAGTGACATAAATCCTCATAATCCACTCATTGCATCAGGTGAAATGGGGTCTATTGCTGAAACTTAAGCCCACGAACAAAACTAATTCCACTCCTTCTGGATTATTCTCCAGTGATTCACTCACCCAATGAGTCCAATTGATCAACTTTATACTTTTTCTATATCGCATCTCAGAAACAGAGAAGGGGTGTTAGTTATTTCTACTGGAATAAGTGATCTGAATACTATTTCTTCTCATAATAGAAAGACAGACAGACGTGTTGGTAGTAATAATCTCTAAAGCCTTTGCATGGCTTTGTTTGAAAACATTTCATCATTTCAGAACTATTTACTTACCATCTTAACCTTAATGAACCTTGTGTATTACTGGTGAGACTGTATTCAGACGTGCACTTAATGCTGATTGACAAAATTTTCTACATGAAGAGACAGTGACTTAGAGTCACGTTGTCCTGGCCACACGAGCCAGGCCACTCGACTTTTCTCTGAGGATGTTTTATTGAAAATCTAAAACACTTAAGTGGCTGGAGAAATGAATACCCTTTTCCTGGGCTGAATGAACATTATCAATGATTTTTAGTGGCTCACTAATGTTTATTACTTACACCAATAAGCTTTCAGGAAGAATACCCGAAAGATGATACTTGAGAGATACAGGGAGAGGAAAGGCTGAGATGATCAATACTAACATCTTCAGTCTCCGGAAATGATCCCGTGATGCCTGAACCAGTCTTTCATTTTGAGCAACCGCAACAGAGAGGCTGTAATTGAATGCAATGTCATGTGATGAACATTGAATCAGTATTTATGTCAAATAAAACATGTGAAATAAGATGGGATTTTTCATATAAATCTATTAAAGACATACTGAAGCATGTTCACTTCATATTAAAATCTTTCACAAGCACATCAAACTGAAGTAAATAAAGTTACTGAATAAATATCACGCCAGTAGATCAAACATGATCTACTGCCAAATCAAACATGCCAATCAAACCTATGACTTCCATACCGGATCGGTCGAGGCCCGGGTTAACAACGACCGCCATCGGTGCTGTTGACCTACAGGGTGCCGGTGGAGATTGGACTACTGTTCGTCGAAGAAGGAGAGGAGGAAAGTGTGTTTGTAGGAAGAGAGAGAAGAGGAACGCCAAGAGTATAGGACTGAGAGTAGGGACATTGAATGTTGGAACTATGACAGGAAAAGGTAGCGAGTTGGTTGACATGATGCAAAGAAGGAAGGTAGACATGCTGTGTGTCCAGGAGACCAGGTGGAAAGGTAGCAAGGCTAGATGTTTAGGAGCAGGATTCAAGTTGTTCTATCATGGTGTAGATAGGAAGAGAAATGGAGTAGGAGTTATCTTGATAATTTTAATTTTAAATACTACAACCGGCATCAACTGAACAATGAACAAATTTCTGCCTAATTAAATGTTTATCACAAATTTGTGCATATCACATGATTGAATTAAATTACAGGACGTGACCTAACATGCACAAGCTCGGACAGCTATTTAAATGAATGAAACACAGTGTCCGCCTTTACAATACAACAAACTGACAATAACAATAATCAACACATGTTCTATCATGGTGTAGATGGGAAGAGAAATGGAGTAGGAGTTATCTTGAAGGAGGAGTTTGTTAGGAATGTCCTGGAGGTAAAAAGAGTGTCGGATAGAGTGATGAGTCTGAAGCTAGAAATAGAAGGCGTGATGTTCAATGTTGTTAGTGGGTATGCTCCACAGGTAGGATGTGAGCTGGAGGAGAAGGAGAAATTCTGGTTGGACTTTGATGAAGTGATGCAGAGCATACCTAAATGTGAGAGAGTTGTCATTGGTGTAGATTTCAATGGACATGTTGGTGCAGGAAACAGAGGTGATGAGGAGGTGATGGGCAGTTTTGGTATCCAGGAGAGGAACGCAGAAGGACAGATGGTAGTTGACTTTGCAAAAAGGATGGAAATGGCTATAGTGAATACTTTCTTCCAGAAGAGGCAGGAACATAGGGTGACCTATAAGAGTGGAGGTAGGAGCTCATAGGTAGACTACATCTTGTGTAGACGGTGTAATCTGAAGGAGATCAGTGACTGCAAAGTGGTGGTAGGCAAGAGTGTAGCCAAACAGCATAGGATGGTGGTGTGTAGGATGACTCTGGTGGTGAGGAAGATGAAGAGGGCAAAGGCAGAGCAGAAGACGAAATGGTGGAAGCTGAAAAAGGAAGAGTGTTGCAGGACTTTTAGGAAGTAGTTAAGACAGGCTCTGGGTGGTCAGGAGGTGCTTCCAGATGACTGGACAACTACAGCTAATGTGATCAGGGAGACAGGTAGGAGAGAACTTGGTGTGTCATCTGGAAGGAAAGTAGATAAGGAGACTTGGTGGTGGAATGAGGAGGTACAGGAGTGTATACAAAGAAAGAGGTTAGCTAAGAAGAAGTGGGACACTGAGAGGACTGAGGAGAGTAGACAGGAGTACAGGGAGATGCAGCGTAAGGTGAAAGTAGAGGTGGCAAAAGCCAAACAAGGGGCTTATGATGACTTGTATGCTAGGTTAGACAGTAAGGAGGGAGAGACTGATCTATACAGGTTGGCAAGACAGAGAGACAGAGATGGGAAGGACGTGCAGCATGTTAGGGTGATTAAGGATACGGATGGAAGTCTATTGACAGGTGCCAGTAGTGTGATGGGAAGATGGAAAGAGCACTTTGAAGAGCTGATGAACGAGGAAAAGAGAGAGAGAACAATGACTAGAAGAGGTGACTGTTGTGGACCAGGAAGTAACAAAGATTAGTCTGGATGAAGTGAGGAGGTCGTTGAAGAGCATGAAGAGTGGAACGGCAGTCGGTCCTGATGATATACCTGTAGAGGTTTGGAAGTGTCTAGGAGAGGTGGCAGTAGAGTTTCTGACTGGGTTGTTCAACAGGATCTTAGATGGCGAGAAGATGCCTGAGGAATGGAGGAGAAGTGTGCTGGTGCCCATTTTTAAGAACAACTGAGATGTGCAGAGTTGTGGCAACTATAGAGGAATAAAGCTGATGAGCCATACAATGAAGTTATGGGAAAGAGTAGTTGAAGCTAGACTAAGGGCAAAAGTGAGCATTTGTGAGCAGCAGTATGGTTTCATGCCAAAAAGTACTACAGATGCAGTATTTGCTTTGAGGATGTTGATAGAGAAGTACAGAGAAGGCCAGATGGAGCTGCATTGTGTTTTTGTAGATCTGGAGAAAGCTTATGACAGAGAGGGACTGTGGTATTGTATGAGGAAGTCTGGAGTGGCACAGACGTATGTGACAGCGGTGCAGGATATGGACTGCAGGATGAGGACTGCAAGACAGTGGTGAGGTGTGCTGTAGGTGTGACAGAGGAGTTCAAGGTGGAGGTGGGACTGCATCAGGGATCAGCTCTGAGTCCCTTCTTGTTCGCTATGGTGATGGACAGGCTGACAGACGAGGTCAGACAGGAATCTCCATGGACTATGATGTTTGCAGATAACATTGTGATCTGCAGTGAGAGCAGGGAACAGGTGGAGGAGAAGGTAGAAAGATGGAGGTTTGTCCTGGAAAGGAGAGGAATGAAGGTTAGCCGCAGTAAGACAGAGTACATGTGTGTGAATGAGAAGGACCCAAGTGGAAGAGTGAGGTTACAGGGAGAAGAGATCAAGAAGGTGGAGGATTTTAAGTACTTAGGGTCAACAGTCCAGAGCAATGGAGAGTGTGGGAAAGAGGTGAAGAAGCGTGTACAGGCAGGATGGAACGGGTGGAGAAAAGTGTCAGGTGTGATGTGTGATAAACTCTTTTATCACAGCCAAAATGAAAAGACAGGTGTACAAAACTGTGGTGAGACCAGCGATGTTGTTTGGTCTAGAGACAGTGTCACTGAGGAAAACACAGGAGACAGAGCTGGAGGTAGCAGAGATGAACATGCTGAGGTTCTCTCTGGGAGTGACCAGGAAGGATAGGATCAGGAATGAGTACATCAAAGGGACAGCACATGTTAGAGGTTTTGGAGATAAAGTCAGAGAGGCCAGACTGAGATGGTTTGGACATGTCCAGAGGAGATAGTGAATATATTGGTAGAAGGATGTTGGAGTTTTGAACTGCCAGGCAGGAGGCCTAGAGGAAGACCAAAGAGGAGGTTTATGGATGTAGTGAAAGAGGAAATGAAGGTAGTTGGTGTGAGAGAAGAGGATGCATAAGACAGGGTTAGATGGAGCCAAATGATTCGCTGTGGCGACCCCTGAAGGGAAAAGCCAGAAGAAGAAGAAGATGATGATCAGGAAGCTTCACATGTCCGATGTGCTGACAATTCTTTCAGATACTAACATGTGCATTGGGTTTTTGACAGTGATTGTAACACAGTTCAGTCTTCATCTTGGACAGGTTTCAGCAGAATGCCACATTTTTATGTCCAGTCTCCCTCTGCACTGCATTACTAGACAGATAAACTGCAGTCTAGGACATTAACTGACAGCTGAGTTTGCTGTGATGTCTTCAGAGCCAGTGAACAGCCCCCAGCCTCAGGATCGCAGCCTGTCACTGCATATTGTACTGTACAATCACCAATCCATATTTGCATCATGTGTTCTGTGCCAAAGCAATGCATTTGTCAATGGAGGCACTGAAGCCAAATCCCAAATTAACTGACCTCAAGTGGACCAAGGGAATCTGCTGCTTTTCTGCAGAGAAAGCTTTAAGGAAATCTGGACTAAAGAGGCTGCCAGAGAAACCATCTGCTGAGACGACACAAACGCCATGAGCTGTGCCTTCGCCCTCATCTCTGCACCTCATCTTAGCCTCAGCACTGGAAAAAAATCACAAAATGCAACAACAGTGTGCCCGTTCTCCCCTTTACAAAAGTAAAATTCATGAAAACCATAGTACGTTACTTTAAATATGGTGGATTAGAAAATGTTATTTCATTAACATTTAACACTTCCTCTATCACTATGTACATAGTGATAGAAAACCCACAGTACTCTGATAGTTTGACTTTTATGATTCCTTGACCATGAAAACCTACCTGAATTTAGAATTGCATCAGTGTCACTATTAGGTCTTTGTTTGCTCAAGAACAATATTGCAGAGACTCTACTATTTTAACTAAACAGCCTGAACATTTGCTAAGACCCAACACTCAAGAAATGTGTGCTATAAAAATGCAGCCTTTGTGTACGTTCTAATGTTAAAGAGAGTAAAACCTAAAGCTGCTCTGAAATTCTTGGTAAATTTGAGTAGTGCTGACTACATCGCCGTGACGATGACGTATACTGGATGACTTCTTATATTTTGTGCCTGCCAGTCCAGATTGTTAAACTGACTATCGAGTGCACACTCGCGCATTCGCGCATCAAAGCTCTGGACTGGCGTGAGGCACATAAGTGCTTTAAACAGTTGATAAAAGTGTGGGAAAAGGTAATACAGATACAAGGTGGTTTAATATCAGTGTGGGGAGGGTCATAAACGTTTAAATTACCATAAATAATAAGATACACAGTTTGTTGCTCTATCGCAAAATTCATGAATCGTGTGGTTCCTGCCTGGAATGCATTACTGCACAGAACTAAGTGCATTGTATATCATTATTAATATTTACCTTTTACAACATTTCATTGATTTATTATATGATATTGTGTATAATCTTTAGGCTAAAAAATATATAAATGTAAATGTTTCTATATGAAAAACGGAATGAACGTGAGGGCTTGGAGTGAGGAGTATTCGAGGGGGAACCGGTAATAACAAACTTCATGAACAGAACTCTGGTGAGCAGGATCATGTAGTAGCAAACTGCTTCCACAACGAGGCAGTACTGTCACTGATCGAACGCATGAGAAAAGGAAAAAAAGACACAGAAGAAGAACCTAGAAGGTACATAGGTGTTCATAACACGTGCTGTATTCACATGCATAAAATCACAGCCCACTGGTGAGTTCAGCGTTAGTCATGAGTGGCGCCGTGGCGTTCGGAGGCTGTGGGTCGGTGCTGGTGACGGGGGCCAGCCGTGGACTCGGCTTGCAGATAGTCCAGAGTCTGGCGGCTGGAGGGTTCTGTCCCGGGAAGATCATCGCCACCGCCAGGCAACCCGGAAGCTCGCAGGTCAATACCCGCATGACAATCATTAGCGTTTATAGTCACGTTTTACAAGCTGATGCTTCCGCTCGAGGATAAATCAACGTAGATAAACTTTGCCCGTCAAATAATTAAACTAAGGGTCATCATTAAGGGATTTTTACATGGTGTGTTTGAAATTACAGAAACTTCAGGAACTGGCAGAGAAACATCCAAATATTCATATAATCACTTTGGGTAAGATAAAGAAGACCTACTGTTTCTGTGTGAAGATAAATCATTCAACAGTAAGAGAAGATGTGTGTTTGTGTCACCTCAATTCCAAAAAAGTTGGGATATGATTTAAAATATCATAAATCTAAACGTAGTGATTTTCCTTTTTAAAGTGCAGTACAGCACAAACACACAAACAATTCTGTTCATATGTATATAATATATGTGTGTGTATATATAATGTGTGTGTATATGTGTGTGTGTGTGTGTGTGTGTATATATACAGTATATATGTGTGTGTGTACAGTGCCTTGCGAACGTATTGCCCCCCCAAGCCTTTTTGACATTTTGCCACATTTCAGGCTTCAAACTTAAAGATAACAAACTGAAAATATTTTTCAAGAATCAACAACATGTAAGACACAATCATAAAGTGGAACCAAATTTATTCAACCTTTTATATTGTGTTTACAAATAAAAAACTGAAAAGTAGGATGTGTAAATGTGAGACCAAATGACACACAGGTGCACTCTGTCATTGTTGTCATGTAGGTCAACATTGGATCATTCAGAAGTCATCGGGGAACTTCTTGAGTCGGTTAGCTGAGCTGAGAGAACGGGGGCCAATACTTTTGCATATCCTACTTTTCAGTTTATTTGTAAACACAATATAAAATGTTGAATAAATTTGGTTCCACTTTACGATTGTGTCTTACATGTTGTTGATTCTTGAAAAATATTTGCAGTTTGTCATCTTTAAGCTTGAAGCCTGAAATGTGGCAAATGTCAAAAGATTTCTTTGGGGGGGGGGGATAATTTCAGCACATCTCAACCAATCAGCAGGTTTATCCATAATTAATGTAATAATGTTCAAGTTGTACCTCGCCTCCTTTTTCATGCGTATTTGTGTTTCAGACATACTGGACCAGGAGAGTATAGAGAAGTGTGTGGAGAAGGTGGGACGGCTGGTGCAAGATGACGGACTAAATTGCCTGATCAACAACGCGGGCCTCAAGGCTGTGGACAACTTGCCCACAGTGACGGTGGATAACATGACACGGCTCTTCCATTCTAATGCTGTGGCCCCCCTAATGATCTCCAAGGTAGAGTTTGCGGTTTTCTGTTGACTTGACTGTTGTGGGTGAAGTACTCACATTTGTGCTAGGAGGGAAATAGAAACAAAGCCACAGTGTTTTCCAAAAAGGAAAAATGGACACGCCCCATGAGCAACTCTTTTCCTTAAAACTGCAAAGTAGAATAAAAGGATGACCTTGATAAGCAGAAGTAACAAAAGCCACACAGCCCAGGGCTGACTGTAGTTCATAAATATTAATTAGAGGTTTCAGTCAACCTGAGAGTACAGGACAGACTTCAAAGCGGCACCCTGGGCTGCTAAACATTTAGATCATGGTCAGGAACATATCAGCAAGGCAGCTGTTTGCTGAGTCAAAGTTGGCTTCATCTGAAGGACGGTGTCTGTAACTGTGAGGCCCCGCTGCCATCTGTGGTGTAAGACAGGGGTCAGCAGTGAATCACAATGTACCAGTGTAACATGCATTTACATCACAGCTGGAAGAATTTGTTAATTATTGGTAGTAAATCAAAGATTAAAGGTCAGACGCCACTGCTAACATTAGCATGCCTACACTAGCAGTGGTCTCAATCATAGTGAGTTGAACATTCCATGAATGAAGGAAACATTGATGAGTTCATTGACAGCAGTATGTCACTAAGTAGTTTTTTCACCTTCAAGATGGTATCTCAGCATTTTTACTAGCATGAGTGAACACACGGCAAGTCTCGTCAGAGAAATTAAGGAATCATTTAAGATGCACATCAGATCTTGAAGATCTTTACTGATGCATGTTGTAAAAGTTGTTGAAAACCAAAAAACAGTCAAAAATGAACCTTAATTCCCCCCCCCCCCTCAACATTCCAGGGAATGTGCTGACAACTCCATTAGTTGGGTGGTGCTTGTCCATAACTTCGCTCACTTGCAGGTGTATTTGGGGTCATTTTCTTGTTGAAACACATATTTCAAAGGCACGGTGGTGTAGTGGTTAGCACTGCTGCCTCACAGCAAGAAGGTCAGGGGTTCAAACCCAATCATTTCCAACATGGCCTTTCTGTGAAGAGTTTGCATGTTCTCTCCGTGTCTGAATGGATTTCCTCCGGGTTCTCCGGTTTCCCCCCATTATCAGGAAAAACAGGCATCTAGGGAATATTGGGTAATGTTGCACCGTAGTGGCGGCGTGCCCGGGGTGCAGCGGCTCTGGACCAAGTATCGATCTGGCCTTGAAATTTTGTTGTACCATCCCTGTGTGTGTATAATGACAAATAAAGAAAGTTTGACTTTTGATTTCCTCTTCAACAACATGACTACTTCCAGTATTCTGATGGACTCAAACTGATCCATGATCCCTGGTATTTGATAAATGGGACCAATACAATGTACGTATGAGAAACGTCCCCATATCATGATGCTTGCATAATTATGCTTCACCGTCTTCACTTTGCACTGTGGCTTCATTTCAGTGTTTGGGGGTCGTCTGAGAAACTGAGGCTCCTAGACCCAAAAAGAATGATCTGACTTTCATCAGTCTACAAAATTTAAGCCATTTCTTCTTATGCCAGTGGATGTGGTCTTTTGCAAGTTAACCAATTCAGCACGTTTCTTTTTTTTAACAATGGGACTTTGCGGGGACTTCTGGCCAAGCTACGACTTGGCTTCACATAGATGTCATCTGATTGTTACAGTACTCAGACACCACCTTAGATCTTCTCTGGTCGTTGGCTGAGCCTTTGCCATTTTGGTTATTCTCGAATCCATCTGAGTATTTTTTTCCTCCTCAACTTTCTGGATTTGGCTGCCATTTATCATTTTAGCTGAACATACTTTTTTGCACTTTATAGGTTTTCCCTTCTTTAATTAACTTCTCTATTAAAGAATGCTCTTTTGAAAAATGCCTTGAACGACCCATTTTATTTTTTTTAAGGACAAATGCACAGCCAGTATCTACAGCACCCGTTTCCTTTATCCTTAACTAAGGACCACCTGTTTTACACCTATTTTTTTCATATAATCAATGACGTCATTAATTGAACTCGGCACTATTTTTTTTAACTGTTGATTTTCTGTAAAATATTATCAATGACTTTTTCCACTTTTCCTGCTTTGAAATAGAATGTGAAGTGTCCCCAATGCATTTGTGTGCATTAAAATCAAAATTATTTGAAGAATTTTTAGGTTTACTCACATTTTTAGACACACTATTATTATGAACATAACTATCTGTGACAAAAGCTGAGGTTTTTAAAAACGCCGGCAAAAGTGAAGCTTTTTGAAAACGCCGGGTATGCGTTTTAAAAAAAAAACCCAAAAAATCATGCACATCGAATTGATTTTGAACTCCAAAAAGGTTGCCATAGGCTTCTAACATTTTGCAGTTTGTGTCATTTATGCCGCTCTTCAAAGGAGTTTGTTGTGCCAGAATAGACAGTCAAATGGACTGTCACCTCCTCAGCTCACCACCTCACCTGGGAGGTGTCAGCTCACCTCCCAGCCACTTCCAAGGTGCCCTTGAGCAAGGCACCGTCCCTCTTACAAGCTGCTCGTTTGGGGCACGATCTCCCACGCGACCCTTTACTCTGCCTCCCCCTATATACTGCGTACTGCTTGATGTTACTAAATGCATGCCTACAGGCCCCTAGTGTGTTGTGTTCAGGAGCCTGTAACCACATTCGGGAGGTAGTTTCGTGTTGGATAGGCACAGAGGCATCTGCAGTTTGAACAGCTCCCAAGACTCCACACTCCAATCAGATACAGCGGACCGCAACGTCACATTCGCGATGGGAGAGGGAGGCGCCAGAAGGAAGAGGTCGCGCATCACGGAGCGTTACAACACGGAAGACCATATTGACTGTGTCTCTTGTGTGTGTTGTTTCCAGCTCTACCAGACAGTGATACTGTTACTAAGGTAACAAAACTTCACGTCTGTCGTCGTTGTTGTTGCCGCCGTCGTAACTTTATGACCTCACACATTATGCGCACTGAACGACAACTCCGCCCCGGAGTCGTTGCTATGGCAACCTGTCAGATCGGCCGATAATGTGGCTCAATCTGAACAGAGCCACATCGCATTTGGTCACTTGCTAAAAATGTGAACAGTCATCCCTAAAAATCGGATATGGAAGGAAATCTGATATGCCCGCAGTCTGAACGGGGCCTATATGTTTTAGTTGTTTTGTTATAAAAATGGACCCTGGGGGGGATTTTCCCCATCTCGTTGTTCAAGGAACTGTTTTTATGTACAGTGACTATAAAATTTATTCATTCACGTTCCTCGCCAAAGACGGCGATGCCAGTATTGGGTCAGCCAGTAGGAAAACTTTAATAGGTATTGTCCTTAAGGAGGAACGGCGTAAATTTCTGCCTGTCCCAGTCCTCTCTCTGTCATTGATGGAGTTGTTCTTTTTATAAATGTGTTGAGAGATTTTAAGAAAACAAAGTCATGTGGAAGTGAATTTTTTTCTAAGCAGAGGGAAAAAAGATGCATGGACATGGCCTGAGTATGTTTTTCAAACTTAACCTGTGAAGTTGGTACGTCAGCATGTGGTTAGAAAGTGATAATGACTGTGTTTGCGAACGATAAACGTGTACACAATAACTGAGCATAAGGTAGCTAAAGTTAGCTAGCCAAGTCAGATAGTTTAGCAACCTCCCCTGAATTGTTTAACTGAAGTGAGTTACCATGCAGTTGAGTTATGCATGTTATGCATATTAAACCCGATGATTGTTTACCTCAGCAAAGACTCTGGAAATCTGATGAGGGGGTACCTTGTGACCCTAGTGATTTTTAAAGACCCCATGCCATTCCTCTAGCCCCAATCTTCTTCTTCTTTTCCTTTCGGCTTTTCCCTTCAGGGGTCGCCACAGCGAATCAATTGCCTCTATCAAACCCTGTCCTTTGCATCCTCTTCTCTCACACCAACTACCTTCATGTCCTCTTTCACTACATCCATAAACCTCCTCTTTGGTCTTCCTCTAGGCCTCCTGCCTGGCAGTTCAAAACTCATCCTTCTGCCAATATATTCACTATCTCTCCTCTGTACATGTCCAAACCATCTCAGTCTGGCCTCTCTGACTTTATCTCCAAAACCTCTAACATGTGCTGTCCCTCTGATGTACTCATTCCTGATCCTATCCTTCCTGGTCACTCCCAGAGAGAACCTCAGCATCTTCATCTCTGCTACCTCCAGCTCTGCCTCCTGTCTTTTCCTCAATGACACTGTATCTAGACCAAACAACATCGCTGGTCTCACCACAGTTTTGTACACCTTTCATTTTAGCTGAAACTCTTCTATCACACATCACACCTGACACTTTTCTCCACCCGTTCCATCCTGCCTGCACACGTTTCTTCACCTCTTTTCCACATTCTCCATTGCTCTGGACTGTTGACCCTAAGTACTTCAAATCCTCCACCTTCTTGATCTCTTCTCCCTGTAACCTCACTCTTCCACTTGGGTCCTTCTCATTCACACACATGTACTCTGTCTTACTGCGGCTAACCTTCATCCCTCTCCAGGACAAACCTCCACCTCTCTAGCTTCTCCTCCACCTCTTCCCTACTCTCACTGCAGATCACAATGTCATCTGCAAACATCATAGTCCATGGAGATTCCTGTCTGACCTCGTCTGTCAGCCTGTCCATCACCATAGCGAACAAGAAGGGGCTCAGAGCTGATCCCTGATACAGTCCCACCTCCACCTTGAACTCCTCTGTCACACCTACAGCACACCTCACCACTGTCTTACAATCCTCATACATGTCCTGCACTGCTCTAACATACTTCTCTGCCACTCCAGACTTCCTCATACAATACCACAGTTCCTCTCTGGGCACCCTGTCATAAGCTTTCTCCAGATCTACAAAAACACAATGCAGCTCCGTCTGGCCTTCTCTGTACTTCTCTATCAACATCCTCAAAGCAAATACTGCATCTATAGTACTCTTTTTTTGGCATGAAACCATACTGCTGCTCACAAATGCTCACTTCTGCCCTTAGTCTAGCTTCCACTACTCTTTCCCATAACTTCATTGTATGGCTCATCAGCTTTATTCCTCTGTAGTTGCCACAACTCTGCACATCTCCGTTGTTCTTAAAAATGGGCACCAGCACACTTCTCCTCCACTCCTCAGGCATCTTCTCACTATCTAAGATCCTGTTGAACAACCCAGTCAGAAACTCTACTGCCACCTCTCCTAGACACTTCCAAACCTCTACAGGTATATCATCAGGACAGACTGCCTTTCCACTCTTCATCCTCTTCAGTGCTCTCCTCACTTCATCCTGGCTAATCTTTGCTACATCCTGGTCCACAACAGTCACCTCTTCTAGTCTTTGTTCTCTCATTTTCCACGTTCATCAACTCTTCAAAGTACTCTTTCCATCTTCCCATCACACTGCTGGCACCTGTCAATAGACTTCCATCCCTATCCTTAATCACCCTAACCTGCTGCACGTCCTTCCCATCTCTGTCTCTCTGTCTTGCCAACCTGTATAGATCAGTCTCTCCCTCCTTACTGTCCAACCGAGCATACAAGTCATCATAAGCTTCTTGTTTGGCCTTTGCTACCTCTACCTTCACCTTACGCTGCATCTCCCTGTACTCCTGTCTACTCTCCTCAGTCCTCTCAGTGTCCCACTTCTTCTTAGCTAACCTCTTTCTTTGTATACACTCCTGTACCTCCTCATTCCACCACCAAGTCTCCTTATCTACTTTCCTTCCAGATGACACACCAAATATTCTCCTACCTTTCTCCCTGATCACATTAGCTGTTGTTTTCCAGTCATCTGGAAGCACCTCCTGACCACCCAGAGCCTGTCTCAACTCCTTCCTAAATGTCATGCAGTACCCTTCCTTTTTTAGCTTCCACCATTTCGTCCTCTGCTCTGCCTTTGCCCTCTTCATCTTCCTCACCACCAGAGTCATCCTACACACCACCATCCTATGCTGTTTGGCTACACTCTCGCCTACCACTACTTTGCAGTCACTGATCTCCTTCAGGTTACATCGTCTACACAAGATGTCGTCTACCTGTGTGCTCCTACCACCACTCTTATAGGTCACCCTATGTTCCTGCCTCTTCTGGAAGAAAGTATTCACTACAGCCATTTCCATCCTTTTTGCAAAGTCAACTACCATCTGTCCTTCTGCGTTCCTCTCCTGTATACCAAACCTACCCATCACTTCCTCATCACCTGTTACTTGCACCAACATGTCCATTGAAGTCTGCACCAATGACAACTCTCTCACATTTAGGTATGCTCTGCATCACTTCATCAAAGTCCAACCAGAATTTCTCCTTCTCCTCCAGCTCACTTCCTACCTGTGGAGCATACCCACTAACAACATTGACCATCACACCTTCTATTTCTAGCTTCAGACTCATCACTCTATCCGACACTCTTTTTACCTCCAGGACATTCCTAACAAACTCCTCCTTCAAGATCACTCCTACTCCATTTCTCTTCCCATCTACACCATGATAGAACAACTTGAACCCTGCTCCTAAACTTCTAGCCTTGCTACCTTTCCACCTGGTCTCCTGGACACACAGTATGTCTACCTTCCTCCTCTGCATCATGTCGACCAACTCTCTACCTTTTCCTTTCATAGTTCCAACATTCAACGTCCCTACTCTTAGTCCTATACTCTTGGCGCTCCTCTTCTCTCTCTTCATGCGAACGCACTTTCCTCCTCTCCTTCTTCGACCAACAGTAATCCAATTTCCACCGGCGCCCTGTAGGTCAACAGCGCCGATGGCGGTCGTTGTTAACCCGGGCCTCGACCGATCCGGTATGGAAGTCATAGGTTTGATTCGCATCTTTGATTTGGCAAAAGTTTTACGCTGGATGCCCTTCCTGACACCCCAATATCAATCCAAATTCAAAATGTTTGAATTGGTGTATTGAATAGCTGTCACCCAAATCATTTTGTGTTGACAGTGAAGTCACTTAGCAAAAGAGATACCTGGTGTGTGTGTGTGTGTGTGTGTGTATTTTGATTGAAGATATATTTGTTTTGTTTTTGATAACATCAATGACAACCAGGAGGGTATAGAGCAGATGATCTGGGAGTCTTCACCATGAAAAAGGAATGCAGAACTCACAGATGATCTGGAAAATGTTGGAATAATTATCAAAAGTGTGAAAATGATTCACAAATTTGGTAATGTTGGAAAAGCACTTCCCATCTTATTTGGCCTCATGTATAGGTCTTGTCCAACCTATGAACACTATTGGTTCTGATATGTTCATAAGCTGAATTGTATTTAAGTCTGTATTTATTGAATTTCAATCTATGTTCACCATTTAAGGTGCTTTAAATGGCATCACTACTCTAATATACCCCAAGACTTACCAGAAACAATAACAGGACATAAAAATAATCTAGAAATGAAAAGTTAAATTGGATCTACAAAGTTCAGTTTAGCTTGTCTTACTAAATACAGTTGAGTAACAGAGGTTGAACAATTAACTTACATTTTTTGCAGTGAGTTAAGCTCGTGTAATGAGATATCTTTATGTTGTAATTAACATAGTCATGTAAAGAAGTAGACACAGCTATTTAATTTGTCAGTTTAGTTAGTTGGTCGCTTGCCCAATACAGTCTTGTTGGTTGGTTACATTTAAGTCAGTTATTGCCATCTTAGTATTATTCAATTATATCTCACACAATTTAGGGTAGTGGAAATTGTTAACATAATTGAGTTAATCCAACAAATTATTTATTGAGTGTCGATGGTACAGATCTGGAAATTAGAAGAAAAAAGTAATGGATATTTTAGCATTTTAGATGAACTGGTGCATCATGTAAGAGGTGATTAGGGTTCATGTCAGATTAGTGAATTGTTACAATAATTACTGGATGTGTAAACATTTGACATTTTAGGAGTTGCTCCCAGCTCAAAGTGATGCAGCAGAGTAAACTTCATCTCTTCATGAAGGCTTTTTCTGTTTCAAACTGTTTGCCATTTTCAAAGATGCTTTTCATTGTTTGCATTCTGTTGTGCTGTTAAATTGTGTGACGACACACTTTTTTATAGGAACCGAATCCATCAGTGACGTAAAAGGAGAAACGAATTAAACGCCTTAGTATCGCGAGGACAGTGTGTAATGTGAACCTGCTGCCGCCAGAGGGCGCCATTTAATAACGAAAAGTACTGAACGGAGGACTGAATGGAATGAATGTATAACTGGAAATGTTTGACTCTTCAAAATACTAGATTTAAAATAGTTATTAAAGTAACTATTTGATTTTTAAATGTTAATAAAATTAATGATTGTACATATTGCATATGTTATATAACTAGTAAAGATCCCTTTATTAGTCCCCTGCAGGGTAAATTATTTTTCCACTCTAGTTTGTCATTTGTATTCACATACGTTGATAGATATGTGTAGGCTTGCAAATAAATGGTGAGAGGTAGAGTGGTAATCAGTTCCCTTGTGGGACACTCCAATTAGTAGTTTGTAGGTGGGACGGTGCCTTGCCAAAGGGCACTTTGGCAGGGCTCAGGAGGTTGAACTGGCACCTCTCCACTGCCCGTTCACATTCCAAACTTTTTAGTCCGTGTGGGTCTTGAACTAGTCACCCGCCGGTCCCCAGCCCAAGGGCCAGTGGACTGAGCTTCCACCTCCATAGATAATCTGATAATTTTTTCCATTTAAAACTTAAATCAGTAAACACACATGTGTCAGAATCTTTTGCAAGTTTGTATAGCGTTGAATTTCTGATTCAACACACTGATCTTGGGTTCCGATAAATGAAAAGATGTTGAGTCCAGCTTCCTTCCCACTCCAGGCCTTCCTACCGCTGCTGAAGCGAGCTGCGTCAAGAGTAGGAGCTGGTGCTGCACGCGATATGAGCATCCAGAGGGCAGCGGTGATCAACATGTCCTCTCTGATGGGCTCTGTGCAGCTTACCTGGGGGGAGCACTGCAAGGAAAAAATATGGTACCCCTATAGGGCATCTAAGGTATTGTCTAACGCAAAAAGACCTCTGCTTTAAAACTAACTCTACGTTAGTTGAGCACAGAAATCTGTGCTAGATCTGCAAATGTGTAGAAACTGACACTTTAGCTTCTGTTGTTCCAGAGCAGGGGTGTCTGTTAAAGAAAGTTTCCTCCAACACTAGAACATCTTAATTTTATCCTATGCTGAGGATGTCTACCAACCTCTGTATGTGATCAACACATGTCAAATCTGTCAAATACAAAACATGCTGGACAATTCAGAAATACTTGAACAGTAATGTTGGCATTCACCAGACAAATAGTTATCAAGAAATAAATCAGCCCTAATATGGAGTGCAATAAATATACCTGACGTAAAAGGACTCGAAAAATTGGAGTGGTCCAAGAAAAGAATTTGAGCCTAGTTCACCACACCACTGAAAAAGAACCGGTGGAGCTCAGCTCTTCTTGTTTGGTTGAATCCAGAGGGGATTTGTGTTTGAGGTAGATTGTTCAGCCATACTGTCACAGGAAGTCTTTACAAAGTTGGTATGGCCCAGGCTTATCTTTTTTATAGAGACTGATAGCTGTCAGCCTCTAGGGACAAATTGCTCTCACCCTGATTTTTGATTAGTTCTGTGTTTAATCCTTAGTTACTTTTAGTTGGCTGTTCAGTGAACCTGTGTTGGGTAGGCAAATATTTGTCCTGCCTCGCAACCCCAAAGGGTTCTCAAAAAACAAAGTGAAAAACTGCTTTTTGTGTTTTTTCCCAGCAATGGTAAGCATCAAATTCTATTTCATGAATTGGCTGAGAATGGAGTGGGTTCCATGCATTCTGTGGAGCGAACCTCAGTCTGGACTGTTTGTCTACTACTGTAATACACAGACTGTTCACCCTACGCTGTGTTTTCACATGAACCCTTACAGGATGGGACAGTTCACAGCTATGTTGTTGGATGAAACCGTTCCAGTGTGCATTCTCTTGCTTTTCTCATTCAGAGTGCCCTGAACATGGTGAGCCGCTGTATGGCTTTAGAACTGGAGCCTGATGGGATTCTCTGTGTGGCAATCCACCCTGGATGGGTCCGTACCGACATGGGGGGGCCTCAGGTAAAGCCCAGCTCTGTCAGGGCTGAAGATATTTAGTTGATGCTGACAAAACGGGGATTTCCTTTAATTCTCTCAAGCTTTTTTCTTTTCCCTGTTGGGGGATGGTATATTCAACCTGAATGTGTGGGCTGTGATGGTGTTGCGGGATGAAGATGATTTACCAGTTAGTGACGTGCGGTGAGGTTCATGGCTGGTGACGTGCTGATTTCATCGTAATTAGATTTACAAACACATGAACCTACAGTGTAGCTTGTTCACAATTTAATAAGCAACAGTGTGTGGGTTGTTTTTAAAGTATCATAGCAGAATTATTTACACGTACAAACTGTAACACACAAGCACATTTTATTAAAAAACGTTATGTTGTTACCTGCATGTTTGTTTATATGTTACGTTTACTTATAAATGAAGTCCATACGCCGCTCCTTCTGAACAAAAGCAGTGAAAACAAATTGAGTTTAGATATGTAATCCTCCATTTATATAGTGAGGCGAGCAGAAAACAAATGAATGGCTGTAGTTTGCTGTCACTTTTTCTATGGCCGAGGAAGAGGAAACCTCGGTCGAATCCCTGGGATCACCAGTGCCCCCTACCATGAGGCGCGAGACCTGCCTCACCGCAGGTCTCAGTATTTCAGTGGTAAATGTGAAAATTTAGCGATTTTGAGTGAAAATAACCTAAAATTGGTGATGTTAAATAGAAAATAGCTTTATAATACGCATCACTGGATAAACATAACCATTTAATTTCTTCCATTTTTCATTTTTTTCTTTCATGATGACCGCACCCCTGACCTCACTTCACTGACCACAGTGCAGTTCAGTCAGAGAATTGAGCCACTGCCGCCCCGGCAGTGGCTCAGTGGTAGAGCAGGTTGTCCAATGTTCCAAGATCGGCAGCTCGATTCCTACTCCCGCCAAAAAACACTTTCAGTGTGAGCTGACAGTGGGAGGTTTTAGCTCACCTCCGGAGCACTGCCAAGGCCCCCATGAGCAAGGCTCCAACCCCTTATAAGTTGCTCATTTGGATGCTCCACAAAGGGGCTGCCCGCCACTGTACCTCTCGTTGCATGCTTACAGACCCCGTTGTGTGTGGTTGTGTGTATTACAGGGGCCAGTACACACTAATATGCATGCTTGTGATTTATTGATCACTACCATATGCGTTCTTAATTTCCCTTCAGGGATCACAACAGTATATAAAACTTTTTTTAAAATGAATTAAATCTGCAAATCATCGTTTCTTTGGTTTGTCTGTGCACAGGGTCAACTGAGTCCAGAGGAGAGCATCTCCTCCATCTTGTCTGTGATTGGAGGACTGACTGAAAACAATAATGGATCATTTCTGAGCTTCACTGGAGAGACATTGCCTTGGTAACCCTCATCATCAGAGTGATTAACTTGGAGGGGCATTAATCATGCAGTGTGAAGACAACTAGTCACAACTGTCCATGTTAGTTAAGTTACTGATTATTTGATCATACCTCATAAAAATAGCTCACGATTTAAAAAGCAGCTCAAAAGAAAGGGCATTTGGGCAGATTTTAACCCACAAATAGTCTGTTTGGAATGCAACATAAAATAACATACCAGTACACCTGGGGAATGCTTTTAGGGGTTCAGTGGTCTGCTCAATGGCGCCATGTATATTTGTGTGACACATTACTGTTAACCTCTGGAACTGTTTTCTGCTGGATGTAAAAATTGCCTCATTTACCTTATGTGTGTAAGGTAGAGATGAAAACACTTGTCTCAGTGTTTATTCTTTCTCTCGCCCTCGTTTATAAAGAATGTCAATAAAAATTCAAACTTTCTTCATCAGCTCTAACTACACACTCATCCATTTTTTGTTACTGCTTTTTCTGCTGTTGTGAGTCATGGGGAGCTAGAGCCTAACCCAGCTGGCTTAGGGCTTGAGGCGGGGGGAACTCCAGGCGTGATGCCGGTGTACCACGGAGCCACACAGAGACAATCACGCACACATGCACACATACCTGTGGTCAATTTAGGACCGGCCCATTAACCTGAAGCGCATGTTTTTTGGAGGTGGGAAGAACCCAGAGAACCCACACAGACATGGAGAACATGCAAACTCCGCACAGAGCGGGAAGCGAGCCCGGAACTGCCTTGCTGTGCAGTGACAGCGCTACTGGCTGCGCCACCGTGCCACCACATACAATACAGTAAAACCTGAATATAATTATTTAAAGTCCTCTGCAGTGATGCTGTTTAATTTAGTTTATAATAAGTGCACTGCAGTAGAACCTGTGCAGTATAATAATGAACATGTTTGAGACAGTACACAGTCACACAGGTTTGTGTTCCCAAAAACGAACCTGGTTTGTTGAAGACAAACCAGTTTTCAGTCTTGAAGTTTCTGTGGACCTGAGCTGTGTCATTATAAAAATGTTATGCTTTTCGTCTTTGTTAAACAAGGAAGTTTAGTTGAAATCACTTTTTCCTTGTGAGTTTTGTATTTCACAGTTTCACCTCATAGCAAAGTGAAGGACATTTTTCACAGCGTCTTGTCTTTCCTATTGAGCATTCAGTTTTGCAACATAACAGTTGGTGATTGAAAAGCTGCCCTGTTCGAAACTCTAACAATGGAGCATTACTTATTGTCGGTTTACAGCACACGTAACACCAGCTGGTTTGGCTACAGGTGCATGATAAAGGTTGCAGATGACGCTTAGCCCGTGTGTTATCTAATGTAGCACCATCAATGTAAAGTTGCGATGCAAGAGCTTCTGCGATAGAAAACACACATGGAGAAACAGCCACTCAAACCGGATTCAGTTGTGTTGTTACAGGGTGACAACAGCATCACCAGAGCAACACTTCAGATGAGCCGGCCTACAGGGGGCTCGTGTGAATGATCACAGTTGGCTATGAAACCAGTTTGTCCAGAATCGGTAGCACAGGAAGTCATGTGCTGTGAGGAGAGAGAGAAAAGAGGGAGTGTGACTGAAGAGGAACAGTTATGTGCACTCAATTCACTGTGCTTCAGTGATATTTTGAACATTCAGTGTTGATGTGTTGCACTGGCGGATGCTCATATTCCTGAAGAACAGATGGGCTGAGCTGCCGTTACAGCAGGTAAGAATTAATGTGGGCTTCAAGTGGAGAGCAACATCTGAATATACTGCAGCCTTCCCAGGTCAGGCTTTAAGAGCTCAGTTGTGCAGCATTGATCAGTAAGTGAATTATCTGTATTTGGAGCCTAGTGGTTACGTCTTTGCTGCTCTTTCATCCTAACATTCATCTCCTTTAACATGACGACTATTTAAATAAACGCTCTGATGGGGACAAGTTCTCCATTTCTTTACTTGAAGGACTTTTAATTTGATCAAGGTTATCAATTCACATCCGTCTCAGGAGTGTGTAGGTGTAAAGGATACAAATGAAAAACATGCGTGAATCTTAAATAATCCAGATTCTCATTTTTACAGCTTTACACCTTATAGATTTTAGAATAATTTTTCGTACTTTGATATGTTAAAAGAAAATTACTAACTCTCTAGTATCATCAGATATGTTTTCTTTCTGTCCTCTGGTGTCTAGTTACACTCAGATATTAAGAGTGCTTCCATAAAGGTTTGTAAAACTGCTGACAGGTGTTTGATTTATAATTCCCGCAAAAATTTTCTAAACATTTTATGAATGTGAAGAATGTGGGCATTGATCAGTTTTCTGAGACCAAACTGACATTTTTGAATAATTTTGGTGTTGCAACAGCACAAAAGATTTTCCCTTCATAATAATAATAAAAAAAACTAGAGAAATCAGATTTGTATCACCTGACGTAAGCAGGTGTATCCTAACTTGTGGCAGCAGTAACCCATTTAGCTCTTCAGCTGACAGAGGTTTGTGGTGCTCCTCACATAAATTAACACAGCATTTTTTGCGGAGTTAGTTGTTTCCTTCCTTGACCCAGAGTTGCTGGGTGAACTGTGTATTGTTAACACAAAAATGCATCACTGCAACCTTCTCTGAATGTCCATCCATCCATCTTCAACTGCTTAATCGGGACTGGGTCACAGGGCAACAGTTTCAGGAGGGATGACCATACTTCCCTTTCCCCATAAACCTCCTTCGGGGGATCCCGAAGCATTCCCAGGCCAGCCGAGAGACATAGTCTCTCCAGCGTGTCCTAGGTCTTCCCCGAGGTCTCCTCCCGGTAGGACATCCCTGGCACGACTCCCCTAGGGAGGCGTCCAGGAGGCAGAGGAGCAAGCTCCTCCCTGGTGACTGAGCTCCTCACCCTATCTCTAAGGATGTGCCCAGCCACTCTACAGAGAAAACTCATTTCAGCCGCTTGTATCCAGGATCTTGACGTGACCCAAAGCTCATGACCATAGGTGAGAGTAGGAACGTAGGTTGACCGGTAAATTGAGAGCTTTGTCTTACGACTCTATGAATTTACATGTCGAAAAAACGTTCCTTCAGGAACAAAATGTCAATGAGCTTTTATTGAAGACTGCTTGAGATTTTCCAAACTTTGAGTTTTCGTAGCACTTTAAACCCTTCACAATACTTAAATGGTAGCAGGTTCACCAGATTATTCTATGCTTGTAGAGTTACAACACAAGGCTGGTCACAGTTTTGTTAAACCATTGTATCTTGTATGTAAGTACAACCAGAAAGTTTGTGTCCAAGAAAAGGCAAAATGAAGAAACCAATTATGAGATTTATACTTCTACGGTTGCTTCAAAACTTGTGTGAAATTTATAATATAATTCTGTATTTAAGATGAAATATTCCTTTATTAGTCCCACAGTGGGTAAATTTTAAAAAATCTCACTGTCAGAAGTGGGATTCAAATGTAAACCTCCAGATAGAGACCAGAAACCCCAACTTGGAGGAAGGCAGCATCTTGAGTCTGGTGCCTTAGAGCACTCGGCCATCCTGATAACAATAACACACTGACAACAGATAGTATTTTAGAATCGCCTCACATTTTAGATCCCTTACTTTCCTCTCACCTTCCCATCATGCTGCCAACAGGTAGCTTTGCCTAACATTCCTGTAAACAATAGCGTTCTGCCATTTATGTTGTAATGAATTATTATTTTCCCGCACTGCATTGCAGTATCCTATATTCCGCTGCATGGCTTTAATACAATAGATGACTGTAAATTTACTGCTAAAGTGCAACTTTAGCACATAAATCAATACTGAACCTGGTTTGCATGTTTTGGAGATGTGGACTGATGAATATGGATGTGATCTGAGTATCTAACTCCTGAGATGTTGGTGCTGTTCTTCCAGTATGGCTGCCAAGGCATCTATTTTTTGTCATCAAAGTTCTACAGTGACCAGTAGATTCATCATACATGTATAGGTATGTAAAGGTCACGTGGCAGTGGAGGATCATGATGATGGTTGCAGACTATCCAGCCCCTGCAGGGGTCAATTCAACTGCTGAAGAGCTGAAGTTGCCCTTTCCAGACTCGATCAAGTACTGCATCCTGGCCATTTCCATCGCTCTTCTCTTGCTGGCTTTGGCCCTCTTGGCGTGGCAGACCTTCAGATATTGGACCCAGACTCATGCTACATACAGACAACAAGGTACAGGTGAGAAGGGATCGGATAATGCCACCAAACACTACAATAAAAATCAATACTGGGTGTCTGACAAAAAAATAATTACGAAATACAAACTGTCTTATGTTTACATTAGTGAACCATGATCTGATGCTCACAGAAAGAAAGTCAAGAACACATAACTACTCAGGAGCTCCAAGTACTCAGGTGAGAGGACATCCAGAGTATTTGAAGGGTGTGGTAAGCAGACCCATGGCTGGCAATGCTTCTTTTCAGGGACAGTTATTCTTGAGTCTATATTGAGAATAATATTCTGTTCCAAGCCAGAACAATCAGTTGTAGCTTGAACCTTTAACTGGTATCAGCAGCTTAGTGTGTGCATAGGAAATTCAAAAGCATGCAAATGCACTGTCTGCAGAGAGGAATGACTTTACATATGCTCTTTTGATTGAGTCCTGAATTTGAATGTCATTAGTGCAATATGAAAAGGTAAGCTGGTGTCAGGGTTTAGAATGTTTTGATGGAAAAACCTGTGATACATGTGATAGAGCAGCAGTCCCCAACCTCCAGGTGGTGACCCGGTACTGGGTGGCACAGAACATTTGAATTTTTCTTGCTTTCATTATCAGTCTGAAGATGTTTTATTTTCAAGAGTGACTTCTGTGCTGAATGATGCACAGTCGAATGTGTGTGTCTGTGCCTCATGACAGGTCTCGGTCACGTGACCAGCCGTTACCCCAAAATGAAACGCCCAAAACTGTGCCAGTGTTCTCGATTAAAGTCAAGGCAGACTATCCTGAGGTTGCCCAAAAAGCAGTGAAAACCCTGCGTCCATTTCTAACTTCCTATCTGTGTGAAGCGGGATTTTCTGTAGCCAAACTCAGGAGTAGACCGGGGGTCAAGCTTCATTGTCTCCTGTTAACCCTAGATGGGACCGTCTTGTTGCAGAGACACAAACTCAGAACTCTGAATAATTCTAATTATTATTATTTGACTTGCTCATACTTTTATATAGAAATGATCAGTATTTCTCCCACGTTGAATGTAGTGATTGTAAGTTGCTATAATTCAAAATAAACCTCATCAGTGCAGTCACTTGAATCGAGTTTTTAATTTAATTATTTCTTATAATTAAATGATCAACATACGAAAAAAAGATTGTTTATTGTCCGTTGAAGGCATCATTTTACACAAAACCACTGCGGTGATTTATTATTAGACTACAGACGTCCTGGCGTCATTAAAGATTATCGAGCAAATGAAGGCCGATCCGTGAAAATATTGTCTTAGATTAAACCGGTTGGTGGCGCAGAAAACGTTGCAGATCGCTGTGGTAGAGGAGACAAATATGAGAGTATAAAGGGTTTAACAGGGTGAAATCTATCAGCTGAAGATAACATTGGTTCTATTTTCCAAAAAAACTTTGAAATAAGTGACCTATTATCCAGCTAGCTCTAAGTCTTTCATGTTGCCTTCTATTATAATATGGTTTAACAAATCATGGTTATTACAGTATCTCAATCATTATATCTGTAAGTTTGGGCAAGTTCCTCTGTTGATCTTGCTCTTCAAAGTGTGTGTTTGAGAAGGCAGTCACATTTTATTTGGATAGTTGACTGCTTCCTACCATGTGACTCATTTCAGTGAAGGTCCTGCAGAATTTCATAAAGGGTGATGTTGAAACAGCTGGTTAAGAAACATTACATTATAATAGGAACACTATTCAACACAATGCACCCAGACTGCATTCCTTCAGTACCCCCTAATAAAAATGTTATATTTTCATTAATTCTGACTTTAAAAAATAACATCACATGATGTCCTAGTCAACTTATCTTGAGTCTGTACTCTGTAGAGTTTGCCCAAATAGACACAGACTTGTTTGTACACTGACAGATTCTGAGTGTAACTGTTTAAACAAGAGTTCAAAGTTATCATAACTGGAACAACAGCTGCTGGGTTGCTGTTCTAGAAATAAAAGCACTACTGATGGAAATGAAACCCTTCCTGTGTGTCGTCATGGTCCTTAGGCTGGGGTTTCCACTACAGAAGTCCGCAGGCTGAGCCGCTGTCTGTCCGAGACGTCGTTTACCTCCTCAGGATCCAGCCAGGCGGACGGACACATAGCAGAGGAGGCCAGCGTTAAGAAGGTAGCACACGTACTGTACATGTAACGTTCTCCCAGGTTTATTTACCCTGTCTAGTTTGGTTTATTTACACTCCTTATCTGATAGCTTGCATGTGTTTTTTGGTGTCAGTGTGTGACAGAGTAGTTGTCTGTCGATGTGTGGCCCTGACATGTCCTAGCAAAGCATCCGGAGTGTACCCTACCTCTGGCTCGTAGCCATTTGAGATAAGCTCCAGCATAACCTGTTACCTGCATGGTGGATAGGCGGGTAAAGATGAGACGGTCAAATATGTATTTCATTCAGTGACTGGAAGGGTTGCATTTATTACATTGATTCTGTACATTCCACATGAATATGGATATGTGTAAGACCTTATTCCTGCCTGTAGTACAGTTCTATTGATCATCTGTCTCCTTTTTGGGCTGGATTATTGACAGCAGACATTCTCTTCAGGCAGGTGATGAGAATTTCTACTGCACTAGATCCCGTGATGTGAAGCCTTGTCCGATCATTCAGCCAAAAGAACACAATCTCATCACAGGAGACCCTTGTCCTGGCTAACTGGCTTATCAAGCCAGTTAGCTAACTGGCTTATCAAGCCAGTTAGCCAGGCAGGAATCAGGTCATGACCCCAGGTTTGGGGTTGGGGTTAGAATAGGGTCAGGGTTAGGGTTAGGATAGGGTTAGGGTTAGTATAAGGTTAGGGTTAAGATAGTGTTTGGGTTAGGATTATAATAGGAATAGGTTTATGATGGGGTTAAGGTTAGGGTTAGAAACTATAGACTACCTGTAAGAAAACTCTGTCACAACCTGACTGTTAGTTCATATTTTTTAAAATTATCGACAGGGTTGTCCCCCTGAGGATGAAATTCACTCAGAGGTAGAGATGCAAAAACTAGGGTATGATCCCTTTCATCTCCCCAACAAATCGTACCCTGCTAATTTGACATTTGACAATTGCCCCTTGGGGACTAATAACATTTTGTTTTTGTTAATTTCACTTATATTGCCATTCTTATTCCACCTATTGGACCAGGTGGAGGGATCGCTCCATTTCTCCATCTATTATGACCCGCTGCAGTCCCAACTTGTGGTCACCGTGTTGCAGGTGGAGGGGCTCCTTGATCTCAGCCAGAAGCTAAGTCTCCAACCATTTGTCAAGCTAAGCCTCATGTGGGCAGGTTCGGAGGCAGTTGAAGTGGAGCGTGGTGCAGATGGACAGGTAAATAAATCGTCATCATTTATCACATGTCAGTGCCTCACAAAATGTCTACAGCACCTTTGTCAATTCTTTGCTTACTGAGTGATCCTGTCAGGGAGACGGGACTCCACCCGTCCTGTGGCAAGTGTTGCAGGAGTGGCGAACTCGAATTGTGAAATACAGCTGTAATCCTCTATTTGGAGATCAGTTCAGCTGTACTCTACATCAGCATCTTGATCTTGATGACATCAGCCTAAAGATGGAGGTAATGGTACTTACACTCTCATTCACAAAACAATCTAAAGAGCATGGTCTAAAATCCAGAGCACAAGTTCATCCATCCAGTTCCCAATCTCCTGCCTATGAAATGTATATCTCTGCTGTCTGTGACATCTATGCAGTGGGTAAAGCATTCATCTGTGTAGATGCATCTGCTTCTCTCATTTGTAGGAAAAATTACACTTTAGACCAGATTTTTACCATTGAATGGTTAACTCACTTCTTCCTGTATCACATTTTATATCTGAAACTATCTGTGTGCATCTCAGGTGAGAGATTTTGATAAATTTTCCAGACAAACAGTACTAGGAGAAGTTAGGGTTCCTCTCAGTCAGCTCAACATCTCCTACCCTGTGGAGCTGCAAGAGGATCTACAGATCCCCCACAAGGTAAACTGGAACACCATGGAAACACATATACCTGTAATGTATACTACTGCATTTTTCTTATCTTTCATTAGAGGTAAATTTAAGATATATGGTTAAGTTATATATATTTTCAATATTTCACACACTTTAATACTTTTGAACATGCTTACTTGTATTATTCCATTTACAGTAGCTTAAATTTTGCATCCATACTAGCCTAAAGTAATAATCTTGCTGAATGAGCATGAAGTCATGCTCATTCATGAATGAGCATGAAGTCATGCTGCATGTCATGATTGTACATGCAGCTTTTTGTTTGATATATAAACTGTTGCGGAAAAAAAATCCCCTTGAGAGCAGTAAATGTAAAATTACAGTCAATAGCAGGATTAATGCATGAAATAATGAAATAATTATTATTTTTGCTCAAATTGTTCGAGATTTTTGTTGGAGCCCTACCATGCTATTAGAGCAATGTTTTTAAAAAATAACCAAGACACTTCAACAAAGCTTTAAGCAATTTCCCCCTCGGAGATCAATAAAGGATTCTGATTCTGATTATTTTGCAAAAAACACAGTGACGAGAATAGATAACACCAGTTACTGTAACCCTTATAAAGGTTACAGTGGTCAACAATAAGTAGGAAGCATACAGGGCCTTACTTTGAGTGACTTTAACACATCTGCGACCACAGGACATCACTTGTCTCTCATACTGATCTGATGTGATTCCAGTCTCTTCCACAGGCTGTAGACGGTTTCTTAGCCATAACTTTGTGACGAAACATCTTCCAGAGATCTTCCATTGAGTTTAGATCAGGACTCTAGGCTGGCCATTTCATTATTTTAATATTTTTAACTTCAAAAAAATACTGACCGATTTTGCTGTGTGACAGGAGATTTTCCTGCATGAATATTGCTGGCTAATTAGGAGATGAGTTGTAGGTAATGTTGAAGAAGGGTTTTACTATCTTTCGCGAGGTCTGCAGCTTCAACATGGAGCCCCAAACTTCTCTTTCCCCGGTCACATCAACCAGCTGTGCAGGGGGATCCCAAAGCGTTCCCAGGCCATTGTTGAGATATAATCCCTCCACCTGGTCCTGGGTCTGCCCCGAGGTCTCCTCCCAGCTGGACGTGCCAGGAACACCTCCCTAGAGAGGCGCCCTGAAGGCATCCACACTAGATGCCCAAACCACCTCAACTGACTCCTTTTCACGCAAAGGAGCAGCAGCTCTACTCTGAGCCCCTCGCGAATAGCAGTGTTTCTCGTCCTTTCTCTAAGGCAGACACCAGCTATCCGCCTGAGAAAACCCATTTCAGCTGCTTGTATCCACAATTTTGTTCTTTTGGTCATGACCCATCACTTATGACCATAGGTGAGGGTAGGAACGAAGATTGAACGGTAGATGGAGGGCTTTGTCTCTCATCTTAGCTCCTTCTTTGCTTTGCTTACATAATCTATTAATCTTTAATCTATTTTCTATAAATGTATATTGTGCTGAAGCACTTATCTTCTTTGGACAGGATCTTGTGGGAGAGGTGCTTCTGTCTTTAAAGTTCCTTCCTACCTCTCAGAGGCTTGAGATTGGACTGCTAAAGGTCAGGACAGTCCTCCATGAAATAAACTCTGAAGCAGGTAAATAATGGCCAGCTTCATAAAATTAATAAATGCACATACCACCATTAAAAAAAGTGTGATATACTGATTGTTCCTAACATATTTTTCTCTGTTCTTTAAAGCCCTGTATGCCAGGATCAGTGTTCAGTGCAACCAGTGCAAGCTGAGGTGCCAAAAAACCTCTGTAGTGGCGCAATGCCAGGTTACTGTCTTCAATGAGGTCTTCATTTTTGCCCTACCAGAGTTTCCTCTGCAGCAGTGTAAAGTTCTGGTTTCCGTGTATGAGACCCGCATGATGAGCAAGCGAACCAAACATCTGATTGGACAGTTGTCTGTGGGGAAGGAGAAAATGTCAGAAGACAGACACTGGAGTATGATGATGCACTCAGTCCGCCAGCCAGTAGCAACGTGGCACTGTCTGCTAATCTGACTGAAATCCTCCTCTGCACCTCTTGGATGTCAAAATCCCTGCTATTCAAACATGAAAGCTCTGTCATTTAGGTCTGGATGCTGAACTCTTTTAGGTGTTCCAACTAATTTGTTAGGTTGACTAAGTTGCTGCCAAATATTGATACCCGTGAAACCACCTGGGTGAAAGTTTAACTGAGTGTGTGGGGTAGAGAGAGAGAGAGACTCTGAAGCAACAGTTGGTTTAATCCAAGGAAACAACTGGTAAAACACTTCAAGTATCTAAATAACCAGCGTCAAAATCTAATTTCCTGCAGCAGCTGCATGTCTGCAGCCAGAGCTGAGTTTAGTCAGGATCTATGAATGATGAACCAAATTAATCAACATTATGTAGTTCACCACCAAGTTGGGTAAGTAGTTGCTGGATTTAAAGGGGCATTTTTGTATTCAAAACACTCCATCCATATGACACAATGTACTTTATAGTTTCACAGACCAATGAAAAGTACATCACCGCCTCTGTTTCTGCTGCTCTTTATCAGCCACATCGTCACAACCTCCTCAGGCCTCACCATCCCTGATGGTGCTAAAATCTATAACTCTGTAAAGTAATATCAAGGCCAACATACCTTGTGGAAATGTGTTGGCTTTGACATAGGGGGCATATATCATTTTGTTGGCTGATGCTGTATGATTAAGCCCTAAGCTAACGCTCGGCATTCGTTAGCAGCGTGCTAATGCTAAAACGCTTTGTCCAAAACCTAAGTATGAGAGCAATAGTATTTGAACTGCATGCTTGTCACAGGATATTTAACAGTATGTAATAACTGTGGTAGTGACAATAAAAGGGCAAACAGATTACGGATTTCTTCTCTTCTTTTATTTAAGTGTATCCAAAAGCTGTTGAGTCGATCCACCATTTATCTTCCCTGTCCAAGATCTGAACATTGGTGTCCTGAAATGAGTGGCCCTCTTCCTTGAGGTGAAGGAAGACTGCCGAGTCCTGTCCTGATGTGTTGGCTCTTCTGGGTTGAGCCATGCGTCTGTGTAGTGTAGTGTTTGTTTGGTCACCGATGTTCAGATCTTGGACAGGGAAGATAAATGGTTTGAGAGAGGAGTGAAAGAGGCCATCCACGTCAAAGTGGAGAAGCCATCTCTGAATAGAGGGGGTGGTCTGCAACATGACCTTTCTCCCATTTATAATCATGTCCTTTCGAAACTCACAAAAAGATTGTCACAGCAGATTGACCCATGTGATGTGTCTCATGCTAATGACCCTCATTAGCATACAAAGGTGTAACTCATATCTCAACGACCCCCTTTGGACCCCCATCAACAATCGTTGAGGAACCACACGGGTTTTGGCGACGGTCGTTGGAATGTGAATAGCACTGACCATACCCCACAGGGTTTATAAGCTGGGACTTTATTAGCCACTCTCTGAACTGAAGAAGTCTCTTGGATGAGAGACGAAACGTCTTCAAGAACTTTCTTAACGTCCAGTGGATCAACTCAACAGCTTTTGGATAACCATGACCTGGATGACTGAGAACCTACACAGACATGTAAGTGCAGTCCTAATGTCCAAACAGTTTTTCCATCTCTTCCCAGGTGTTTGAACAGCAACCAAAAAGATCATACAGTTTAGAAAAAAGTCATTTTGGCTACCAGTGCTGATACCAGTACTGGTTCGTGAGTGAAAGTTGCAGACTATAGGACTCTTCAATAGTATAATTGTGGAGTATGGTGGATGGACTGACCATCTCAAACCTTTGGTTACCCATTCTGCATTGGTTTTACACACATCTTTCTAAACCTTCTCTTTCGACCAAAATTACCTTCAACTGAAAGAGCACTAACCAGCTAACCTTTGAATGCCTTCGTGATTATTCCTTTACTTTTGCCCTAGCTACGTTCACTCTTTGAATAATTATTTTTGTGTCAATGTTATATTTAACCTGAGGTTATTTTTGTCTTTGTGAAAATGGTTAATTGTGCTTTATTAAATATTGACATTGCAGCTCTTAATGAATTTTAGGTACAAACCAGTTTTGTTTTTTTCAAATTATTGAAGAAGAGAGTTTTAGTTTAACTGGGGATGATTTTCCAGGTTGTCATCCTTCTGTAACCTTCATTTAACACTGTAGTCTGTAGAGCTCTTTGTTCAGGGGTGCTAATTTCACTCTTCAGTTCAGTAAGATAGTTTTGTTTTGATGATTGAATTGATGCATCTACTGCCATCTAACAGGTCCCTTATTTGTGACAGCAACAAGCTGTAAACACACCCTCAGTCTGAGGATCGACTTATCAACAGCCAGTTTGAGTCCAATACAGCTGGTTATTTTTGTTACTTACATTATTTTACATTTTAATCATTTCTATTACTGAAATAAAATGTATTCATGTGACACATCCACAAAAAACAAAATAACAGTTTGTTTTTTCATATTTGTTGATTTTTTTTAAAAATAATTTAATAGAAATAAACTTTGTTACACATTTGGGCAACATAAAATCCGTTGCAGAAAACCACATTGCATAAACTTTAAGTTCAAGTCCTTCACTATAAATACAGGAATGCAGATAAATCCAGGCACTGATGAAATGAAAACCCAAAATCAAAACTCATACATAAAACACAACAGAGTATGTTGGAAAATGATGTTCACACAACAAACAGTTCAATAGAATAAAAGGGAGAACCAGCAGTTTAGAATGTCACAAATTCAGAAGCAGGTGGGTGATGTGGAAGGTTCCAGCTGAGGCCCAGGTTGACCACAGTTCTGTCAGCCAAAGGAGATTTATTATAACTTTTACTTTGCCTTATGATTTAGCTGAATTGAAGCTAATAAGCATTATTGGATCACCCCCCTGAATTTTAACCTCGGGGGGGACAACCCCCTCAATAATAAAAAAGAAAATGAACTAACAGGCAGTTTGCGGCGGTTTTCCTACAAGTAGTTTATAGTTTATCGCTGGCACTAACCTTCACCAAACCTGAATTATCTTAATTCTCCACGTTGGTGAATGCATGAACATAAATACATTGTGAGTTTGTTTCCTACACAGAAGTTCACAGAGATGTGGAGAAAAGAAGGAGGAAATGCTGCAGATGATGCCAAGAAAGAAGAAAAGACTTCATGAAGTCAGATATCAGAGCAAACTGTTCACTTTGCTGAGTCATTTTACCATGATGTGAAATCTGAATTTATGGGGTGTTACGTTACGTAATGTTGTGTTAACAGATCCGTAGTATCAGGCAAAAGAGACAGAAATACACTTTATTGTCCCCCGGGGGAAATGATCTTTTCATAACAAAAGTTTTTTGTTTGAATTGAAATTTATCCATCCATCCATCCATCCATCTTCCACCGCTTATCCGTAGTCGGGTCGCGGGGGCAACAGCTTCAACAGGGAGCCCCAAACTTCCCTTTCCCCGGCCACATCCACCAGCTCTGACTGGGGGATCCGAAGGCGTTCCCAGGCCAGTGTTGAGATATAATCCCTCCACCTGGTCCTGGGTCTGCTCCGAGGTTTCCTCCCAGCTGGACGTGCCAGAAACACCTCCCTAGGGAGGCTTCCCGGAGGCAACTGCACCAGATGCCCAAACCACCTCAACTGACTCCTTTCCATGCGAAGGAACAGCGGCTGTACTCTGAGCCCCTCGCGAACAGCAGTGTTTCTCACCCTATCTCTAAAGGAGACACCAGCTATCCGCCTGAGAAAGCCCATTTCAGGCGCTTGTATCCGCGATCTCATTCTTTCGGTGACCCATCGCTCATGACCATAGGTGAGGGTAGGAACGAAGATTGAATGGTAGATGGAGAGCTTCGCCTCTCGGCTTAGCTCCCTCTTTGTGACAACAGTGCAGTAAAGCGACTGAAATACCACTCCTGCTGCCCCAATTCTCCGTCCAATCTCACGCTCTCCACTGTTCCCTCACTCATGAACAGGACCCCAAGATACTTAAACTCCTTCACTTGTGGAAGGACCTCATTCCACACTCGGAGAAGGCAGTCCACCGGTTTCCTGCTGAGGACCATGTCCTCAGATTTGGAGGGGCTAATCCTCATCCCCGCCACTTCACACTCGGCTGCAAACCGGACCAGTGAGCGCTGCAGGTCACAGGCTGATGACGCAAATAGGACCACATCATCTGCAAAAAGCAGCGATGCAATCCTCAGGCCACCAAACTGTAAAGCCTCCTCACCACGACTACGCCTCGATATCCTGTCCATGAAAATCCCGAACAGAATTGGTGATAAAACGCAGCCCTGGCGAAGGCCAACAGCTACTCGGAACAAGTCCGACTTACTGCCGAGAACCCGAACGCAGCTCTCACTTTGGGCGCACAGGGATTGGATGGCCCTGAGGAGAGGCCCCCTCACCCCATACCACAGTACTTCCCACAGTATATCCCTAGGGACTCGATTGTACACCTTCTCCAAGTCTACAAAACACATGTAGACTGGATGGGCATACTCCCAAGCCCCCTCTAGGATCCCTGTGAGAGTAAAAAGCTGGTCCATTGTTCCACGACCAGGACGGAATCCACATTGTTCTTCCTCAATCTGAGGCTCGACAAGGAGGGCCGGACCCTCATTTCCAACACCTTGGAGTAAACTTTCCCAGGGAGGAGGAGTGTGATGCCCCTGTAGTTGGCACACACCCTCTGGTCCCCCTTTTTAAAAAGAGGAACCACCACCCCAGTCTGCCACTCTTTCGGCACTGTCCCAGACTTCCACGCAATGTTAAAGAGGCAAGTCATCCATGACAGCCCCTCAACACCCAGAGCCTTCAGCATTTCCGGGCGAATCTCATCAACACCCGGGGCTTTGCCATCGTGAAGTTGTTTAACTACCTCAGTGACTTCGCCCCGAGAGATTGACTTTGATCCCCCATCATCCTCCAGCTCTACCTCTGCAACAGAGGACGGGTCAGTTGGGGTAGTAGGATTCAGAACTTCCTCAAAGTGTTCCTTCCACCGACCGACAACCTCAGTCGAAGTCAACAGTGTCCCATCTTTGCTGTATACAGCTTGGATAGTCCCCCGTTTCCCCCTCCTGAGGTGTTTTACAGTCCTCCAGAACAACTTTGGTGCCGTCCGATAGTCCTCCTCCATGGCCTCTCCGAACTCCTCCCACACCCTCTGTTTTGCCTCCATCACAGCTGAGGCTGCAGTCCTTTTGGCCTGTCGGTACCCTACAACTGCTTCAGGAGTCCCCAGGGACAACATGCCCCTGAAGGCCTCCTTCCTCAGTCGGACGGCTTCCCTGACCACCACTGTCTTCGAGGATTAACGCCCCTTGAGGCACCCAAGACCTTGAGACCACAGCTCTCAGCTGCAGTTTTAGCAATGGAAGCTTTGAACATCGATCATTCAGGTTCAATGCCCCCAGCCTCCACAGGGATGCATGAGAAGCTCCTTCGGAGGTGTGAATTGAAGACCTCACGGACTGAGTCCTCCTCCAGACGTTCCCAGTTCGCCCGCACTACTCGTTTGGGCTTACCAGGTCTATCCAAAGGTTCCCTCCGCCAACGGACCCAACTCACCACCAGGTGGTGATCAGTTGACAGCTCTGCCCCTCTCGTCCCCCGAGTGTCCAAAACACATGGTCCAAGGTCAGATGATACGATCACAAGATCAATCATTGACCTCCGACCCAGGGTGCTCTGGTACCAGGTACACTTATGAGCATCCTTGTGTTTGAACATGGTGTTAGTTATGAACAATCTGTGACTAGCACAGAAGTCCAACAACATAACACCGCTCGGGTTTAGATCAGGGAGGCCATTCCTCCCAATCACGCCCCTCCAAGTGTCTCCATCATTGCCGACGTGTGTATTGAAGTCCCCTAGGAGAACAATGGAGTCCCCTGCAGGGATCCCTTCAAGGACCCCAGTTAGGGACCCCAAGAAGGCCGAATACTCTGAACTGATATTTGGTGCGTATGCACAAATAACAGTCAGAGTTTTCCCTCCCACAGCCTTAAGGTGTAGGGAAGCGACCCTCTCATCCACTGGGGTAAACTCCAACACAGCGGCGCTCAGCCGGGGGCTTGTGAGTATCCCCACACCTGCCCTGCGCCTCACGCCTGACGCAACTCCGGAGTAAAACAAGTTCCAACTCCTATCCAGCAGTTTGGATCCAGAACCGAGGCTTTGCGTAGAGGCAAGCCCCACCAGATCATAATGGTAACGCTCCACCTCCAACAAAAGCTCCGGCTCCTTCCCCGCCAGTGAGGTGACATTCCACGTCCCCAAAGCCAGCTTCTGCCGCCCGGGTCTGGTCCGTTGTGACCCCCTGTCGTCACTGCCACCCATATGGCAGTGCACCCAACCCCAACAGTCTGCCCTGCGGGTGGTGGGTCCACAGGGGTGGGAAGAGTCCACGTCGCCTTTTCGGGCTGAGCCCGGCCGGGTGCTGTGGCAGACCCAGCCACCAGGCACTCGCTGACGAGCCCTCCGTCCAGGCCTGGATCCAGACGTGGGCCCGAATTGAAATTTAATTAGATTAAATTGAATTCATACTGTTGATTTTTCTGTGCTGATAGCATAATTGACACTGAAGTTTTGTTATTAAGGGCAGAATCCAAAGCTGTTTAAAATCAATCGACTGGACTTTTAAGAAGGTTTTTTGAAGATGTTTCACCTCTCATCCAAGACGTTTCTTCAGTTCTGGTGGTGGCTGGTCTTGCTCCAGCTTATTAAGCCTGTGAGGAATGGTCAGTGCTATTCACATCCCAATGACCATAGTTAAAACCCGTCTGGCTCCTCAACGATGGTTGATGTGGGTGCCAGGGGGTGTCAAAGTTTCACAGAGCCTTTGTTTACTAGTGAGAGCTATTGGCATGAGACACATCTCCTGGGTTAATCTACTGAGGCATTCTTTTAGGGAGTTTCAAAAGGACCTGATTGTAAATGGGCAAAAGATGATGTCGCAGACCATGACTCTCGTTCAGAGATGGTTTCTCCACTTTGACATGGATGGCTTCTTTCACTCCTCTCTCAAACCATCTGTTTCCCTGTCCAAGATCTGAACATTGGAATCCAGAAATGAGTGTCCCTCTTCATTGAGGTTAAGGAAGACTGTTGAGTCCAGTCCTGATGAGTTGGCTCTTCTGTGTTGGGCCATGCACCTGTATAGAGGTTGTTTGGCTTCCCCTATGTAGACTTCTGAGCATTCCTCGCTGCATTTAACTGCACATACCAGATTGCTCTTCTGACTGTGTGGTGTGGGACCTTTGGTTGGACCAGTCTTTGTCTAGGGTGTTGCCTGTCTTAAAATACACAGAAATTTGGTGTTTGTTGAAAATCCTCCTCAGTTTTTCAGACCAGACACTATAGACCAGTGGTTCTTAACCTTATTGGAGGTACCGAACCCTGCCGGTTTCATATGCTCACTCACTAAACCCTTCTTTAGTTAAAAAAAAAATTAAAAAATTTTAAAAATTCAGATTTAAGACACAAGTATATGTTTTACTGGTGTATTTAATGAATTTTGCATTAATGTCACCTTTTTCATAGAACAAAAGCAAGACAGTGCATGAACTCACATGAAATGACCTACCTGCAAATCAGTGTGACTTCTGCAGTTGTGATTGAGAGACCAGTTCAGATACGTTTGGCTTCACCTTGGCAAGTGCTACTCTTATGTCATTTTGACAGCAAAGTCTGTTTCTTTTGTTTTCAATGCAGCTTAAGGAAGTGTTCCTTTATTTTTGCCAGTGCGAGACTAGAGTTGCTCAACTTGACATTGCAAATAATGCAGAACGCTGACTCCCATCACGTTCCGTTATACAGTACATGTGAATTCACGTTGCACGTATTCGTCCGACCAATTTCTTTTTTTGCTCGTCACCGTTACTATTAATTAAAATACTAAGAAAGCAATCAGATGACGTACCATCATGATAAGCATAAACTGACTTCTGAGTGCACAAAATCCCATGTAGCACAGATAGGCTAATCGATGTAGCGTGATCACCTGCAGCTAGTGATGGCTATAAGGGGGGCGTGTCATCACGAATTGACACAATGTGTCAAACGTACACAGTGATTCGTGTATGTTCGGCAAAATCACCCGACACACCGAACCCCTAGACACATATAGGACCACTATGCTGTAAGGCTTGCTCTCATTTTCTTCCGTCCTCACTGGGTTATTCTCCTTTCTGAATCTGAGGACAAAAGAGAAGGAGAGCAAATGTGAATCTGTAATTATGCTAATTGCTCCAGTAGTTTCAGGGTGCTAGTGCTATTTGGCAGACAGAAATTACATTATTAATGATATTTTTGGACCAATAGACAATTACATTTGGTAGAAAGAGAAGAAAATTAATACTCTGACTGTCCAGGCTGATGTACAATCACACCTAACTAAAAATTGACTGACTCTGCTTATGTTGCATAGATATTGATGTGATATACTTTAATAGAATATTAAAGGTGCATAATACTAGGTTTAGGGGTAACATTTATATTCCTTTTTCCTTTAATTATACCACCTGGTTCACAGAAAAAACGCTCAGCATGCAAGTGGTCCATGGTGCATAAAGGTTGGGGACTGCACCTTGGCTCTCTTAAACTCGCACCTTGACTTTTTTGATAACTCTGTTCTCTCCATGTTGCAGTTACGGTCTGCTGCCTGTTTGACTGTTACCATTCCAGCCCGCCTGCCTGCCTTGACTACTCATCTCCTGCCAATTCACTTGCTCAGCCTGATCATCTGGTCCACCATCTCACCACATTCATTGTCAAAGAAATCTTTTTTTTTCTCTTACCTGACGTCGGCGCTTTTGGGTTCTACAGTGTGACAACAACACACCAACTACTACAGATGCTCTGTCCCCTGGTGGGTTAGTCGTGGTGGCTGTACCTATCCATTAACCCAGCACGATGAGCAGGGAAAGGGGGACAGAGCTCCTCTGCTTCTGAGCTGGGGGTCCAGCTTTTCCCCTGGAAAAGTGCAGATCAGGGGTTCCCAACCCCCATGCTGAAAGATGTTTTATTTTGAAAAATTACCCAATTCTGTTACATCCAGCTATGTCAGTGGTCCCCAACCACCGGGTCGTGACCTGGTACTGGGTCGTGGGATATTACGTAACGGGCGGCACAGAAAATTTGACTTTCTTGTTTTTTATCGATTACCAGTCTAAAGATGTTTTAGTTTGAAAAATGACGTCTGTGCGGAAGACGCACACACAAATGCGTGTGTCTGTCCAGCTTGATAGGTCTCGGTCACATGACAGGTTACCAGCCAGCACCCACAACTGCGACGGTGTTCTGGATTAAAGTCAAGGCAGATCCAGAGATCACCCAAAAAGGAACAAAAACCCCGCTTTCATTTTCAGCCCCCTGTCTTTGTGAAGTGGGATTTTCTGTAGTGACCAGAAGAAAACCAGACTGTGGAGTAGACTGGACGTCCGGAACACACTTCAGGTGTCATTGTCTCTCGTTACCCCTAGATCAGCGGTCCCCAACCACTTCTTCTTCTTTTCCTTTCGGCTTTTCCCTTCAGGGGTCGCCACAGCAAATCAATTGCCTCCATCTAACCCTGTCCTTTGCATCCTCTTCTCTCACACCAACTACCTTCATGTCCTCTTTCACTACATCCATAAACCTCCTCTTTGGTCTTCCTCTAGGCCTCCTGCCTGGCAGTTCAAAACTCAGCATCCTTCTACCAATATATTCACTCCTCTCAACATGTCCAAACCATCTCAGTCTGGCCTCTCTGACTTTATCTCCAAAACCTCTAACATGTGCTGTCCCTCTGATGTACTCATTCCTGATCCTATCCTTCCTGGTCACTCCCAGGGAGAACCTCAGCATCTTCATCTCTGCTACCTCCAGCTCTGCCTCCTGTCTTTTCCTCAGTGACACTGTCTCTAGACCAAACAACATCGCTGGTCTCACCAGTTTTGTACACCTTTCCTTTCATTTTACCTGAAACTCTTCTATCACACATCACACCTGACACTTTTCTCCACCCATTCCATCCTGCCTGCACACGTTTCTTCACCTCTTTTCCACACTCTCCATTGCTCTGGACTGTTGACCCTAAGTACTTCAAATCCTCCACCTTCTTGATCTCTTCGCCCTGTAACCTCACTCTTCCACTTGGGTCCTTCTCATTCACACACATGTACTCTGTCTTACTGTGGCTAACCTTCATCCCTCTCCTTTCCAGGACAAACCTCCACCTCTCTAGCTTCTCCTCCACCTCTTCCCTACTCTCACTGCAGATCACAATGTCATCTGCAAACATCATAGTCCATGGAGATTCCTGTCTAACCTCGTCTGTCAGCCTGTCCATCACCATAGCGAACAAGAAGGGGCTCAGAGCTGATCCCTGATGCAGTCCCACCTCCACCTTGAACTCCTCTGTCACACCTACAGCACACTTCACCACTGTCTTACAGTCCTCATACATGTCCTGCACCGCTCTAACATACTTCTCTGCCACTCCAGACTTCCTCATACAATACCACAGTTCCTCTCTGGGCACCCTGTCATAAGCTTTCTCCAGATCTACAAAAACACAATGCAGCTCCCTCTGGCCTTCTCTGTACTTCTCTATCAACATCCTCAAAGCAAATACTGCATCTGTAGTACTCTTTTTTGACATGAAACCATACTGCTGCTCACAAATGCTCACTTCTGCCCTTAGTCTAGCTTCCACTACTCTTTCCCATAACTTCATTGTATGGCTCATCAGCTTTATTCCTCTATAGTTGCCACAACTCTGCACATCTCCCTTGTTTTTAAAAATGGGTACCAGCACACTTCTCCTCCACTCCTCAGGCATCTTCTCACTATCTAAGATCCTGTTGAACAACCCAGTCAGAAACTCTACTGCCACCTCTCCTAGACACTTCCAAACCTCTACAGGTATATCATCAGGACCGACTGCCTTTCCACTCTTCATCCTCTTCAGTGCTCTCCTCACTTCATCCTGACTAATCTTTGCTACATCCTGGTCCACAACAGTCACCTCTTCTAGTCTTTGTTCTCTCTCATTTTCCGCGTTCATCAACTCTTCAAAGTACTCTTTCCATCTTCCCATCACACTGCTGACACCTGTCAATAGACTTCCATCCCTATCCTTAATCACCCTAACCTGCTGCACGTCCTTCCCATCTCTATCTCTCTGTCTCGCCATCCGGTATAGATCAGTCTCTCCCTCCTTACTGTCCAACCGAGCATACAAGTCATCATAAGCTCCCTGTTTGGCCTTTGCTACCTCTACCTTCACCTTACACTGTATCTCCCTGTACTCCTGTCTACTCTCCTCGGTTCTCTCAGTGTCCCACTTCTTCTTAGCTAACCTCTTTCTTTGTATACACTCCTGTACCTCCTCATTCCACCACCAAGTCTCCTTATCTACTTTCCTTCCAGATGACACACCAAATACTCTCCTACCTGTCTCCCTGATCACATTAGCTGTAGTTGTCCAGTCATCTGGAAGCACCTCCTGACCACCCAGAGCCTGTTTTAACTCCTTCCTAAAGGTCATGCAATACCCGTCCTTTTTTAGCTTCCACCATTTCATCCTCTGCTCTGCCTTTGCCCTCTTCATCTTCCTCACCACCAGAGTCATCCTACACACCACCATCCTATGCTGTTTGGCTACACTCTCGCCTACCACTACTTTGCAGTCACTGATCTCCTTCAGGTTACATCGTCTACACAAGATGTAGTCTACCTGTGTGCTCCTACCACCACTCTTATAGGTCTATAAGAGTTATGTTCCTGCCTGCCCTATGTTCCTGCCTCTTCTGGAAGAAAGTATTCACTACAGCCATTTCCATCCTTTTTGCAAAGTCAACTACCATCTGTCCTTCTGCGTTCCTCTCCTGGATACCAAACCTGCCCATCACTTCCTCATCACCTCTGTTACCTGCACCAACATGTCCATTGAAGTCTGCACCAATGACAACTCTCTCACTTCTCGGTATGCTCTGCATCACTTCATCAAAGTCCAACCAGAATTTCTCCTTCTCCTCCAGCTCACATCCTACCTGTGGAGCATACCCACTAACAACATTGACCATCACACCTTCTATTTCTAGCTTCAGACTCATCACTCTATCCGACACTCTTTTTACCTCCAGGACATTCCTAACAAACTCCTCCTTCAAGATAACTCCTACTCCATTTCTCTTCCCATCTACACCATGATAGAACAACTTGAACCCTGCTCCTAAACTTCTAGCCTTGCTCTCTTTCCACCTGGTCTCCTGGACACACAGTATGTCTACCTTCCTCCTCTGCATCATGTCGACCAACTCTCTACCTTTTCCTGTCATAGTTCCAACATTCAACGTCCCTACTCAAAGTCCTATACTCTTGGCGCTCCTCTTCTCTTTCTTCGTGCGAACGCACTTTCCTCCTCTCTTTCTTCGACCAACAGTAATCCAATTTCCACCGGCGCCCTGTTGGTCAACAGCGCCGATGTCGGTCGTTGTTAACCCGGGCCTCGACCGATCCGGTATGGAAGTCATAGGTTTGATTCGCATCTTTGATTTGGCAAAAGTTTTACGCCGGATGCCCTTCCTGATGCAACCCTCTGTATTTATCCGGGCTTGGGACCGGCACAATAAGACACTGGCTTGTGCCCTCTTGCGGCTACATTAGCGGTCACCAACCACTAATTCTCATTATTGTAATTATTATTTGATTGATTGACTTGTTCACCCTTTTATTGGAAATGATCAGTATTTCTCCTATGTTGAATGCACTCATTGTAAGTCACTTTTTTTGAAAATAAACGTCATCAGTGCAGTCACTTGAATCGAATTTTTATTATGTGCTTCAAGAGCTTCAGTCAGATCATCAGTCATTAGTGCATGATAAAGTCAGTCAGTCATTTTCTTAACCCGCTTAATCCACTGACGCAGGTCGCGGGGGTGCCGGTGCCTATCCCGGCAGTCTCAGGGCGTGAGGCGGGAGGAACCCGGAGAGAGCCCACGCAGACACGGGGAGAGCGTGCGAACTCCACACAGAGTGGGACTCGAACCCGGGTCTGCCGTGTTGTGAGGCAACAGCGCTACCCACTGCGCCACCGTGCTCCCGCATGATAAAGTAACTACGGTATATCAACCATCACACAGTGTGGGATCATTAAGCAGCCTTTGCATTTGAAATGGATCAAAAGCAGCGCTACTGCTAACTAGCTAGCTTACCACTGTTAAAAATAAACAGAAACTAGTGTGTCTAAAGTATTTATTGTCAGAAAGCTAGAAATTGTAGGTAGATGTTTGGTTTTTAGTATGATAAATTTTATCTACCTGGCAAACCCCCCAGAAAACATAAAATGTATGTGTAATTATTGTTTTTCATACAGTTAACAGTTTACACGGTAGCAGCATGCTAAAAGGCTACTTGTCACACTGCCATTTATTTTCACCACTTCTTTTTAAATTATTTTTAAAAAATTGATAAAGTAGTATCTCCCCACCCATATATTTGACTAAGCTCACTTGAAAACCTCACGCTGTCATGCTTCCGGCTTCTACCCGGAAGGTCGGGCTGCTAGCCGAGTTTGCTCTGCTCTTCACATTTGTCCATGTCTCTCACTTACGGAGCTATTTTGGTTTCGTCAAGCATAGCGGTTTATATTCTTTGATTCTGGGGAACCCTGATGCTTTATTCACCAGGACCGAACTCTCATGAAGCCAGTGCCTACCCAGATGGCACCGAAGCGGCCTTTGTCTTCACATTTGTCCGTCCCACACGCACAGAGCTGTTACGGCTTCGTCAGACACAGCGATTTGTTTTCTTGTGATGGCGAAGAAAAAACAGAAAACAAAGTCTGATATTATTGTTTTATTGTGGAATTTCAACGGGTTCCCAGTAGTTTATATATACTATTGTAGAATTAGTAAAAACAATCACTTTAGCAAGCTAGCTTGGATAGGTTAGTAGCATTACCAGGTAAAAGTAAGCAGGGACAATGTTAATTAACTGAATACAGAATGTTGCTAATGTGTAGTGTGCCACAGTGTTGAGTGTATTTCGTCATCAGTGCCATAATTAGCATCTTCAGAAGCTTCTGTCACTTCAACTCCAAAATGACAATAAGTACACATTAATAAAATATTCCAAGGCCTTTATATCTGAACTGAACCATTACGTCATTGTTCTGCAGCTACTTAGCTAGCCAATGAGAATATGTAGCTATATCCTTAATTTGAAGGTTTTAAAATTTTAATTTCAGAAGACATAGGTGAGTGTAGATATTAAGTTAATGATAAAACTTTCCCTTTTTTTTCGGTAGAACTGGTAGAGAAAGTATTGTCAGATATGAAACACACATGAAGAGTACCAAACTCTTTGTGAATAACTGTATGACAAAACAACTTTAAGCTGTTTGAAAGTGGACTACAATTGTCGTGGTACAAGAATTAACAATTGAACAGGTTAGGATAACAAGGAACGTTGGCCTGCTCCTCGTGAAATAATTTAAACATATTGACATCCAAATGCGTCAAGTTTTCTTATTTATTGTAAGACAGGCATTGACACCTTCCACCAGTAGGGTAAGCACCAGAGGTCATTGCTAAACAAGATGGTTGCTCACAGAGTGAGCATATTTATAGAAGATGAGTGGAAGGAAAAAGCAGCAGGGATTACTGTATCCTGGAGAGGAATTCCAAGCAAAATCCATTCAAATTTGAGGAGCTTCACAAGGAGTCTGGAGGCTTGAGTCATTGCATCAAAAGCCCCGACCCACAGAAAAATCTTAGACATAGGCCAAAATCTGAAGTCTACAGTCAACACAGCCATCTATGAAGAACTTTTAGAGCACTTCATGCTCCTGTTGTCCAGCTTCATGGAGATGCTGATTTCAACTTCAAGAAGGACCCAGCACCTACCCATACGTCCAAAGGTATCAGATTAGATAGATAGATAGATAGATAGATAGATAGATAGATAGATAGATAGATAGATAGATAGATAGATAGATAGATAGATAGATAGATAGATAGATAGATAGATAGATAGATAGATAGACAGACACACAGACACACAGACACACACACACACACACACACACACACACACACACATACATACTTTATTAATCCCGGAGGAATTTGCACATATCCTCTTCTCAGGCATTACATAACAAATAAATACTGGATAAACACTAGTGGAAAAAGAAACACACTGACATCACAGGACATACCACAAGACTTACGCTACACTAACAGACACAAGCAGCATTAACAGGACATATACTAAACTATAGCTAAAATATAAACAGTATAAAATTAAAATATAAGCTGATACTGTGCTTAATTGGCCAGCAAACCCGCCTGACCTGTGCTTAATTGGCCAGCAAACCCACCTGACCAGAACCCCACAAAGAATCTGAGGGGCATTGTCATGAGGAAGGTAAGAAACACCAGACACCAATGTGAGGCGGTGTCTGAAGAAGAAAGGTCTGCGCTTCTCCCTGTGTTTTCCAGCAAAACTCTGCATCGACCATGGCAATGATAAACTCTACTTCAATTCACCCAGGGATGCACAGAGCTGGTATGACCATAAATTTCCTTCATAATGAAGTAAGTCTTGGTCCATCTAAATATGAGAGAAATCATCTTGTTTAATGTGAAGTTCACTTATGCTATTTGTCATTGATGGTGTTGAGCCTATGGTGCTGGCAAATTAGAACTCATCAGCAACAAGCGCTCATGTCCATTTCATTTTTTGTTAGCATGCAAACTAGTTTCTTGTCAAGGCTTGAACAAGACTGGTGGTTAACCCAAAAGCACGACAGACAAGCAGGCGGGTCAAGAGTCTCAAAACAGGTTTTATAAGACAAGTAGCGTTCTGGTTCCAGGGAATCAGTCCAAACGGCAGACAATTCAGACAGATGGCAAGCAAACAGGCAGAATCCAGTAATCAGGCAGGGTCAGGCACAAAGCAATCACAAAACCAGGCAGACAGATCTGACGAGGGTTTGGCAACAGGCAGGGTCTGGTGAGGTATAGCTAAGTCCAAGCGTCAGACAGGAAACAACGGCCGGGAGGTCAGGGCCAATCTGGCAGAGAGCTGAGGGCTGAGCTGAGAATATGAAGAGTGGTGGCTGACTAGGGGAGTGGCTACAAGCAAGTGCAGGGAATGAACTGATTGTAGGTGGGACCGGATCTGAAATGACATGACATGTTAGTGACAAGGAAACAAACAGGATAATAACTGCACAGAGACATTACAGAACCCACCCCCCCACCCCCTTCTATGGACGGCCCCTGACGTCCTAAAAAATGGTCCCAGCAGAGGGCCAGGATCAGGTTCCAGGAAGGACTCTGGAACTGACTTAGGAACAGACTGAGGTGCAGTCACAGGAGAATGCTGTGGTGCAGACTTGGAAGCAGGCTGGGTTGCGGACTTGGAGACAGACTGGGGTCCAGGCACAGAGACAGAACGGGGTCCAAGAAAAGAGACATGTTAGGGCCCGGGCGCAGAGATGGGATGAGGTGTGGGGACTGACTCAGATTTTGGCACATTTTCTGGAGCCGAGGTGAGGATGTGAGGCATAGGCGCTGAAAAGAAATACAGTCTGCCCCTAGGGAAGGTAGAACCTGGAAGATGGTCAAAAGCACAGTCATTAAGTCGATGAGGAGGGAACAACAAACTCTGCACCTTACTGAGCACCTCCCAGGGTTGCGTGTACTCCTCTGGAACCTCGGCTAAGTCCAACAACCCACCTGAACCACAGGAATTGAGAGACGATGGGGCAGACTTAAGACAGTACGTGTGACAATAAGCACCCCATTGAAGAACAGTTCAGGATGCCCAGTCTATGTGAGGATCGTACTTCCTCAACTAAGGATACCCCAAGATTACTGGTTGTTGGGGAGCATGAATGAGTTGGAAGTTGAGAGACTCCCTATGATTTGCTGACATTAGCAGAGGAACAGTTTGATGAGTGACCCAGCAGAGAAGTCGACCGTCCAGGGCAGTGGTGTGAAAGGGCTCGGCTAGGGACTCTATGCCAATCCCTAAACGAGTTGCCAGGGACCAGTCAAGCAGGTTGGTGTCAGCACCAGACTCAATTAAAACACCAACCTTTAATTCTTGTCCTGACGAACGGAAGATTGTGTGCAGCAGGGGTTATGAAGGCATATCAGCATTCAGCATTCATTCACCAGCACCCTCCACTTACCTGGTGAGCCTGCCTCTCTTACTGGACAAGAAGAAACAAAATACCCGGCCTGGCCGCTGTAAAGGCAGTCATTTTCGCGCAGGCGACGCTCTCTCTCGGCTGGGGGTAGTCGATAGCGACCCAGTTGCATGGGTTCCTCCTGACCTCCAGGGGCATCCTCCTCAGTCATCGGTGAAGGTACCCAAGCCGCAGGTGGGTCACAGAGTGCCTGGACAGCCTCAGGGAAGTGCAATCTCTGTCTTCTACGCTCCCGAAGGCGGCCAGCAATGCGGAAAGCCAAGGCCACAAGAGAGTCAAGATCAGCGGGGGGATTTTGCATCACCAGTTCATCTTTTACACCAGGGGTCACCAAATGGCGGACTGCGGTCCAGATCCGGACCGCGTGATGGTTCTGTCCGGACCCGTGACCGCTCCATGATAAATTCAAGAGCAGATTTTCTAGACGCATTTTACTGACGGTCACGGCTACAGACGGCGGGTGTTGTTCCTCCAGCTCATACGGTAATAGCTCCACTCAGTTCAGCCAATCAAATAATTTGTTTAGCTGCTCTGTCAGCGTTCCTGGAAGTGCTATAGACTGCTACCGCTACCGCTGTGAGTTTACCATTACAGGAGCACAGAGGAAGGGAGACAGTGAAGACAGCATAGCTCCAAACGACGGGAGGTTAATGAGGAAAACCGCTGGTTAACAATGAGTGGACGAAATTTATGTTTATTCTTCCGTCCAGCAGTTCAAACCATTTTACCTCATGTAGTCTGAACACGTAGCACTAATTAATTAATTAATAATGTGAAGCGCCACTACAAAACGAAGCACAGAGCTTTTGCGCAGAATTATCTCCTGAAGTCCGAGCTGAGGGCAAAATGACCGAGAAAATTTCAAACGAATGTTTACTAGAGGCATGGTGGATTTTGGGGCAACATAAACATCTTTTAGTGATGGGACAGTTGTGAATAAGTGCTTAAAAGCTGTTGTTGAGACATTGTTTGAGGGAAAACGAAAGATGAGATGTGTGGAAAAACTCCCAATGTCAGCTTCAACAGCAACCGGAAAATCAGAAATATTAACATCTTGATGCAGCTATTCAGACAGCACCATGCATATCTGTGGCCATTGATGAATTGTAGCTTCTGTGTGTGTCAGATTCCTTCACAAAGATAAGGAGCTCTTTGCTGAGTGTAACACCACCATGAAACACACACAAGAGGAGAGGGCATACATGCAGCAATAAAAGAGATGCTGACAAAGTCCAGTGGTCTTTTTCACCACACATGACAGAGACCACCACAAGGTGACCACCACCACAAGGTGTGCACAGGCACAAGGTGTGCATAAGGTTACTTGTGTACAAGTAAATGACTGGCAGGTCACATGCCTCTTTCTCCCATGAAGAAAGTTCTGTTTGTATTTTTCCCCTGAAAGAGCCAGTTTTTATTCATGCTTTCTGAACATGTTAATGTTTTTTTACTTGAAGTGTATGCCTTCAGTTCTTTAGGCTGGGACGTCTTTACAAGAAAAAGGATTATTCAGCTCTTTTTGAACTTTATTTTTAATTCTGAGGTGTGTGTCTGTGTCATTCAATCTAACATAAAGGCTTGAAATGTATTTGCCTGGGTCTATTTTGATTTACAGTGAGGTAAAAGAGCTAGCTGTGCACTCACTTAAACAATACTGCATTGAAAATTTATAATAAATGATAATGTGGACTTAGGGACCGGCTATAAGACACAAACTGGACTTGGGTTCGAACCTTTTACGAAGAGGAAATTTTTATAACCGGACCTCCGTGACTTTTAATTGAATACCCCTGTTTTACACGGTCAGCCAGATTGTGGTAAAAGGCATCAAAGACGGAAGCAGGATTCCAGTTGCTCTCGGCTGCAATGGTGCAGAAATCAATGGTGTACTTGGCCACAGATCTTCCCCCTTGAGATATTTTCAAAAAACCCCGGGCTGCCTCTCTCCCAGGGGTCACCAGATCGAACACCTTTCAAAACTCGGCTGAAAAAGACTGGACAGAAGCAGACAGGCGATTGTTGCTCCCATTCCGCAATCCCCCAGTCCAGGTGAGTAGGAAGACAATGTAAGCCACGCGGGACCGCTCCATGGGGAAAGCTGAGGGCTGCTGACTGAAGACTAGGGAACACTGAACCAGAAAAGGGCAACAGGTTCCAGGGTTCCAGGTCAACAGACAAGTAGGCGGAACAGGAACAGCAACAGAACCCAGATGGGTTGGAAGCAGTGCAGAAAGTGTAGCGAGATGCTCCCAGAGAGCCTCCATGTTGTGCTCCAGGCTGGCAGTCGTAGACTGCATAGCCTCGGCCAAGAAGGAAAGGTGCAGGTTGAGGAGCTGGAACTTGTTTGAGGCTGTTGAGGACTCATTCAGGGCAGGGTTGCTGTTGGCTGGGTTCATATTGGCTAGATTGTACTGTCAAGTCTCGAACAAGACTGGTGGTGAAGCTAAAAGCATGACAGACAAGCGGGTGGGCCAAGAGTCTCAAAACAGGGTGAACAATGGTAGAGAGCTGAGGGCTGAGCTGGGCATTTCAAGAGTGGTGGCTGATTAGGGGAGTGGCTATTAATTTGAATTCCCATTGTGCAGACCGACCTCCGTGGAGACTGAAGCTTTTACTTTTATCTGACCCCTCTTTCTGTGAACTAGTCAATGTTGCCCACTCTCTCCCTTGCTTTTCTCCACTACTCTAGAACCCCTCTCTATAGCTATTAGGAATTCACCCTCGTATTTGGGGATAACTTGTAGGGGTGTTGAACACAGACTTGCGTTGTATGCAGAAGATTTGCTTTCGTACATGATTGACCCTCTTTCTCAATTACCTCACACAACTCTACACATCTCCATTGTTCTTAAAAATGGGCACCAGCACACTTATCCTCCATTTGTCAGACACCTTCTCACTATCTAAGATTCTGTTGAACAACAAAAACTCTACTGCAACCTCTTCTACACACTTCCATACCTCCACAGGTATATCATCAGGATTGAGTGCCTTTCCACTCTTCATCCTCTTCAATGAGGGCTGCTGAGAGCTGCCACCTTATCGTGGTGGGGGAGTTGGAGTGCCCAAATAATCCCAGGAGCTATGTTGTCAGGAACCAGAACCTAGCTCCTGCTAGGTTCTCCCTTGGAAAACAGGTCCTGGATGATAGGCCAGACCAAGAGCAGTACAAAAACCCCTATGATTAAAAAAATATCAAGAACCGTGACGTCGCCCGGTATGGCACAACTGGGGCCCCACCCTGGAGCCAGGACCGGGGTTGGGGCTCGTATACAAGCACCTGGTGGCTGGGCTTCTGCCCATGGAGCCTGGCCGGGCTCAGCCTGAAAAGACGACATGGGCCCAACCTCCGGTGGACTCACCACCTGCCGAGGAAACCGTAGGAGAAGGACGCAGTGTGGATTGGGTGGCAGTCATCAGCATGGGGCTCAGCGACCCAATCCCCCGACAAAGAGTGGAATGGAATGGCACCTTGCTGGGGGGAAAAGAGCCAGAGCTTGTGAGGGAGGTTGAGAGGTACTGACTAGATACAGTCGGGCTCACCTCCACCCACAACTTGGGCTCTGGAACTCAAACCACATTTCTGGTGTTGCCCAAGGTGAGAGGCGATAGACTGGTGTGGGCTTGCTTGTAGCCCCACAGCTCAGCCGTCAAATGTTGCAGTTCACCCAGGTGAACGAGAGGGTCATGTCCCTGCACCTTCAGGTTGGGGACGGGTGTCTCATTGTCCTTTCTGCCTATGGGCCAAATGGCAGTTCGGAATACCCAGCTTTCTTGGAGTCCCTGGGAGGGGTGCTGAATAGTGCTCCAACTGAGGACTCCATTGCTCTCCTTGGGGACTTCAATGCTCAAGTGGGTATTGACAGTGGACCTGGAAGGGGTGATTGAGATGAATGGCCTCCCCAATCTGAATACGAGTGGTGTTCTGTTATTGGACTTCTGTGCTAGTCAGTTTGTCCATAATGAACACCTTCTTCAACCACATGGATGTCCATAAGTACTGATGGTACCAGGACACCCTAGGCCGGAGGTTGACGATCGACTTATTTGTTGTATCATCAGACCTCCAACCGTGTCTGTTGGACACTTGGGTGAAGAAAGGGGCAGAGCCGTCAACTGATCACCACCTGGTGGTGAGCTGGATCCGCTGGCAGAGCAGGGGATCAGGCAGACTCGGCAGGCCCTAACGTGTTTTGAGAGTCTGCCAGTGAAGTCTTCAACTCCCACCTCTGGACGAGCTTCTCTCAGATCCCTCAGGGTTATTGCGTCAGAGTGGACCATGTTCTCCACCTCCATTGTCGAAGCGGCTGCTCGTAGCTGTGGTTGCAAGGTCTCTGGTGCCTGTTGCGGTGGTAACCCCCGAACCCAGTGGTGGACACCGGAAGTTGCCATCAAGATGAAGAAGGAGTCCTACCAAATGTTACTGAATTGTAGGACTCCGGAGGCAGCTCACAGGTGTAGGCAGACCAGGTGTACTGCAGCTCGAGTAGTTGCGGAGGTAAAAACTTGGGTCTGGGAGGATTTTGTGAAGGCCATGGAGGAAGACTGTCAGTCAGCCTCGAAGAGATTCTGGCAAACCATTCGGCGTCTCAGGAGGGAAAAGTGGTGCACAGCCAACACTGTTTACAGTAGAGGCAGGGAGCTGCTGACCCCACTGAGGATATTGTCGGGCGGGGTAAAGAATACTTCGAAGATCTCCTCCATCCCACTACCATGTCTAACACAGAGGAAGCAGAGGCTGAGGTCTCAGAAGTGGACTCATCCAACACCCAAGCAGAAGTCACCAAAGAAGTTGCCAAACTCTTTGGTGGAAAAGCACGGGGGTGGATGAGATTCGCCATGAGTACCTCAAATCTCTGGATGTGCAGGGACTGTCATGGTTGACAGGTCTCTGTCACATCGCATGGCAGTCAGGGACAGTACCTCTAGATTGGCAGACTGGGGACTCTTTTCAAAAAAGGGGACCAGAGGGTGTGTTCCAACTATAGGGGGATCACACTCCTCAGCCTCCTGAGGATTAGACCTATAGTCGAACCGCGGATCCAGGAGGAATAATGCAGTTTTGTTCTGGTCGTGGAACACTGGACCAGCTCTACACTCTTCATCGAGTGCTCGAGGGTTCATGGGAGTTTGCCCAACCAGTCCACATGTGTTTTGTGGATCTGAAGAAGGCATTTGATTGTGTCTTTTGTGGTATCTGGTGGGGAGTGCTTCGGGGTTCGGGGCCCTTTGCTGAGGGCTGTCCGGTCCCCGTATAACTTACTGCCTTACAAACCATTGCCGACTTACTGCCGGCAATGGTTTGCATTGCCGGCAGTAAGTCAGACCTGTTCCAGGTGCATGTTGGACTTCGGCAGGGCTGCCCTCTGTCTACGGTTCTGTTCATAATCTTTGTGGTCCGGTTTGGGGACCAAAGCATTTCTTCTCTGTTTTTTGCAGACGATGCTGTCCTGTTGGCCTCATCAAACCTGGACCTTCAGCATGCACTAGGATGGTTTGCTGCTGAGTGTGACGTGAGTGGGATGAGGATCAGCACCTCTAAATCTGAGGCTGTGGTTCTTGACCGGAAAAGGGTGGTGTGCCCCTGTCAAGTTATTTGGGTTTTTCCTGAAATCGTTTCTGCCCTAACTTGAAAATGGCTTGTAGATGGACACGGAGGACGCTTTGGGGCAACTCAGCTCTTCCTTCTGGTTTTATTTCACAGTTAGTTCACAATATGAGTCAGGTTTTGAATAACTTCAGATGTAGTGGTAGTAGTAGCGTAGCAAAAGTAGCATAGGTTGATAACCTTTGAACACACAAACATAAGATTATTAGTTATTGTGTAAACATCCCAAAATCACATTTCAAAGAAAATAAATTTCATAACTTAAATGCAATAACCTCTTTTTTTCCAACATTATTACAATTTCCCTCAAGTAACTTAATTTCCATTCTTTATCTCTCAAGTTGATACTTATAATTTTCTTGAATTAAAAAGCAAGCATTTGAATGAGAAAAATTCAAGTTACATACTTAATTTTTTTCCTAATAAACACAGGTCAAATATCTACCTTTATGCAGCACTTTCTGCAATAATTTTAAATACTACAACCGGCATCAACTGAACAATGAACAAATTTCTGCCTAATTAAATGTTTATCACAAATTTGTGCATATCACATGATTGAATTAAATTACAGGACATGACTTAACATGCACAAGCTCGGACAGCTATTCAAATGAATGAAACACAGTGTCCGCCTACAATACAACAAACTGACAATAACAATAATCAACACATGTTCTATCATGGTGTAGATGGGAAGAGAAATGGAGTAGGAGTTATCTTGAAGGAGGAGTTTGTTAGGAATGTCCTAGAGGTAAAAAGAGTGTCGGATAGAGTGATGAGTCTGAAGCTAGAAATAGAAGGTGTGATGTTCAATGTTGTTAGTGGGTATGCTCCACAGGTAGGATGTGAGCTCGATGAGAAGGAGAAATTCTGGTTGGACTTTGATGAAGTGATGCAGAGCATACCTAGAAGTGAGAGAGTTGTCATTGGCGCAGACTTCAATGGACATGTTGGTGCAGGTAACAGAGGTGATGAGGAAGTGATGGGCAGGTTTGGTATCCAGGAGAGGAACGCAGAAGGACAGATGGTAGTTGACTTTGCAAAAAGGATGGAAATGGCTGTAGTGAATACTTTCTTCCAGAAGAGGCAGGAACATAGGGTGACCTATAAGAGTGGTGGTAGGAGCACACAGGTAGACTACATCTTGTGTAGACGATGTAACCTGAAGGAGATCAGTGACTGCAAAGTAGTGGTAGGCGAGAGTGTAGCCAAACAGCATAGGATGGTGGTGTGTAGGATGACTCTGGTGGTGAGGAAGATGAAGACGGCAAAGGCAGAGCAAATGACGAAATGGTGGAAGATAAAAAAGGAAGGGTATTGCATGACCTTTAGGAAGGAGTTAAAACAGGCTCTGGGTGGTCAGGAGGTGCTTCCAGATGACTGGACAACTACAGCTAATGTGATCAGGGAGACAGGTAGGAGAGTATTTGGTGTGTCATCTGGAAGGAAAGTAGATAAGGAGACTTGGTGGTGGAATGAGGAGGTACAGGAGTGTATACAAAGAAAGAGGTTAGCTAAGAAGAAGTGGGACACTGAGAGGACTGAGGAGAGTAGACAGGAGTACAGGGAGATGCAGCGTAAGGTGAAGGTAGAGGTAGCAAAGGCCAAACAAGAAGCTTATGATGACTTGCATGCTCGGTTGGACAGTAAGGAGGGAGAGACTGATCTATACAGGCTGGAAAGACAGAGAGATAGAGATGGGAAGGACGTGCAGCAGGTTAGGGTGATTAAGGATAGGGATGGAAGTCTATTGACAGGTGCCAGCAGTGTGATGGGAAGATGGAAAGAGTACTTTGAAGAGTTGATGAACGTGGAAAATGAGAGAGAACAAAGACTAGAAGAGGTGACTGTTGTGGACCAGGATGTAGCAAAGATTAGCCAGGATGAAGTGAGGAGAGCACTGAAGAGGATGAAGAGTGGAAAGGCAGTCGGTCCTGATGATATACCTGTAGAGGTTTGGAAGTGTCTAGGAGAGGTGGCAGTAGAGTTTCTGACTGGGTTGTTCAACAGGATCTTAGATAGTGAGAAGATGCCTGAGGAGTGGAGGAGAAGTGTGCTGGTGCCCATTTTTAAGAACAAGGGAGATGTGCAGAGTTGTGGCAATTACAGAGGAATAAAGCTGATGAGCCATACAATGAAGTTATGGGAAAGAGTAGTGGAAGCTAGATTAAGGGCAGAAGTGAGCATTTGTGAGCAGCAGTATGGTTTCATGCCAAAAAAGAGTACTGCAGATGCAGTATTTGCTTTGAGGATGTTGATAGAGAAGTACAGAGAAGGCCAGACGGACGGAGCTGCATTGTGTTTTTGTAGATCTGGAGAAAGCTTATGACAGGGTGCCCAGAGAGGAACTGTGGTATTGTATGAGGAAGTCTGGAGTGGCAGAGAAGTATGTTAGAGCGGTGCAGGACATGTATGAGGACTGCAAGACAGTGGTGAGGTGTGCTGTAGGTGTGACAGAGGAGTTCAAGGTGGAGGTGGGACTGCATCAGGGATCAGCTCTGAGCCCCTTCTTGTTCGCTATGGTGATGGACAGGCTGACAGACGAGGTTAGACAGGAATCTCCATGGACTATGATGTTTGCAGATGACATTGTGATCTGCAGTGAGAGTAGGGACGAGGTGGAGGAGAAGCTAGAGAGGTGGAGGTTTGTCCTGGAAAGGAGAGGGATGAAGGTTAGCCGCAGTAAGACAGAGTACATGTGTGTGAATGAGAGGGACCAAAGTGGAAGAGCGAGGTTACAGGGAGAAGAGATCAAGAAGGTGGAGGATTTGAAGTACTTTGGGTCAACAGTCCAGAGCAATGGAGAGTGGGGAAAAGAGGTGAAGAAACGTGTACAGGCAGGATGGAACGGGTGGAGAAAAGTGTCAGGTGTGATGTGTGATAGAAGAGTTTCAGCTAAAATGAAAGGAAAGGTGTACAAAACTGTGGTGAGACCAGCGATGTTGTTTGGTCTAGAGACAGTGTCACTGAGGAAAAGACAGGAGGCAGAGCTGGAGGTAGCAGAGATGAAGATGCTGAGGTTCTCTTTGGGAGTGACCAGGAAGGATAGGATCAGGAATGAGTACATCAGAGGGACAGCACATGTTAGAGGTTTTGGAGATAAAGTCAGAGAGGCCAGACTGAGATGGTTTGGACATGTCCAGAGGAGAGATAGTGAATATATTGGTAGAAGGATGCTGAGTTTTGAACTGCCAGGCAGGAGGCCTAGAGGAAGACCAAAGAGGAGGTTTATGGATGTAGTGAAAGAGGACATGAAGGTAGTTGGTGTGAGAGAAGAGGATGCAAAGGACAGGGTTAGATGGAGGCAATTGATTCGCTGTGGCGACCCCTGAAGGGAAAAGCCGAAAGGAAAAGAAGAAGAAGAAGACGAAAGCCGCTGCGCAACACATGCGGCCAAACAAATGCGGCCTATGCTGGTACATAACCACAGGTACGGACGCACCGTCGGAGTAAATACCAGCTTGCTGCTCCCGAATTAAAAGCACGAGTCAAACATCATAAGAATCACGTTAAATAAATAAACAGCCATACCAATAGCGTTTTTGTAGCCCTCCACACCGATGTCACCCTGCAGCATGGATTTCTTTGTCTCATCTGTTCCACCCACACACGCGCAGGCTCCTTCAATTTACCTGATCATCCTATACCTGACCTCTCAGCTCAGCGCTGCCCTCAGCTGTTGTACTACAAGAATTACTTTGAATGTTGAATGTTACTTTGACTGCAATTGGAATTAAAAATAATATTTTTTCAAAAGAAATATACTACAAAATTTAGAAACCAAACGACATTTACTCAAGTCTATTTTTGACTTAACAGCCCCCGTCAGGTCGGTGGAGAGTCTTTGCCCCAAGTGGAGGAGTTTAAGTATCTTGGGGTCTTGTTCACGAGTGAAGGAATGTGAGATTGACAGACAGATCGGTGTAGCTTCCGCAGTGATGCGTTCACTATAAAGGTATGTTGTGGTGAAGAAGGAACTGAGTCGCAAGACCAAGCTCTTGATTTACTGGTCAATCTACATTCCTACTCTCACCTATAGTCATGAGTTTTGGGTCATGACCGAAAGGACAAGATCCCGGATACAAGCAGCTGAAATGAGTTTCCTTTGTAGAGTGGCTGGGCGCACCCTTAGAGATAGGGTGAGGAGCTCAGTCATCAGGGAGGAACTCAGAGTAGAGCCGCTGCTCCTCCACCTCAAGTGGAGCCGGCTGAGGTGGCTCGGGTATCTGTTCTGCATGCATCCTGGATGCCTCCCTGGGGAGGTGTTCTGGGCATATCCTACCGGAAGGAGACCTCGTGGTAGACCTAGGACATGCTGGAGGAACTATGTCTCTTGGTTGGCCTGGGAATGCCTCGGGCTCCCCCCGGAGGAGCTGGAGGAGGTGTCTGGGGAGAGGGAAGTATGAGCATCCCTGCTGAGACTGTTGCCCCCATGACCTGGCCACGGATAAGTGAGGCCAGGTCATGCTTTAAGTTGTCTTACTGTCTGTCCTTTTCCTCGTTTGTGGATTTTTGTCATTTTTGCCCTGCTGCTTTTGGTTTTCTTTGCTCACTCAGCCTGAGCAAAACTTAATTTTTTCACTTAAGTCAGTCTCTGCTCCTCGCAGTCCAGATGCAAACAACCTGTTACAAAATGTATGGTTGACCCAAGTATGTATATATGAACCCCTCTTCTCTGTTGCTGCAATTGTGCAAATTTCCCCACTGTGGAACAAATAAAGGATTATCTTATCTTAAAAAATAAATAATGGAGAAAAAACAAGTACATATGAACTTCAAAAACAACTTTATTGGGATATATTTCAGATCATATTATATGACAAGAAATAGTCCATCATCTGAAGTGTTTTACTCAGCTGCCTCTTTTCCCTGTAAGAAAAAAAATAGAAGTGGTTTCTAAGTGGTTCTTAAGTTCCAAAGCATACTTATTACATGTAATGTTTTTATCTGACATACAGCTACTGAAGTAAATAGGTAGAACTGATAATTTTTTTGCATGACTAAACTTCTGTGGAAATATGGATAGACTTACCTTGCCAGAGTCACGACTCTTTGCTCTCAGTTTGTTGACCTGAGACTCTGCAATGTCAGCACGCTCTTCAGCCTCCTCCAGCTCATGCTGGATCTTCCTGCACTTGGACAGATGAACATTGGCCTGTTCTTCCTAAAATGCAAAACAGAAAGATATTTTGTTGTTCAGTCCAGTTCAGTTCAGTCCTGAAAACTAAAACATGTGAGATTTGCTATTAAATTTGAAAGAAGTGTCTTGTCCTTACCGCTTCCTCAGCTTGCCTCTTGTAGGCCTTCACCTTGAGCTGCAGCTTGTCGACCAGATCCTGGAGCCTGGTAACATTTTTCTTGTCCTCCTCTGTCTATCAAAGGTATTTTTGTTCAAGTTTACATATGTTTAGAATGAATGTAAATGGCAGTCACAAAAGTCCTTATATACCTGGTAAGTCAGCTCCTTCACCCTCCTCTCATATTTGCGGACACCCTTAACAGCATCTGCACCGCGTCTCTGTTCAGCTTCAATTTCTGCCTCCAACTCACGCACCTACAGGAAACCAGAAATATAGGCATTTATTGTTTTACATTGGATCAGCTGTACAAACAGTAGGTTGTGGTGCTTTGTATTGTGACCTAAACCAAAAATGGGTTGTCTTACTCTAGACTCAAGTTTCTGGAGCTGCTTCTTTCCACCCTTCATGGCCAGATTCTCAGCCTCATCCAGGCGGTGCTGCAGATCCTTCACTGCGACCTCCAGGTTCTTCTTCATCCTCTCCAGGTGAGCACTAGTGTCCTGCTCCTTCTTCAGCTCCTCAGCCATCATAGCAGCCTAGAGGAAGCATTGTAAGATTATACTGTTAAAAGCAGAAAACAAAACAAAAATAGCACTTCACTTACACAATAATGTATAAAAATAAGAGTTAAACTTACATCGGTAATAGCTTTCTTGGCCTTGTCCTCGGCATTCCTTGCTTCCTGAACAGTGTCATCCACTTCACTCTGGATCTGGACCAGATCAGCCTCAAGCTTCTTCTTGGTGTTCATGAGACTTGTGTTCTAAAATTTTGAAAGATTGAGTCATGTCAGTCATCCCATGGATTACCAGATTTATATTGAAAAAGTGGTTCTATTTTTAGAATAATTGATAGTTGTTCACCTGGGAGTGCAGAAGTCCAACACGCTCACTGGCATCGACCAGCTCCTGCTCAGCGATTTTGCGGCTTCTCTCAGTTTGTTCCAGAGCAGCTCTAAGTTCCTCAATTTCAGCCACCATGAGACCATTCCTGCGGTCCACCATGGCAGCTTGTTCCTTGAGGTCATCTTGGGCTCTGACAGCATCATCAAGGTGCAGTTGTGCATCCTGGTGAAAAACAGCAGAATATAAATACCAAAAGTAGGTGAAATGACCCAAATCATAGCAGCTACTCTGTTCTTCCATACCTTCAGCTGTGCCTGGACATTTCTCAGCTGTTTCTGGGACTCACTGGCCTGACGGTTGGCATGGCTCAGCTGAATCTCCATCTCATTCAGGTCTCCCTCCATCTTCTTCTTGATTCTGAGGGCATCATTTCTGCTCCTGACCTCAGAGTCCAGAGTGCTCTGCATGGAGTCAATCACTCTCTGGCTGTTTCTCTTGATCTGTTCCATCTCCTCATCTTTCTCTGCCAGCTTCCTGTCCACCTCACCCTTAATCTGGTTAAGCTCCAACTGGACACGCAGGATCTTAGATTCTTCATGCTCCAAAGTGCCCTGATAATATCGAAGAATACAATTTATTTTTGCTGACAAATATTGTGCAGAACATTTGTCAATGGCAATTTAGTAAATCTTCCGAGATTAAAGGTACCTCGGCCTCTTCAAGAGCTGTCTGAATCTCAGACTTCTCTGTCTCCACCTGCTTCTTGGCTTTCTCTAGCTCATGAATGCTCTTGCCAGTCTCACCAATTTGTTCAGTCAGATCTGAGATCTCCTCTGCAAAGAGAAGCATGTTTATGATATTGTTAAAACTTATTGTGTCCAACCCTAAATTGAGTAGAACATAGACACCCCATCTGTGTTGATAAAGTGTCATTTTAGTTAAATCATTTGATCAGAACTCACGTTGCAGGTTCTTGTTTTCACGCTTCATGGTTTCCAGCTGATCAAGAGCTTCCTCATAGGAGTTCTTCATTTTGAACAACTCAGTACCAAGAGAACGAGCCTCCTTTAGAGCTCCCTCAAGCTCTGCCTGGCCCTCCTCATACTTCTGTTTCCACTCAGCCAAGACCTGAGTAACATAATTTAGACAGCTTACTTATTTTGTTTGCAGCATTGAATTAATTTCAAATATAGTAGTCCATTGTCTGTGAGCCTTGATAATACAAGGTAAGGCAAACTTGATTTAATAAATGTTCAGACAATGCAAACTTTGTTACCTTGTCAAAGTTCCTCTGCTTCTTGTCCAGGTTGGCAGCCAGTCCGTTAGCCCTTTCCACATCAATCATGAGGTCCTCCACCTCACTCTGAAGCCTTTGTTTGGTTTTTTCAAGAGATGCACACTTGGAATTCACTGCCTCAATCTGTTCCTCTGCCTCCTGAAGGCGCTGGGCCAGTTTTTTCCTTTATAATATAAAAAACAAGAATGGTTTCCAATTTAAGCCACTACTGTTTCAATTACTTTCCAGATAGTCTACATCTGTGAAATGGACATTTTTATATATGTTCACTGTCGCCTTACAACAAGAAGGTTCTGGGTACAAATCCTGTTCTTTGCAGAGTTTGTATGGTCTCCCCATGTCTGCATGGATTTTCTCCGGGTTCTCGGGTTTCCTCCCACCTCCAAATACATGCACTTCAGGTGGATTGTTTATATCCTAATTGTCCATAGGTGTGAATGCGTGCGTAAGTGGTTGTCTTTTTTGTGGTTAGGGTTAGGGTCTGTGATGCGCTGGCAACGTGTCCCCTGTATCTCTCAGCCTCATGCCTGTAAGTCCGCTGGGACAGGCTTCAGCAACTAACATGACCCATGGAGGTGGTTTGGAAAATTAATGAATGAGTATTTTTCTCAATTTTTAAAGGTATATTGAAAAGATATCCCATGTTGCACTAGTAACCTCTCCAGGGTATACCCAGCCTCTTGCCTTTAGCCTACTGGGAGAGGTTCCAGTGTCTCCTGGGAGCATTAAGGCAGATAAGCGACTGAAAACAATTATTGTCATTTCATGTTAAGGAAAGTAGATGGTTGGATTGATATAAAAGACAGACAGTAACAGAAATAGCAGCAAAATATAAGCACGTTAAAAACAAAGGTGAAGTCCAGAGCAGTTTAATGTACAGAAAGCATCTCAGTAAATTTGTATCTGTAATCCTTAAATCTGTAATCTGCTGAATCGTTTATTCTTTGTTGCTCTCTCTCCCCAATGTGCTGTTAAACATGTCCCCGAGTCGGAAGATTCTCCTACATCTGTCCATCGAGCATTTTGAACACAGCAGCCTGCTGCTAAAGGAGCTCCACTGTGATGTGATGCCAGCCTGCAGAGGGTGGCTGATATCATCAGTAAAGGACAGCAACTTGTCCAGTGGTTGCTGTGCAATTGCGATCACCCACTCAAGCTCCACCCAACCACAGGGAGAGTATACTTGACCAGTTAATCATTTAACACTGTAATGAACAAGTAATGTTTTCTACGTTACTCACTTGGCCTCCTCAAGCTCCTCAGTGCGCTGAATGGCATCAGTTTCATACTTAGTTCTCCATTGAGCAACCTCACTGTTGGCTTTGGACATTCCACGCTGCAATTCAGCCTTGGCTTCCTGCTCCTCTTCAAACTGCTCCCTTAGCAGATCACAGTCATGGCGGGCTGATTGCAGTCCATGGGCTAGAGCATTCTTGGCCTTGTGTAGAAATAATGCTCAGTTTGTACGATGTCTATTTAAAGTCCATACATTCATCAATAAACAAGTAGCCTTTTTTTACCTTAACCTCCTCCTCAATCTGTCTCTTAAGATCCTCAATCTGCTGCGTGAAGGCCTGCTTTCCTCTGGTCAGCTGGGAGACAAGAGCTTCTTTCTCCTCAATTTGACGACCAAACTCACCTTGCGTTAAAGAAGTCAAGTGTGGTTAATCTAATCTGTCTAGGTTCTCAGTAATAGACAACAAATGATTCACTGGTAAGTCTTGGATACCATTTTCTGTAAGGAGACGGGCTTTCTGTGCACTCATGTCATTAATTTGACGGACGTTTTCATCGTTCTTGGTCTTCAGTTCACTCAATTGGTCCTCAAGAGTACGGCACAACTTCTCAAGATTTCCCTAAAGAATAACAGATTGGTCAGATCATTGGCCAGCTTAAATATATTTGATAAAGTGCACTCTTCGATATATAAAGTTTGTTAGTAATACCCAACTTCATTTTTTATGTACCTTTGCTTTGGCAACAGCTTCCATGTTGCTGGAGAGGTCATCAATCTCCATCTTGTATTCACTCTTTTCCTTTTCAAGCTTCTGCTTAACACGCTGGAGGTTGTCAATCTGCTCTCCAAGCTCAGCAACGCTGTCAGCCTGCTTCTTGCGAAGAGCAGCAGCGGTGGCTTCATGCTGCAGGGTGGACTCTTCCAGGTCGCGACGGAGCTTCTGGAACTCAGCTTCACGCTTCTTGTTCATCTCAATCTGAGCAGCAGTAGCCCCACCAGCCTCTTCCAGCCTCTCACTGATCTCCTCCAGTTCTCTGGAGAGGTCAGCTCTCTGCTTCTCAACTTTGGCGCGAGCAGCACGCTCAGCCTCAATCTCTTCCTCCAGTTCCTCAATACGAGCCTGTTGATTGTGACTGTGTTGTTATTCAGCATAATTTATAATAGCTAACTTTCGCAGTAATCTTTCATTTGACATAATAACCTGAAGCTCTTTGATCTTCTTCTGAAGTTGAGCACCCAATGACTGCTCATCCTCAATCTTGCTGAGGAGCTGACTGGTTTCAAAGTCCTTCCTGTTAGATGGAAAGATAAAGTAATTTATAGTATACAATAATTGCACAAGAAATATGAAATTCTTCGTACAAATAGTAATGTACTTTTTCAGTTTCTCATCGGACTGTTGCTTATCATTCTCAAGATCCATGATGGATTCCTGGGCAAGTTTCAGATCACCCTCAAGCTTCCTCTTGGCTCTCTCAAGGTCCATACGCAGCTTCTTCTCTTGCTCCAGAGAACCCTCAAGCTGAACATGATAAAAATTTGTTTTTAAGTTCATGTTCAAGAACAGTCCTACTTTGCTGCTCAACGTGACTTCATAAACTTACATCATCCACTTGCTGCTCAAGTTTAGTCTTGGCCTTGGTTAGAGTGTTGACTTTATCTTCCTCAGCCTGCAGGTCATCAAGAGTCTGCTGGTGAGCCTCCTGAAGGGCTTTCTTTTCCTTGGTCAGCTTAGCAATGCTCTCATCCTGAGAGGCCATCTCCTCTGTCAGGTTCTTCACCTACGCTTGCCAGAAATTTGCAGTTATTTCATGATACTACATTAAAATATCTTCGTCATAATGATAAACTCATAGTTTCAAACCTTGTTTTCAGTAGCATGTTTCTCTTTCTCCACTTTAGCCAAGGTAAGTTCCAGGTCATCAATGTCCTTCTTGAGCTCAGAGCATTCATCTTCCAGCTTTCTCTTTTTAGCAGTCAGCTCAGCATTGATTTCCTCTTCATCCTCCAGTCTCTCAGTTGTCTCCTTGAGTTTAGCTTCCAGCTGAATCTTGCTCTTGATAAGTCCTTCGCACCTTTCCTCAGCATCTGACAGATTCTCTGATTCCTAATTGGTTTCATGAGAACAGATGTCAGCACATCATCATTGTAAATGAGGAAGCGCTGTGGTCTGCTTCTTACTTACAGAAGCTACTTGGAGCTGCAGATCATTTTTCTCTTGCAGAAGGGACACCATCTTCTCTTCCAGTTCCTTCTTCTTGGCCAGGGCAGTAGCCAAGTCTGTTTGCATCTTCTCATAGTTCTCTTTCATCTGGGCCAGCTCCTTCTCAGTTTCAGCACTCTTCAGCAGAGGCTTGATCTTGTAGTACACCTTCATCCATGGCCAGTGTTTCACATTCATGAATGAGCGCACATTGTACTGGATGGTGTAGATAGCATCCCTGTGGATAAGGAGTTGCTGTTATAGAGAAACACATTTTTAATTTTACATACCATGCACCAAAAATTTTGTTTGCAGCATGCCTCCTTTCCATCATCTGCACAAACTCCTTTCTCATTAGGAAACCACGACAAAGAGCCTGAGTCATGGTGACCAGAGATGCTAGTTTTTCATCTCTCATCTCCTCAAGGGTACCCAGCAGACCAGCCTTGAAGAATACCTGACCAAAAAAAAAGGAAATAAATTTACTGCATGTCTACATTCTATAATAAATGAAAGAATAAATGCAATCAGATCCAGACGAAGTGTGCTGTGTGAAGGATTAAAAGTTTTTCAAATCATTCCAAACACATGTCTGCAGCTCTACACAGGGTGTCCCAAAAATGTACGCAGATTTTAGTGAAATGCTATTGGTAATATGAAAATAAAATTGAAGCTTAAAGACAATTTAGAAGGGAGTTTGAAAAACAACCATCAACACGAATCACCATCACTTGAATTGTAGATGAGCAAGAAGTGTTCTGGAAGACCACGGACATTAATGAGCCTCACAAAGTAAGAAAGGGTCCTGGAAACATTTCAGCAAAGTCCAAAAAAGTCTGTGCGGCAAGGTTGTCGTGAAGAGGGGACTTCCTCCTAAATTCACTTCAGCTGCATTTTCATACTTCCAGTAGCAACTAATAATGAATTTCCTTTCTTCGAAGTGTAGTCTGACTGACATCATTGACTTCAATACATTTAATCTGCAAAGCTCTCCACAATCAACAGAGCTGTTAGATGTTATAGGGTTCAGGAAAATCTTCGGAACCTCCTGTATACTGGCCTTGTTTCTGTTTTATTAATTCTTTTTATTTCTTCCTTGGTACATTTTATTCATTTACACAATTTAGAAGTCTGTTAATGCATTATTCTACTGCTATTAAGGTATAGAAATGGCTTTTAAAAAAGTGCAATTTGTTATGAATACTAACATATAAAAGTTTACCTTAGTGTGTCCAAATCGGTACTGGTCATGGTCAACATCAATTGACCCAAGCAACTTCTCTGAAGCTTTCTTGTTGTCAATGAACTGACCCTCAGGAATGACACTGGCATTCAGGACCTTGTATCTTTAATGACAATGTGGATGGTCAGTACAAGAATTTGAAGTTTACAACAAATATATTATAATCTATATTAATACCTCTGCTTGAAATCACCGTAGAGGATTCTGCTTGGGAAACCTTTTCTACAGATTCTGATACCCTCCAGCACACCATTACACCTAAGCTGGTGGATGACCAGGAAGTTCTCCATCAGACCTGTGAGGAAATAAGAAGTGTATTTAGCTCACTGAATACTTGTTTTCTTTGGTGAAGCAGAGTAATTAAACCAAAGCCGCACATTAAAAAACACTGGTCTGCGTTTTCTATGTACCTGGAGTCTTTGACTCATTGGGAATCAGACAGCGCACAAAGTGAGGATGGGTGCTCCTCAAGTTTGTCATCAGCTTGCCCAAGTTCTCCTGTAGATCCAAAATGAAAACATTTGCCATGAAATATAATACTGTATAATTATTGTATAATATATAATGAGTCATACCCTGAACTGTGAAGACACAGTCTGCATAGAACCACCCTTCTTCTTTCCTCCCTTCTTGCCACCAGTCTCTGTTAATAATTAGTAGGCATACATTGTTGAAAGACAATAATATATATAATTATCCTGAACACATATGAGATTGTTTGAGCTAATATCATACCCTCAACAACAGGGGGATACAGGTAAGCCAGCAGTTTGACTGAGGACTTCTGGTACAGCTGCACCACAGACTCATTCAGTGGATCCTTGTTCTTGTCCAACCAGCCAGAAATGTTGTAGTCCACGATACCAGCATAGTGCACCAGGGAGAAGTGGGCCTCAGCCTTTCCTTTGGCTGGCTTTGGTTTCTCAAATGCTCTGTTTTTGCCAAGATGCTGGTCATACAGTTTGTTCTTGAAGGATGTGTCTGTGGCCTTGGGGAACATGCACTCCTCTTCAAGGATGGAGAAAATACCCATGGGCTTGTGGGTGAAACATAGACAAAATTATTTCACTAAGTTATTCATTAATGACATTAAAGAGTGCAAATATTTGAAAATTATGTGATTACCTTTTCAATCAGCTCAATGCAGGCAGCCAAGTCCATACCAAAGTCAATGAACTCCCAGATAATACCCTCCTTCTTGTACTCCTCTTGCTCCAGAACAAACATGTGGTGGTTGAAAAACTGTTGCAGTTTCTCATTGGTGAAATTGATGCACAACTGCTCCATGCTGTTGAACTGTGAGGGAATAAACATTCAGAATGACACCTTGATGGTAAAAAGAGCAATAAAGTATTGCATGGAGAGTTGTTTGAAACTACGCTCACATCAAAGATTTCAAAACCAGCAATATCCAGGACACCAATGAAGAACTGTCTGGGCTGCTTTGTGTCCAACATCTGGTTGATGCGGACGACCATCCACAAGAACATCCTCTCATATATAGATTTGGCCAAAGCAGTGACAGAGTTCAACACCTGGAAACAAACAGTACAAAACAAACAAAAAAAAAAATTGTCAGTACTCAATTAAGAAAGATATGGAAGATATGGAGTACAAAATCATCTACAAAATACCAGTATATCTTGGATACCTGAGGTACAGTCTGTCCCTTCGTGACAAACTCATTTCCGACCTTCACTCTTGGATAGCACAGAGCCTTCAGCATGTCAGCAGAGTTCAGGCCCAGCAAGTAAGCAACCTTGTCAGCATCTAAAAATATTTGTTGAAACAATGAATATATACAGTATATAGTATATGACCATTGTTGTCCATTGTCAGTCTGATAAAGAACTGTTCTTGATTGTAAAGCTGTTCATTCTTAGATAACATAAAGTGCTCACCCTCTGTGCCATCAGGCTCAGCCTGCTCCTCACGTTGCTTCTGCTTGAACTTCATATTACCGTGGTGAAGCACAGCACCAGTCATCTTGTAGATGCTGATCTTTTCTTCACCACTGAATCCCAGGATATCAATAGCATTCTGTTTTAAAACATTATTACTTCAGAAAGTTCCTTTTTACAAGTTTTGTATTATATTGAATGTAATAATCAAAACATGTTTTTAATTGAAGATCACTGACATCAGTGGCTTCCAGCTCGACTTTGTCATCAATGCTGGCTACGGTGATCTGACCCATGCTGCACATGGGGAAGTCGTAGGGGTTGGTTGTGATGAGGGCCATTTCTGGAGAAATTTAATAACAGGATTGTTTTACACAGTACCATAACTTTAAACAGGTTCATGTTATGTGAAATATAAATGTTTACCAATCAGCTCGGGTTTGTGGTTGGTCATCATCTGATAGAAGATGTGGTAGCCTCTTTCATCAGGAAGCTGGAATGTCACTCTTGACTTCTCCAGCAGATCTGTAAATGTTTTATATTGGTTACATCCCAGCTAGTTCTCATCCTGATTGACTATATGTACATTTAGAATTATTACTTACATGTCTCAATATCAGCACTAGACAGTTTGCCAGTTGTGCCAAAATGGATTCTGATGAATTTACCCTGTACAGAATAAATCGATGTTAAAATCCATCCCTCTGGAACTATGCAACATCTCTTAACAAAGTTCCTCCATACTTACGAAACGAGAAGAGTTGTCATTCCTCACAGTTTTGGCATTACCATAGGCCTCCAGCAGAGGGTTGGCTGCAATAATCTGATCCTCAAGTGAGCCCTGTTATACAGGTTAAAAGGCATGAGAAACATCAGAAAATGACAGGATAAATTGTCCATTGATTTGGAACACAGAATTGAAACCATCATGCAGTAAAATACTCCCACCTTTGAGGCATCCTGCTTCTTCTTCTCTCCACCAACTGAGATTGTTGCAAAGTACTGGATGACACGCTTGGTGTTCACAGTCTTTCCAGCACCAGATTCTCCACTAGGTGTAGACACAGACTTGTAAGCAATTTGTCAAACTATACGATCCCAACAGACAATGAAAACAATAAAGTTACTTACGTGATCAAGACAGACTGGTTCTCCCTGTCTGTTAAATTCAAAAGAGAGGAATCAACTATGTTTATCTGCAACAGAAAATCCACATCGTTCCCAACTCTTCGTTGTTATGCTATTGACTTACCAGTAAGCATGAACTGATAAGCATTGTCAGAAACAGAGAAGATGTGGGGTGGAGCCTCCATACGCTTCTTGCCTCTGTAGGCGGATACAACTTCAGAATCGTATACTGGGAGCCACTTGTAGGGGTTCACAGTGGCACAGAACAGCCCAGAGTAGGTCTGAACATCATCACAGAGATTCAACAGATTACTATTTTTTCCACATGATTTGTTAATATTTGTATATCTTTTTCAGTCTGGCTTACGTAGATCATCCATGCTGCATAACGCTCTTTGAGGTTATAAAGCACAGAGGCTTCATTGAGATGGGTCATCATGGCCATGTCCTCAATTTTGTCAAACTTGGGAGGGTTCATTGGAGAGACGTCATCCTCCTTAACTGTCTTCTCCTGAAAACATAACATTTTTCACAATGAAAATGGATCACAGTGAATTCATATTTGATTCTGACTTCTCTGATCCCAACCTCTTGAGTGTCCAGGACTTTGACGGTGACTTTGCCACCATCTTTCTTGATGATTGTTCCCTTCAAGTACAGCTCCTTAACATCAGCCACATAGCAGGCAGCCTTGGCATCAAAAGGTTTGCTTTGAGCCTCAATTCTCTCCTTCTCTGGTTTACGGAGGTAAATGGCAGCTTTGCCATAAATGGCCATCTCTGCATCCGTACTCATGGTGGCAGTTTCCTTACTTTATATAATGATAAGGCAACAGATAGCGTCATTGTCTTTAAAGATGAATTTGTCAAATAATCAACCAATGAGAATATAGTGACCAACTAAATAAATGCTTTCCTATCAAAAAGGAAATGCTTTTTATGTCTGAAGCCATTTCACTATTTTTTTTTTCCTATTTTACAAAGCATCTATTTTCAAATTTTAAATTGGTCAAAAAATTTGACAATTGAATTTACTCACATTCAAAATAAATATTTTTTTCAAATTATTGAACTGTGGATGTTCAATGAAATAGAAATGTTTCAAATGACAATATTAATAATGATATATTGTTTTGTTACCTGAGCTCCTCCTTCAAGAATCCTCACCAATCCTGTTCAAAACAATTCTTTTGTTAACATGGTGTATTTCTACAGTAAAGAACATATTCGTCTATCAAAGGCATAGGAAAGAAGAAGAGAAGCTTTACCACAAGTCAGAACTCACAGGTCTTCTGTCTCACACTGCTAATACCTCAAAGACTCCTTATATTGAATGGGATTTGCTGACAGTGGCAAAGTTAAAAATGGGCTACATGCCAAATGTGGTAGCCAACAGCAATAGTGGAAACATGTGCTGCTAGTAAATACATTTGATGTTTCAGGTTTCAGGTGATAAATTTTTCCATTTGCCAGTAATAACTACACTATCAATGTGTTTGACCAAGAGTGAAGCTGGTGACATTGGTGGCAGCTGGGCAGACAGGAAATGGATGCAGCTGGCACAATACAGACTGAAACACAAGAAAAAGATAATTGAAACAGCATCCAAAAACACATATAGCAAAAACTCATGGGGGAAAATCGGTATGAGATTTGTCTGTACCAAAGGTGTGATGGAATGATTGGGTGAGGACAGGTAGGAGGAGGGGTAGCCACACCCAGACACAGAGAAGACGAAACAAAAACGACACCAAACAAATCACAGGAAAACAAAAACTGATCATGGCATCACCATGATATATCCAAATATGTAAAAATAATAATTATGATACAAAAAAAGAGTTTTAGATGGCTAGAGCATTCACCTGGAAGAAATACTACTTCCTGCTTTACCCGTCTTTGACAAAGATGACAAACAGGTGGAATTTATGAATGTTGGTGTCAAGAATTGGAAAAATGCATTAGCTATGCTTCATACAAGATGCAACCACGTGTATCTCAGTAGGACTAAAAAAACCCTATCTATTTGTTTGCTACACACAGTGGTACTCCATTGTCAAGAGAACACTGAACAAAAAGACTGATTACATCTATTTATTCAGTTTTACATATTGAACATGACTTTGACCAGGTATTGCCTTAATGTTTAATATTGTTGGGTCTACATGTATACCAGTTTGTGTTGTTTTGCCCGTGTCTATTTTCAGTCTGGTTATATAAATACAATGGCAGTTCATATCTATCCATTGGTCTGCATTCCTCGTCTGCTCATTTGAGCCAAGAGATTGGCCCAAGTATATGTATATGCACACATCTGCCCCTCTATGGCCACTTCACTTTCACTGACCCACTGACTGACCTTCTCCATAAAGCTGCTCTAATTACCAGCCGTCTTTACAACCAGTCTTGGAAAGTACACTCAGGCCTCAGCTGTTGAGAACATCAGATTATTCACCCCTTGTTTCCTCTTGGCCTGTCAGGAAGGCAAAGAGTCTCATCCCTGTATAGATTATTGTGTCTCAACCAATTCATGTATAAAAACAAAAAAAAGAACTTCGCTCATCAGTTGTTGCTGTCCAAAAAAGTAAAAATTTTCAAATCTAAGAAGTAGATGAGTGGATGATGGGATACAACACCCCTCAAAGTCACATGTAATATGTGGTCATATCTTTTAAATTATACTAGTGTTTCAGACTCTGGTGAAAGATGTTGGGATGTCCTCAGTGCCTCTATTTGTTCCAACAAGAGATTTCTCACAGACTGAAAGAATACAGTGAATTGCTTCAAAATGTTTTGAAAAATAGCTCATTTTTGTTAAAACAGAAGTGTGCTCTCCATTTGCTTTCATGGTTTGATCAATGGCAGGCAGACAAAAATAGGTTTGGAAAATTCAAATTATCTGAGTGGTGACAGAACATCTCTCTCATGTTCCCTCCAATAGCTTCAACGGTAAGTTTCAGCATTGCTTGATCGTCAGGCTGACAAAATTGCAGAGGTGATAAGGTGGCAAACAAAAACGTGGTGAGTTAAGTGTTGAACCTGTTCCATCCATTATGACAGCTTAGTTTTAAAATGTCAAGGACATAATAAGGATACAGTATCAAGGACAAATCATGAAGCCATTTAAATGTTTCACAAAACATTATTTATCCAGGGTTGATTTATATTACTCAACACATATATTAAAATGAAGAAGTTTTATTTTATTTTACTTTTTTATTTTACATACTTTACTAATCCCCATAGGGAATTTGTCAGCACACACTGTTAGTTTAATCGCATGCGCATATATATATATAGGACAGCTGGATAGTACAGTGGTTAAGTCAACTGACTTGAATGCAGGAGGTTGTGGGTTCGATTCCCAGTCGGGACAAACACTATCCAGTCAACTTACACAAACCAGGAGGGGCGTGGCCTGGAATGCAGGAGCTCGGACGTCGCCCGGGTTAACAAGGTCCGCGTCAGTTGCTAGGGAACCAGGGCAAGCTGACGAGAAATGGGTTACTGGAACAAGACACACATGGACAAGGGCGGACAATACGGAGTTGTTGGAATGCTACTACACGAGTAACCCCAGAGCGAGGGGGTATATGGGGCGGATGTGGGACCAATGGATGCTTCGAAACCCACAATCAAGGCTAACAAAGAAACAGCTGTTAGCCCAGTGTTCCAACATCCGTAACCGAAAATTGCTATCACAACTAGAGATCGATGAAATACTACAACAATGCTACGGCAAGGGGTAGCCAGGACGCCAAGTCAGCGGGGGGATTTCACCCCCCCCCCCCCCCACAATCCGAGATTGGGAGGGGGAGCCAAGCAGACCAACTTGTGCGCCTATGATTCAATGCGTCAATGCCACACACATGGATACTGGAATGTCTGGAACTGTATAAGACCCCCCCTCAGATGACATCAAGCTGTATGCCAGGAATGAGCGAGAAATTGACTCATTGATCCACCAGGATCTACAGCGACGACATAGGGATGTCATTCTGATTAGACAAATGAGGCACTGATCATAGCAGCACAAGAACAGGCCCTAAGTACAAGAGCAATAGAGGCCAATATCTACCACAGTAGATCTGACCCAAGGTGCAGGCTATGTAAAGAAGCCCCAGAGACAGTCCAGCATGTGGTAGCAGGGTGCAAGATGCTAGCTGGGTCAGCATACATGGAGAGGCACAGTGGAGCATACATGGAGAGGCATAGTGTACAGGAACATCTGTACCCAGTATGGACTAGAAGTACCCAAATCCCAATGGGACATACCACCAAAGGTGGTTGAGAACAACAAGGCTAAGATCCTGTGGGACTTCAGCTTCCAGACTGACAAACAGCTGCTGGCTAACAAACCGGACATAGTGGTGGTGGACAAAGAGCAGAAGAGAGCAGTGGTGATGTGGCGATTCCAGCTGACGCCAACATCAGGAAGAAGGAACATGAAAAGATTGAGAAGTATCAAGGGTTAAAAGAGCAGCTGGAACACATGTGGAAGTTCAAGGTTAATGTGGTCCCCGTGGTAGTAGGAGCACTTGGGGCAGTGACCCCCAAACTGGAAGAGTGGCTCCAGCAGACTCCCAGGCCTCTGGTAGAGGACCCGAGCTTGAGGATGACACACAGATACCACCCTACAAGGGTGAGAGGGACATTTTTTTTATATATATATGTGTGTGTGTATATATATGTGTATATATATATAGGAACAGCTAAGATACTGCGCAGAACCTTCAGACTCCCAGGCCTCTGGTAGAGGACCCGAGCTTGAGGATGACACACAGATACCACGCCACAAGGGTGAGAGGGACTTTTTTTTTTTTACTGTATATATATATATTTAGTTTATATAGTTTCTTTATAAGAAGAACAAAGACGGGACTATCAACAAAAACGCAGTGATTCTGCGCTGCCAATCTGAGCTGTAGACGCCTCTGTCAGTCTACCCCAGGGCAGCTGTGGCTATGCACGTAGCTTACCATCACCAAGTATGACTGAGGAGTGAAAAGCGCTTACCACTATGCCACCGTGCTTAATATCAAGGAAGTATTTAGTTAATGTTGGAGAAATGTTGGAGATGATTTTTTTTTTAACCAAATCACACATAAACTGACACATGTTCATCATATGAACATCAAAAAACTTTATTGTGGTATATTTCAAATCATATTATATGACAAGAAATAGTCCATCATCTGAAGTGTTTTACTCAGCTGCCTCTTTTCCCTGCAAGAAAAGAAAACATAGAAATGATTCATTAGTGATTACACATTATACCTTTTACATGTAATGTATTTGCCTGTCAAAAGTTCACTTGTTTCTTCAATAAGTCGAAATATAGATAGACTTGCCTTGCTAGAGTCACGGCTCTTTGCTCTCAGTTTGTTGACCTGGGACTCTGCAATGTCGGCACGCTCTTCAGCCTCCTCCAGCTCATGCTGGATCTTCCTGCACTTGGACAGGTGAACATTGGCCTGTTCCTCCTGAAATACAAGACAGAAATACATTTCAGTGTTCAGAAAGACTTACTATGTCTACTTAAATTTTAAAAAAATGAAGAAGTGCCTTGTCCTTACCGCTTCCTCAGCTTGCCTCTTGTAGGCCTTCACCTTGAGCTGCAGCTTGTCAACCAGATCCTGGAGCCTGGCAACATTTTTCTTGTCCTCCTCTGTCTTTAAGAGGTAATTTTTTCAGGTTAACATATGTTTAGCAAGAATGTACATGTTAGTCATAAAAGAACTAATATACCTGGTAAGTCAGCTCCTTCACCCTCCTCTCATATTTGCGGACACCCTTAACAGCATCTGCACCGCGTCTCTGTTCAGCTTCAATTTCTGCCTCCAGCTCACGCACCTACAGGAAACCAGAAAATATTTTGGTTCGTTAGGCATTTATTGTTTTACATTGGATCAGCTGTACAAACAGTAGGTTGTGGTGCTTTGTATTGTGACCTAAACCAAAAATGGGTTGTCTTACTCTAGACTCAAGTTTCTGGAGCTGCTTCTTTCCACCCTTCATGGCCAGATTCTCAGCCTCATCCAGGCGGTGCTGCAGATCCTTCACTGCGACCTCCAGGTTCTTCTTCATCCTCTCCAGGTGAGCACTAGTGTCCTGCTCCTTCTTCAGCTCTTCAGCCATCATAGCAGCCTAGAGGAAGCATTGTAAGATTACAATGTCAAAAGCAGAAAACAAAACAAAAAAAGCACTTCACTTCCACAACAATGTATCAAAATAAATGTTAAATTTACATCGGTAATAGCTTTCTTGGCCTTGTCCTCGGCATTCCTTGCTTCCTGAACAGTGTCATCCACTTCACTCTGGACCTGTACCAGGTCAGCCTCAAGCTTCTTCTTGGTGTTCATGAGACTTGTATTCTAAAGTGTTAAAAGATTGAGTCATGTCAGTCATCTCATGGATTGTCAGATTTACATTAAAAAAGTGGTTTAATTTTCGGATAATTGAATAATTGATAGTTGTTCACCTGGGAGTGCAGAAGTCCAACACGCTCACTGGCATCGACCAGCTCCTGCTCAGCGATTTTGCGGCTTCTCTCAGTTTGTTCTAGAGCAGCTCTAAGTTCCTCAATTTCAGCCACCATGAGACCATTCCTGCGGTCCACCATGGCAGCTTGTTCCTTGAGGTCATCTTGGGCTCTGACAGCATCATCAAGGTGCAGTTGTGCATCCTGGTGAAAAACAGCAGAATATAAATACCAAAAGTAGGTGAAATGACCCAAATCATAGCAGCTACTCTGTTCTTCCATACCTTCAGCTGTGCCTGGACATTTCTCAGCTGTTTCTGGGACTCACTGGCCTGACGGTTGGCATGGCTCAGCTGAATCTCCATCTCATTCAGGTCTCCCTCCATCTTCTTCTTGATTCTGAGGGCATCATTTCTGCTCCTGACCTCAGAGTCCAGAGTGCTCTGCATGGAGTCAATCACTCTCTGGCTGTTTCTCTTGATCTGTTCCATCTCCTCATCTTTCTCTGCCAGCTTCCTGTCCACCTCACCCTTAATCTGGTTAAGCTCCAACTGGACACGCAGGATCTTAGATTCTTCATGCTCCAAAGTGCCCTGATAATATTGAAGAATACAATTTATTTTTGCTGACAAATATTGTGCAGAACATTTGTCAATGGCAATTTAGTAAATCTTCCGAGATTAAAGGTACCTCGGCCTCTTCAAGAGCTGTCTGAATCTCAGACTTCTCTGTCTCCACCTGCTTCTTGGATTTCTCCAGCTCATGAATGCTCTTGCCAGTCTCACCAATTTGTTCAGTCAGATCTGAGATCTCCTCTGCAGAGAAAAGCATGTTTTTGAAATTGTTAAACTTATTGTGTCCAACCCTAAAGTGAATATGACATATACCTGTATATGTGGTATTGTGTTGAAAAAGTGTCATTTTAGTTACATCATCATCTAATCAGAACTCACGTTGCAGGTTCTTGTTTTCACGCTTCATGGTCTCCAGCTGATCGAGAGCTTCCTCATAGGAGTTCTTCATTTTGAACAACTCAGTGCTGAGAGAACGAGCCTCCTTCTGAGCTCCCTCAAGCTCTGCCTGGCCCTCCTCATACTTCTGTTTCCACTCAGCCAAGACCTTAATGACAAGATTTAATCAACTCATTATAACCTTTTATAATTTGATGAAAAATATATCTGTTTTACTTTGATTTAATAAATGTCCAGATAATGCAAACTTTGTTACTTTGTCAAAGTTCCTCTGCTTCTTGTCCAGGTTGGCAGCCAGTCCGTTAGCCCTTTCCACGTCAATCATGAGGTCCTCCACTTCACTCTGAAGCCTTTGTTTGGTCTTCTCAAGAGATGCACACTTGGAATTCACTGCCTCGATTTGTTCCTCAGCCTCTTGAAGGCGCTGCGCCAGTTTTTTTCTGTTTCATTTTAAAGAGACATAGTTATGAATCTAAGTGAACAGAAGATGAACTTAAAACTCTGTTCTTCAAAATATATATGTCACACATGTCATATTTGGTATTTGGGTATTTATACTAATCTGCTATAATTATATTACTTATGTATGCAATTCTTTGAATGTTACCCACTTGGCCTCCTCAAGCTCCTCAGTGCGCTGAATGGCATCAGTTTCATACTTAGTTCTCCACTGAGCAACCTCACTGTTGGCCTTGGACATTCCACGCTGCAGTTCAGCCTTGGCTTCCTGCTCTTCTTCAAATTGCTCTCTCAGCAGATCACAATCATGGCGGGCTGATTGCAGTCCATGGGCTAAAGCATTCTTGGCCTTGTGTAGAAATAATGTTCAGTTTGTAAAATGTCTAAATGAAGTACATAGATTCATTAGTAAACAAGCAAAATGTTCTGACCTTAACCTCCTCCTCAATGTGTCTCTTAAGCTCCTCAATCTGCTGTGTGAAGGCCTGCTTTCCTCTGGTCAGCTGGGAGACAAGAGCTTCTTTCTCCTCAATTTGACGACCAAACTCACCTTGCAAGAAAGACGTCATGATTGGTTAAACTAATCTGTCTTGTTTCTCAGTAATGGACAACAAATGATTAATTGATAAGTCTTGGATACCATTTTCTGTAAGGAGACGGGCTTTCTGTGCACTCATGTCATTAATTTGACGGACATTTTCATCGTTCTTGGTCTTCAGTTCACTCAGTTGGTCCTCAAGAGTACGGCACATCTTCTCAAGATTTCCCTAAAGAATAACAGATTGGTGAGATCACTGTCCACTTATATAGATTTGAAAAAGTGTACTCTTTAGATCACTGGCCACCTATATAGATTTGATAAAGTGTACTCTTTTATATATAAAGTTTGTTAGTAATGCCCTACTTAATTTTTCATGTACCTTTGCTTTAGCAACAGCTTCCATGTTGCTGGAGAGGTCATCAATCTCCATCTTGTATTCACTCTTTTCCTTTTCAAGCTTCTGCTTAACACGCTGGAGGTTGTCAATCTGCTCTCCCAGTTCAGCAACGCTGTCAGCCTGCTTCTTGCGAAGAGCAGCAGCGGTGGCTTCATGCTGCAGGGTGGACTCTTCCAGGTCGCGACGGAGCTTCTGGAACTCAGCTTCACGCTTCTTGTTCATCTCAATCTGAGCAGCAGTAGCCCCACCAGCCTCTTCCAGCCTCTCACTGATCTCCTCCAGTTCTCTGGAGAGGTCAGCTCTCTGCTTCTCAACTTTGGCGCGAGCAGCACGCTCAGCCTCAATCTCTTCCTCCAGTTCCTCAATACGAGCCTGTTGATTGTGACTGTGTTGTTATTCAGCATAATTTATAATAGCTAACTTTCGCAGTAATCTTTCATGTGACATAATAACCTGAAGCTCCTTGATCTTCTTCTGAAGTTGAGCACCCAATGACTGCTCATCCTCAATCTTGCTGAGGAGCTGACTGGTTTCAAAGTCCTTCCTGTTAGATGGAAAGATAAAGTAATTTATAGTATACAATAATTGCACAAGAAATATGAAATTCTTCGTACAAATAGTAATGTACTTTTTCAGTTTCTCATCGGACTGTTGCTTATCATTCTCAAGATCCATGATGGATTCCTGGGCAAGTTTCAGATCACCCTCAAGCTTCCTCTTGGCTCTCTCAAGGTCCATACGCAGCTTCTTCTCTTGCTCCAGAGAACCCTCAAGCTGAACATGATAAAAATTTGTTTTTAAGTTCATGTTCAAGAACAGTCCTACTTTGCTGCTCAACGTGACTTCATAAACTTACATCATCCACTTGCTGCTCAAGTTTAGTCTTGGCCTTGGTTAGAGTGTTGACTTTATCTTCCTCAGCCTGCAGGTCATCAAGAGTCTGCTGGTGAGCCTCCTGAAGGGCTTTCTTTTCCTTGGTCAGCTTAGCAATGCTCTCATCCTGAGAGGCCATCTCCTCTGTCAGGTTCTTCACCTACGCTTGCCAGAAATTTGCAGTTATTTCATGATACTACATTAAAATATCTTCGTCATAATGATAAACTCATAGTTTCAAACCTTGTTTTCAGTAGCATGTTTCTCTTTCTCCACTTTAGCCAAGGTAAGTTCCAGGTCATCAATGTCCTTCTTGAGCTCAGAGCATTCATCTTCCAGCTTTCTCTTTTTAGCAGTCAGCTCAGCATTGATTTCCTCTTCATCCTCCAGTCTCTCAGTTGTCTCCTTGAGTTTAGCTTCCAGCTGAATCTTGCTCTTGATAAGTCCTTCGCACCTTTCCTCAGCATCTGACAGATTCTCTGATTCCTAATTGGTTTCATGAGAACAGATGTCAGCACATCATCATTGTAAATGAGGAAGCGCTGTGGTCTGCTTCTTACTTACAGAAGCTACTTGGAGCTGCAGATCATTTTTCTCTTGCAGAAGGGACACCATCTTCTCTTCCAGTTCCTTCTTCTTGGCCAGGGCAGTAGCCAAGTCTGTTTGCATCTTCTCATAGTTCTCTTTCATCTGTTGCAGTTCCTTCTCAGTTTCAGCACTCTTCAGCAGAGGTTTGATCTTGTAGTACACTTTCATCCATGGCCAGTGTTTCACATTCATGAATGATCGCACATTGTACTGGATGGTGTAAATTGCTTCCCTGTGAACAACGAGTTTGTGTTTATGAGAGGGGTTTGACTTATTACACCATTTTTCAGAATTCTTCATATCAGACATACCTCCTCTCCATCATCTTCACAAACTCCTTTCTCATTAGGAAACCACGACAGGCGGCCTGAGTCATGGTGACCAGAGTTGCTAATTTTTCATCTCTCATCTCCTCAAGGGTACCCAGCAGACCAGCCTTGAAGAACACCTGAAAAAATGAATATATCATGAATTTCACCCTGTAAAACAAAAAAATAGAAAAATAAACAAATATACTGCATATTTGCTTATTTTTCTACTCTGAGTGATGAGAATGGCTTGCCATGCTTCATTTGTTTTTGGTCCACCTTCCATTATAATAATAATTCACATTCCACGAGCTCACGCCAACCAAATTCATTAAAATCACATATGGTCTTTAGGTATTACTGTATTTGGGTTAATTGACCCAAGATATGATACTTATATGCATTTTCCATTGAATTGAAATAATTAAACCTAAAGCCTGTGAATCAAGGTGCCTACCTTGGTGTGTCCAAATCGGTACTGGTCATGATCAACATCAATTGACCCAAGCAGCTTCTCCGAAGCTTTCTTGTTGTCAATGAACTGACCCTCAGGAATAACACTGGCATTCAGGACCTTGTATCTTTAATGACAACGTAAATGGTCAGTACAAGAATTTAAAGTTTTCATCAAATATATTATAATCTATAGTGATACCTCTGCTTGAAATCACCATAGAGGATTCTGCTGGGGAAACCCTTTCTGCAGATTCTGATACCCTCCAGCACACCATTACACCTAAGCTGGTGGATAACCAGGAAGTTCTCCATCAGACCTGTGAGGAAATAAGTTTGTCCACTTCACTGAAAACTGGTTAGGCTTAGTAAGTAAACCATAGCAACAAATTAAAACACACTGGTCTGTATTTTGTATGTACCTGGAGTCTTTGACTCATTGGGAATCAGACAGCGCACAAAGTGAGGATGGGTGCTCCTCAAGTTTGTCATCAGCTTGCCCAAGTTCTCCTGTAGATCCAAAATGAAAACATTTGCTATTAAATATAATACTGTATAATTATTGTATAATATATGCTGAAACATACCCTAAACTGTGAAGACACAGTCTGCATGGAACCACCCTTCTTCTTTCCTCCCTTCTTGCCAGTCTCTATTAATAATTAGGCATACGTTGTTGAACCATAATAATGCATATAATTAGTCTGGACAAATGATTAAAAATGCAAGGTTGTTGTAGTTAATGTCATACCCTCAACAACAGGGGGATACAGTAAAGCCAGCAGCTTGACTGAGGACTTCTGGTACAGCTGCACCACAGACTCATTCAGTGGATCCTTGTTTTTGTCCAACCAGCCACAAATGTTGTAGTCCACCGTACCAGCATAGTGCACCAGGGAGAAGTGGGCCTCAGCCTTTCCTTTGGCTGGCTTTGGTTTCTCAAATGCTCTGTTTTTGCCAAGATGCTGGTCATACAGTTTGTTCTTGAAGGATGTGTCTGTGGCCTTGGGGAACATGCACTCCTCTTCAAGGATGGAGAAAATACCCATGGGCTTGTGGGTGAAACATAGACAAAATTATTTCACTAAGTTATTCATTAATGACATTAAGAAGTGCAAATATTTGAATATTATGTTATTACCTTTTCAATCAGCTCAATGCAGGCAGCCAAGTCCATACCAAAGTCAATGAACTCCCAGATAATACCCTCCTTCTTGTACTCCTCTTGCTCCAGAACAAACATGTGGTGGTTGAAAAACTGTTGCAGTTTCTCATTGGTGAAGTTGATGCACAACTGCTCCATGCTGTTGAACTGTGAGGGAATAAACATTCAGAATGACACCTTGATGGTAAAAAGAGCAATAAAGTATTGCATGGAGAGTTGTTTGAAACTACGCTCACATCAAAGATTTCAAAACCAGCAATATCCAGGACACCAATGAAGAACTGTCTGGGCTGCTTTGTGTCCAACATCTGGTTGATGCGGACGACCATCCACAAGAACATCCTCTCATATATAGATTTGGCCAAAGCAGTGACAGAGTTCAACACCTGGAAACAAACAGTACAAAACACACAAACAAACATTTTGTCAGTGCTCTCCATTGCTCAATTAAGAAAGATATGGAAGATATGGAGTACAAAATCATCTACAAAATACCAGTATATCTTGGTTACCTGAGGTACAGTCTGTCCCTTCGTGACAAACTCATTTCCGACCTTCACTCTTGGATAGCACAGAGCCTTCAGCATGTCAGCAGAGTTCAGGCCCAGCAAGTAAGCAACCTTGTCAGCATCTAAAAATATTTGTTGAAACAATGAATATATACAGTATATAGTATATGACCATTGTTGTGCATTGTCAGTTCGATAAAGAACTGTTGTTGATTGTAAAGCTGTTCACTCTTCGATGACATAAAGTGCTCACCCTCTGTGCCATCAGGCTCAGCCTGCTCCTCACGCTGCTTCTGCTTGAACTTCATATTACCGTGGTGAAGCACAGCACCAGTCATCTTGTAGATGCTGATCTTTTCTTCACCACTGAATCCCAGGATATCAATAGCATTCTGTTTTAAAACATTATTACTTCAGAAAGTTCCTTTTTAGAAGTTTTGTATTATGTAGAATGTAATAATCAAAATGTGTTTTTAATTGAAGATCACTGACATCAGTGGCTTCCAGCTCAACTTTGTCATCAATGCTGGCTACGGTGATCTGACCCATGCTGCACATGGGGAAGTCGTAGGGGTTGGTTGTGATCAGTGACATTTCTGGAGAATAGTAAAGGCAGGATTGTTTTAAACAGTATTACAATATTAAAAGGTTTATTATTGTGTGGAATGTCCATGTTTACCAATCAGCTCGGGTTTGTGGTTGGTCATCATCTGATAGAAGATGTGGTAGCCTCTTTCATCAGGAAGCTGGAATGTCACTCTTGACTTCTCCAGCAGATCTGTAAATGTTTTGTATAGGTTACATCCTGGCCAGTTTTATTGTCAATGTGTACATTTAGAATTATTACTTACATGTCTCAATATCAGCACTAGACAGTTTGCCAGTTGTGCCAAAATGGATTCTGATGAATTTACCCTGTACAGAATAAATCGATGTTAAAATCCATCCCTCTGGAACTATGCAACATCTCTTAACAAAGTTCCTCCATACTTACGAAACGAGAAGAGTTGTCATTCCTCACAGTTTTGGCATTACCATAGGCCTCCAGCAGAGGGTTGGCTGCAATAATCTGATCCTCAAGTGAGCCCTGTTATCCAGGTTAAAAGTTATGGGAAACATCAGAAAATGACAGGATAAATAGTCCATTCTTGTGGAACACAGAACTGAAACCATCATGCAGTAAAATACTCCCACCTTTGAGGCATCCTGCTTCTTCTTCTCTCCACCAACTGAGATTGTTGCAAAGTACTGGATGACACGCTTGGTGTTCACAGTCTTTCCAGCACCAGATTCTCCACTAGGTGTAGACACAGACTTGTAAGCAATTTGTCAAAATATGTGATTCTAATAGATAATGACAACAATAAAGTTACTTACGTGATCAAGACAGACTGGTTCTCCCTGTCTGTTAAATTCAAAAGAGAGCAATCAACTACGTTTATCTGCAACAGAAAATCCATGTAGTTCCCAACTTTTCATTGTTTTGATATTGACTTACCAGTAAGCATGAACTGATAAGCATTGTCAGAAACAGAGAAGATGTGGGGTGGGGCCTCCATACGCTTCTTGCCTCTGTAGGCGGATACAACTTCAGAATCGTATACTGGGAGCCACTTGTAGGGGTTCACAGTGGCACAGAACAGCCCAGAGTAGGTCTGAACATCATCACAGAGATTCAACAGATTACTATTTTTTCCACATGATTTGTTAGTTTTTGTTTATCTTTTTCAGTCTGTCTTACGTAGATCATCCATGCTGCATAACGCTCTTTGAGGTTATAAAGCACAGAGGCTTCATTGAGATGGGTCATCATGGCCATGTCCTCAATTTTGTCAAACTTGGGAGGGTTCATTGGAGAGACGTCATCCTCCTTAACTGTCCTTTCCTGAAAACAAAACATTTTTCACAATGAAAATGGATCACAGTGAATTCATATTTGATTCTGACTTCTCTGATCCCAACCTCTTGAGTGTCCAGGACTTTGACGGTGACTTTGCCACCATCTTTCTTGATGATTGTTCCCTTCAAGTACAGCTCCTTAACATCAGCCACATAGCAGGCAGCCTTGGCATCAAAAGGTTTGCTTTGAGCCTCAATTCTCTCCTTCTCTGGTTTACGGAGGTAAACGGCAGCCTTGCCATAAACGGCCATCTCCGCGTCTGTACTCATGGTGGCGGTTTACTTCTATAAGGTTTTCAAAAGAATGTTACAAATTATTGACAGAAGAAAATATCGTCCCGGAGTACAACTAAATAATTATGTATGCCTTATACATGTCCTAAATTTTCCAGTTTGGCATAAATAAAATATATCTATCTATTACATGCCTATAAAGTAATTCGTCGTTACTCGCGGTTAATGTGTTCCAGGACCACCCGCGAAAAATGAAAATCAGTGATATAGCGACCAAATACTTATTTTATTATTTATGTATAATTTAAACATTTATGAACTGTCCCCATACTGATAGTGAACCAGCAGTACGTTTGGGAGGCATTGTCATGGTTTGACAAAGAAAAAATTCCATTTCACAAGGCAAAAGAAAACTCATAGGAGGAACCGTGAGTGTCAGAACGCAGTTCACACACGGATGTAGTCAGCCAATAGCATGCGTGTAGAGTATCACGTGACTACAGCTCATGGGAAACACTCGCTCCTCAACTCTTTCTCTCACCCTTATCCTCAATGAGATGAAACTTTCATCTCATCGAGAACAATATTCAATATAGATATAACCTTATAAATCAATGATGCAATGAAGCCGCACATCTTGAAGTGTGAATAAACGAGGGAATACTGTAATTCAATATATTATGATATAGCATTTATAGTATGTAATAATAAAATATAATTTCACAGTACTTCAAATGTTGTTTCACTTTAGCTGATTCTAAATCTTACAGAATTTATTATGTTAATGCTAACATTTTTGGAAAAACTAGAGATGAATGAAATGTTGCAAGATGATGTACTAGAAAGGCAGTTTAAAGATGTTCATACCTGACACCTCTCCCTGTTAATTCTGTTCTGTGGTCCTGTACATATACATGAAAAAAATTCTGTTAATAAAGGTTTCCGATCATCTGTTTAAAAATTTAAACATTAAAATAATTTTTAATGTTAGACTAATATTTTAATTAAATAATACATTTGAAAGCAGTATCGGAGACAGATTAGCTTACCACAAGCAGGAGTCTCTGGTCTTCAACCACATACGTCTCTACACTTATTCACTCCTTATATTCAATCTGGCTTGCCTACGTGGTAGAAGTTAAATATGGGACACATGCAAATATGGTGTCGATAGCACTTGTAAGTAGACATCTATTGGTGTTGCTAGCACAAAATTAAGTAAAGATGTAACCACTATTTATTTAATTGTAGTCTGTTAATGCCAGTTTTTTTTAAAAAAGTTAACTTTCCTTTTCTAATTTGACATGAGGATTCAATGCATCACATCAACTTCATTTAAAAGCCACATATATGTATGCAACTGTAAAGAAGTTCTATTTTTGTGCTTGACATGAAATTGTAGATCAGATTTGAATTACAGTATTTAAAATGTATTCAGTCTCCTCTGGCTACCGCAGCTGTAATTAACACAAGGTCAACAATATTTTAGTTGTCCCTCTAATACGCTGATGATCGACAGGATACTTTAATATACACGAGATATAGTATGATAGCTCACATTGCACTCACTCACTTAACAAGTGTAACCACTACTCCAAGAGAGTGAGTGGTTGTTGGCTTGTTATTGAATCTTGCTTTTCATGATCAGAACTTGAGATTGTTTTGTATTTATTTTTGTCAACTTTTAAGTGTCAAGTGCGCATCATTTAATATAATCTTTCATTTTCAAATCCATAAAATTGTGTATGTTTGTATGTGTGTTTACGATTAATCCAAAAGTAATAACTCCATTCAAAGTCCAATATACGTTGCCTAAATTACCTTAATTAAAGATGATTTGCTGCCATTATCTCATACTACCACTACATGCTTACACTTGAATAATAAATATATAGGTTTGTTATGAAAATCACTGGGTTTACATATTCTAATTTACACATTCTGATGAAAACTAAACCACATGTAGTTGTAGATCATTCAACAGGAATGTTTTGAAATGTCAAAATTTAAGAACCTCTTTACTGTCTTTGTGACTGTGGTATGTGATCGAATCCATTTGCCATGTTTGCTGCAGCTGTCATTGTGGACTTGAATGAATGAGTTTTAAATATTTCAGCCACAAGGAACCCACACTAAGCTTGACTGTGATGCTGTCTAAACATTATCTGATACTGGGAGCATAATTGAAGTGTCCCTCAGGAACCAGTGCTTCCAGTGTTTCTAATATTAGATGAGAATTGCCATCTCATCTTCAGCTACTTCTTCCACATTACTGGTAGTAACATGATACAGCATTATGTGCTTTTAACAGTTCAGTAGTGATTTTATGATTCCAATATTTGTGTCAGGCAAATGATGTAAACATTTCTTTTTGAAAACCAAAATATAGTCGACAACAATCTAACTCAGTTTGACTTACATATATATATACATATACATATACATACATATACATATACTCAGTGATTGGTGAAAAAGGAGAAACATATTTTGTTTTCTGAAGTTTTGGGAACCAACAGAACCAAGATAATGAGATTACAGTTACCCAATGAAAGACCATTTTTGATTCCCACTTGTCCTGCCATTTGTCTGTTTTTGTGGTAATGAGCAATTAAGTGTTGGTCTACATATCAGCATGATTAAATGCACCATTTTTTTTAATTTTGTCTGGTGGGAGAGTGTCGGGCATATGGAGAATAACCCATTACATTTAACAGTGGTTACAGACAAAGGAAGTTTGAGGAAGTAAGTTTTTCTCTTCTTTCTTTTACTCTGCAAGACAGTGTTTTTTCACAATGTTTACTGATCTTGCAAAACCTATTTGAGTTTCAAAACAGATCTAGTTAATGGCAGATAAATTGTGTTCTGTTGTTCTACAATCATTGTTCATATTACAGAGCTAGTATTTAAATTACAGTATTTATATTGCACAGTGGTGATGGTTGGCCACTTATTGACTAGAATTTTGATTAGGTTTAGTTCAATTGAAAGGGATTGATTGTGTGGACTGATTGCCATTCATGTATATTTTTCTGTTGAATGGTCAATGTTGACATGGTCCTTGTGGTAACAAATGTACTTAGGGAGGTGACCATCAAACTGTAAGAATGGCTCCAGCAGATCCCAGAAATGACACTTGACGCCTCAGTCCAGAAGTGCGCAGTCCTCGGAACAGCTAATAGCCTGCTCAGAAATCTCAAACTCCCCCACCTGGCTGGACCTGAGCTTGTGGTAAACATTAACACTACCCCATGAGGACATCTTTCTCTCTCTCTCTCTCTCACACACACACACACACACACACACACACACACACACACACACACACACACACACACACACACACACACACACACACACACACACACACACACACACACACACACACACACACACACACACACACACAAACACACACACGTACAGAGTATGGTTTCCATATAAAAAAATGCAGTCCAATCCAGATAAACAAATTCCTTCATTTTACATGAATTCTTGCAGATACCCAGCTTTCATGTTCTTGTGTACTATAACTCACAAGTTTGAACTTTATAGGTCTTTTACACTCTCACAGGGTGGTCACCTTGCATTTAATATATGTTGCTTGCAAAGCAAAAGTTAAATATGGGCCATAACCCAAACATGGTCGGGACAGCAGCTGACGCCTACATGAGTTCAACATTTGCTGCTGGTACATACGTCTAATGTTTCAGGTTTCAATCAGCAAAGACACATCTTGAATTTGTGATAATCCCTTCAGTAATTGGTTACATTAATATGTGTTCTCGCATACTGTTGATTGATTTATTTGGTCAAAGTTTTGAAGCATACAAAAATTAAATGTATGCTTCATTTATTTTTTTAAATAAATAAAGCATACATTTAATCAGTCTAACAGATTTAATTTATTACTTAAATACAGTTTTACTATTTGGTAAATAAAATAAATCAAATGGCTACTAAATAGAACTGCGCACACTCTTAATGTTTTCAAAATAAATAAATAGTGAATAATATGTAATTGCTGCTTGTGATAAGGTGAAAGAGATATGTCTATGGTATTCACACTCATATGCCACGCTATTAACACTTTAACTGACTCTGCAGTAGAAGCTTCAAGTCCATTTTTGGCTCTATGCACATCACTGCATTTCAAATGCCAACCATTCTAGGTGTTGAGCAATATCATTCCTAAAGGTCAGAGTCAATAGTGTTTTATTTTGCAGTGTGTAAAAAATGTAATCATCCACAAAATTGCAACATGTTGAAATTCAGAATATATTCAGAATTATTTTGAACTGAAAATGTACCCAGTCATTATTGACATTCTGGATGTACTAATTTTTTGGCTGTCAGGACTACCAAAAATTACAGCTTAGCTGAAATAGTGTCATACAGATATTTTTGTGATAAATGAAAGAAGTTTCAGTCACACTTTAGGATGCATAACTTTCCCCTCTGCACATAGTATTCAGTACTTTTTGATCTACTGAGTTGTTTGGAGAAATGTATTTTCTGTCTTCGTATTAATGTAACTTTTTTCATGTCCAAATGCAAGCATTTTTGTTGGCCAACTTTGGGATAAAACTAGGCATTCAAAGCACATGAGCTAACTTTCATTGGAAACAAAACTTGAAAGTATTACAGACAACACTTTGAGAGAATCTAATTTTATTTTTATTTTGTCAGCTTGAAATATATCATATTATATGATACAGAGTGTGAAAATCCTTGCTTTACTCAGCTGCCTCTTTTCCCTGTAAAACAGAAACATGGCTTGTTGATCAAATTATTCTACACTCTACTGTACACTATATGATACCACTTCTGAGAATTACATTCTGACAGACAATACTGGACATTTTTTTTTTTTACTAAAGTGACATATGATTTGTTACCTTGCCAGTGTCACGGCTCTTTGCTCTCAGTTTGTTGACCTGGGACTCTGCAATGTCAGCACGCTCTTCAGCCTCCTCCAGCTCATGCTGAATCTTCCTGCACTTGGACAGGTGAACATTGGCCTGTTCCTCCTGAAATATGAGACAGAAATACATTTCAGTGTTCAGAAAGACCTGCTAGGTTTATTAAAGTCAAAAAAATTGAAGAGGTGTCTTGTCCTTACCGCTTCCTCAGCTTGCCTCTTGTAGGCCTTCACCTTGAGCTGCAGCTTGTCAACCAGATCCTGGAGCCTGTTAACATTTTTCTTGTCCTCCTCAGTCTATAAAAGGTCATTTTTGTTCAAGTTAAAATATGTTCAGGATGAATGTAAATGCTAATTATACATGTCATTATATACCTGGTAAGTCAGCTCCTTCACCCTCCTCTCATATTTGCGGACACCCTTAACAGCATCTGCACCGCGTCTCTGTTCAGCTTCAATTTCTGCCTCCAGTTCACGCACCTACAGGAAACCAGAAAATATTTTTGATCCTTACTCATTTACTGTTTTACATTAGCTCAGATGTCCAAACAGTTTTTCGTCAATAGGTTGTGGTACTTTTTTAGGACCTCAACAAAATATGGGTTGTCTTACTCTAGACTCAAGTTTCTGGAGCTGCTTCTTTCCACCCTTCATGGCCAGATTCTCAGCCTCATCCAGGCGGTGCTGCAGATCCTTCACTGCGACCTCCAGGTTCTTCTTCATCCTCTCCAGGTGAGCACTAGTGTCCTGCTCCTTCTTCAGCTCCTCAGCCATCATAGCAGCCTAGAGGAAGCATTGTAAGATTACAATGTTAAAAGCAGAAAACAAAACAAAAAAACCACTTCACTTCCACAACAATGTATCAAAATAAATGTTAAATTTACATCGGTAATAGCTTTCTTGGCCTTGTCCTCGGCATTCCTTGCTTCCTGAACAGTGTCATCCACTTCACTCTGGATCTGAACCAAATCACCCTCAAGCTTCTTCTTGGTGTTCATGAGACTTGTGTTCTAAAGTGTTAAAAGATTGAGTCATGTCAGTCATCTCATGGATTGTCAAATTTATATTAAAAAATGTTTTCAGATTATTGAATAATTGATCCTTGACCACCTGGGAGTGCAGAAGTCCAACACGCTCACTGGCATCGACCAGCTCCTGCTCAGCAATTTTGCGGCTTCTCTCAGTTTGTTCCAGAGCAGCTCTAAGTTCCTCAATTTCAGCCACCATGAGACCATTCCTGCGGTCCACCATGGCAGCTTGTTCCTTGAGGTCATCTTGGGCTCTGACAGCATCATCAAGGTGCAGTTGTGCATCCTGGCGAATAACATTAGCAGAATATAAATACCAAAAGTAGGTGAAATGACCCAAATCATAGCAGCTACTCTGTTCTTCCATACCTTCAGCTGTGCCTGGACATTCCTCAGCTGCTTCTGGGACTCACTGGCCTGACGGTTGGCATGGCTCAACTGAATCTCCATCTCATTCAGGTCTCCCTCCATCTTCTTCTTGATTCTCAGGGCATCATTCCTGCTCCTGACCTCAGAATCCAGAGTGCTCTGCATGGAGTCAATCACTCTCTGGCTGTTTCTCTTGATCTGTTCCATCTCCTCATCTTTCTCTGCCAGCTTCCTGTCCACCTCACCCTTAATCTGGTTAAGCTCCAACTGGACACGCAGGATCTTAGATTCTTCATGCTCCAAAGTGCCCTGATAATATCGAAGAATACAATTTATTTTTGCTGACAAATATTGTTCAGAACATTTGTCAATGGCAATTTAGTAAATCTTCCGAGATTAAAGGTACCTCAGCCTCTTCAAGAGCTGTTTGAATCTCAGACTTCTCTGTCTCCACCTGCTTCTTGGCTTTCTCCAGCTCATGGATGCTCTTGCCAGTCTCACCAATTTGTTCAGTCAGATCTGAGATCTCCTCTGCAGAGAAAAGCATGTTTTTCAAATTGTTAAATTTAGTGTGTCCAACCCCAAAGTGAGTACCACATATACATGTGATATTGTGTTGAAAAAGTGTCATTTTAGTTACATCATCATCTAATCAGAACTCACGTTGCAGGTTCTTGTTTTCACGCTTCATGGTCTCCAGCTGATCGAGAGCTTCCTCATAGGAGTTCTTCATTTTGAACAACTCAGTGCTGAGAGAACGAGCCTCCTTCTGAGCTCCCTCAAGCTCTGCCTGGCCCTCCTCATACTTCTGTTTCCACTCAGCCAAGACCTTAATGACAAGATTTAATCAACTCATTATAACCTTTTATAATTTGATGAAAAATATATCTTTTTTACTTTGATTTAATAAATGTTCAGACAATGCAAACTTTGTTACTTTGTCAAAGTTCCTTTGCTTCTTGTCCAGGTTGGCAGCCAGTCCGTTAGCCCTTTCCACGTCAATCATGAGGTCCTCCACTTCACTCTGAAGCCTTTGTTTGGTCTTCTCAAGAGATGCACACTTGGAATTCACTGCCTCGATTTGTTCCTCAGCCTCTTGAAGGCGCTGCGCCAGTTTTTTTCTGTTTCATTTTAAATAGACATAGTTATGAATCTAAGTGAACAGAAGGTGAACTTAAAACTCTGTTCTTCAGAAAACTATATGTCACATATGTAATTTTTGGTATTTGCATCAATTTGCTTTAATTGTATTATTTATTTAAGCAATTCTTTCAAAGTTACTCACTTGGCCTCCTCAAGCTCCTCAGTGCGCTGAATGGCATCAGTTTCATACTTAGTTCTCCACTGAGCAACCTCACTGTTGGCTTTGGACATTCCACGCTGCAATTCAGCCTTGGCTTCCTGCTCTTCTTCAAACTGCTCCCTTAGCAGATCGCAGTCATGGCGGGCTGATTGCAGTCCATGGGCTAAAGCATTCTTGGCCTTGTGTAGAAATAATGTTCAGTTTGTAAAATATCTAAATAAAATGCATAAATTCATCAGTAAACAAACAGCCTGTACTGACCTTAACTTCCTCCTCAATCTGTCTCTTAAGCTCCTCAATCTGCTGTGTGAAGGCCTGCTTTCCTCTGGTCAGCTGGGAGACAAGAGCTTCTTTCTCCTCAATTTGACGACCAAACTCACCTTGCAAGAAAGACGTCATAATTGGTTAAACTAATCTGTCTTGTTTCTCAATAATAGACAACAAATGATTAATTGATAAGTCTTGGATACCATTTTCTGTAAGGAGACGGGCTTTCTGTGCACTCATGTCATTAATTTGACGGACATTTTCATCGTTCTTGGTCTTCAGTTCACTCAGTTGGTCCTCAAGAGTACGGCACATCTTCTCAAGATTTCCCTAAAGAATAACAGATTGGTGAGATCACTGTCCACTTATATAGATTTGAAAAAGTGTACTCTTTAGATCACTGGCCACCTATATAGATTTGATAAAGTGTACTCTTTTATATATAAAGTTTGTTAGTAATGCCCTACTTAATTTTTCATGTACCTTTGCTTTAGCAACAGCTTCCATGTTGCTGGAGAGGTCATCAATCTCCATCTTGTATTCACTCTTTTCCTTTTCAAGCTTCTGCTTAACACGCTGGAGGTTGTCAATCTGCTCTCCCAGTTCAGCAACGCTGTCAGCCTGCTTCTTGCGAAGAGCAGCAGCGGTGGCTTCATGCTGCAGGGTGGACTCTTCCAGGTCGCGACGGAGCTTCTGGAACTCAGCTTCACGCTTCTTGTTCATCTCAATCTGAGCAGCAGTAGCCCCACCAGCCTCTTCCAGCCTCTCACTGATCTCCTCCAGTTCTCTGGAGAGGTCAGCTCTCTGCTTCTCAACCTTGGCACGAGCAGCACGCTCAGCCTCAATCTCTTCCTCCAGTTCCTCAATACGAGCCTGTTGATTGTGACTGTGTTGTTATTCAGCATAATTTATAATATCTAACTTTTGCAGTAATCTTTCATGTGACATAATAACCTGAAGCTCCTTGATCTTCTTCTGAAGTTGAGCACCCAAGGACTGCTCATCCTCAATCTTGCTGAGGAGCTGACTGGTTTCAAAGTCCTTCCTATTAGATGGAAAGATGAAGTAGTTTGTAGTACACAATATTTTTGAAAAAAAAAAATCAAAGGAATTTCTTAGTACAAGCAAAACTCGGTTTTCGAAAGCTTTAGATATCAAACAAATCAAAATTCGACCAAAAAATTCATAATAACATATTATGTTGAAAAAAGGTAGCTTTCTAGTGTCTTGGAACGGATTAAGACCATTTATATTATTTGTAACGGGAAAAATGTATTTGGAATTCGAACAAATCGCTATTCGAGCAGCCTTCCAGAACGAATTGTGGTCGGAAACCGAGGTTTGCCTTTACAAATAGTAATGTTACTTTTTCAGTTTCTCATCGGACTGCTGCTTATCATTCTCAAGATCCATGATGGATTCCTGGGCAAGTTTCAGATCACCCTCAAGCTTCCTCTTGGCTCTCTCAAGGTCCATACGCAGCTTCTTTTCTTGCTCCAGAGAACCCTCCAGCTGAACATGATGAAAATTTGTGTTTAATGTCATGTCCAAGAACAGTCCTTTTTTGCTGCTCAACGTGACTTCATAAACTTACATCATCCACTTGCTGCTCAAGTTTAGTCTTGGCCTTGGTTAGAGTGTTGACTTTATCTTCCTCAGCCTGCAGGTCATCAAGAGTCTGCTGGTGAGCCTCCTGAAGGGCTTTCTTTTCCTTGGTCAGCTTAGCAATGCTCTCATCCTGAGAGGCCATCTCCTCTGTCAGGTTCTTCACCTACGTTTGCCAGAAATTTGCAGTTATTCCATGATACTACATTAAAATATCTTCATTGTATTGATAAATTCATAGTTTCAAACCTTGTTTTCAGTAGCATGTTTCTCTTTCTCCACTTTAGCCAAGGTAAGTTCCAGGTCATCAATGTCCTTCTTGAGCTCAGAGCATTCATCTTCCAGCTTTCTCTTTTTAGCAGTCAGCTCAGCATTGATTTCCTCTTCATCCTCCAGTCTCTCAGTTGTCTCCTTGAGTTTAGCTTCCAGCTGAATCTTGCTCTTGATAAGTCCTTCGCACCTTTCCTCAGCATCTGACAGATTCTCTGATTCCTAATTGGTTTCATGAGAACAGATGTCAGCATATCATCATTGTAAATGAGGAAGCACTGTGGTCTGCTTCTTACTTACAGAAGCTACTTGGAGCTGCAGATCATTCTTTTCTTGCAGAAGAGACACCATCTTCTCTTCCAGTTCCTTCTTCTTGGCCAGGGCAGTAGCCAAGTCTGTTTGCATCTTCTCATAGTTCTCTTTCATCTGGGCCAGCTCCTTCTCAGTTTCAGCACTCTTCAGCAGAGGTTTGATCTTGTAGTACACCTTCATCCATGGCCAGTGTTTCACATTCATGAATGAGCGCACATTGTACTGGATGGTGTAGATAGCATCCCTGCAAATAAGAAGTTGCTGTTATAGAAAAACACTTTTTATACTATCAGTTTACACCAAAAGTTTTTGTTTTCATACCTCCTCTCCATCATCTGCACAAACTCCCTTCTCATTAGGAAACCTCGACAGGCGGCCTGAGTCATGGTGACCAGAGATGCTAGCTTTTCATCCCTCATCTCCTCAAGGGTACCCAGGAGACCAGCCTTGAAGAACACCTGATCAAAGAAAAAAATAACTGCATGTCTGCATCCCATACTGAAATTAACATTAAATGAAACCATACTTAGTAAAGTAAAGTATATTAGTAAATTAGTAAAGTATATTTAATTTGAAAAGTATAGATTGCTGTGCATATTTCCTGTTTATGTCACTGTTATAAGTTATTTCACTGTTTTAGTTAAAATTCTTATTTTTTTATATATCAACAAATAACAAGTACACAAAATACAACACAGCAATGCCAAAGTTACTGTGAATGCCTAAAGGCAGGTCTGCATTTTGTCAGAAACACTAATCCCGCATTTGGGTGCATTGCCAAAAACAGAAAAATATACTTTTTTCGGTTATGCTTGAAGAGGCAGTTAAAATCAATCCAAATATTTTATTTATTTTGATAGACTATGATGTTTATATATACATTCATAATTTTGTTGTGCGTATGGACAAGATGCTTTCATTTATTTGCAATCATCAAAACAAATCACAAAGCAATTAATTTGTAAATTGTCAATAAAAAAATCATTTTCGTTTTTTTTCCTTTTTTCATTACAGCCAATTAAAAATAATATGAAAACGAACATAGGAACGTTTACCTTGGTGTGTCCAAATCGGTACTGGTCATGATCAACATCAATTGACCCAAGCAACTTCTCTGAAGCTTTCTTGTTGTCAATGAACTGACCCTCAGGAATGACACTGGCATTCAGGACCTTGTATCTTTATTGACATGTGAATGGTCAGTACAAGAATTTAAAGTTTGCATCAAAATATATTATTATCTACACTGATACCTTTGCTTGAAGTCACCGTAGAGGATTCTGCTTGGGAAACCCTTTCTGCAGATTCTGATACCCTCCAGCACACCATTACATCTGAGCTGGTGGATAACCAGGAAGTTCTCCATCAGACCTGTGAGGAAATAAGTGTATATACCTCACTAAATACTTGTTTTCTTTGGTGAATCAGAGTAAGTAAACCATAGCTACAAATTAAAAGAGACTGGTCTGTATTTTATATGTACCTGGAGTCTTTGACTCATTGGGAATCAAACAGCGCACAAAGTGAGGATGGGTGCTCCTCAAGTTTGTCATCAGCTTGCCCAAGTTCTCCTGTAGATCCAAAATGAAAACATTTACTATGAAATATAATACTGTATAATTATTGTATAATATATCCTGAAACATACCCTGAACTGTGAAGACACAGTCTGCATAGAACCACCCTTCTTCTTTCCTCCCTTCTTGCCACCACCGGTCTCTGTTAACAATTAGTAGGCCTACTTTGTTAAAAGATGCATATAATTATTCTGAACACACATGAGGTTGTTCTAGCTAATATCATACCCTCAACAACAGGGGGATACAGGTAAGCCAGCAGCTTGACTGAGGACTTCTGGTACAGCTGCAACACAGACTCATTCAGTGGATCCTTGTTCTTGTCAAGCCAGCCAGCAATGTTGTAGTCCACCGTACCAGCATAGTGCACCAGGGAGAAGTGGGCCTCAGCCTTTCCTTTGGCTGGCTTTGGTTTCTCAAATGCTCTGTTTTTGCCAAGATGCTGGTCATACAGTTTGTTCTTGAAGGATGTGTCTGTGGCCTTGGGGAACATGCACTCCTCTTCCAGGATGGAGAAAATACCCATGGGCTTGTGGGTGAAACATAGACAAAATTATTTCACTAAGTTATTCATTAATGGCATTAAGGAGTGCAAATATTTGAATATTATGTGATTACCTTTTCAATCAGCTCAATGCAGGCAGCCAAGTCCATACCAAAGTCAATGAACTCCCAGATAATACCCTCCTTCTTGTACTCCTCTTGCTCCAGAACAAACATGTGGTGGTTGAAGAACTGTTGCAGTTTCTCATTGGTGAAGTTGATGCACAACTGCTCCATGCTGTTGAACTGTGAGGGTAGAAACATTCAGAATGATATCTAGATAGTAATAAAAACAATAAAGTATTACATGGTCAGTTGTTTGAAACTAAGCTTACATCAAAGATTTCAAAACCAGCAATATCCAGGACACCAATGAAGAACTGTCTTGGCTGCTTAGTGTCCAACATCTGGTTGATGCGAATGACCATCCACAAGAACATCCTCTCATATATAGACTTGGCCAAAGCAGTGACAGAGTTCAACACCTGAAAGCAAACCGCAGAGATATTTTTTCAATACTTTCCATTGCTTAATGTAGACAGATATGGAGTACAAACTCATCTACAAAATACCAGTATATCTTGGTTACCTGAGGTACAGTCTGTCCCTTCGTGACAAACTCGTTTCCGACCTTCACTCTGGGATAGCACAGAGCCTTCAGCATGTCAGCAGAGTTCAGGCCCAGCAAGTAAGCAACCTTGTCAGCGTCTAAAAATATTTGATGATACCGTGAATACCATTATTGTTCATTGTCAGTCTGATAAAGAACTGTTGTTGACCTGAAACTGTTCATTTTTGACATAAAGTGCTCACCCTCTGTGCCATCAGGCTCAGCCTGCTCCTCACGCTGCTTCTGCTTGAACTTCATGTTACCGTGGTGAAGCACAGCACCAGTCATCTTGTAGATGCTGAGCTTCTCTTCATTACTGAAGCCCAGGATGTCAATAGCATTCTGTTTTCAAAAGAGGTGTCCAGAGAAATACAATGACTTTAGACAATGTGTTTTATATAACATGTGATACTCATAACATGTTTTTAATTGAAGATCACTGACATCAGTAGCTTCCAGCTCAACTTTGTCATCAATGCTGGCTACGGTGATCTGACCCATGCTGCACATGGGGAAGTCGTAGGGGTTGGTTGTGATGAGGGCCATTTCTGGACAATTTTAATAACAGGATTGTTTTACACAGTATCACAACTTTAAACAGGTTCATATTATGTGAAATATAAATGTTTACCAATCAGCTCGGGTTTGTGGTTGGTCATCATCTGATAGAAGATGTGGTAGCCTCTTTCATCAGGAAGCTGGAATGTCACTCTTGACTTCTCCAGCAGATCTGTAAATGTTTTGTATTGGTTACATCCTGGCCAGTTTTATTGGCAATGTGTATATTTAGAATTATTACTTACATGTCTCAATATCAGCACTAGACAGTTTGCCAGTTGTGCCAAAATGGATTCTGATGAATTTACCCTGTACAGAATAAATCGATGTCAAAATCCATCTCTATGGAAGTGTGCAACATCTCTGAAAAAAATCCTCCATACTTACAAAACGAGAAGAGTTGTCATTCCTCACAGTTTTGGCATTACCATAGGCCTCCAGCAGAGGGTTGGCTGCAATAATCTGATCCTCAAGTGAGCCCTGTTATCCAGGTTAAAAGGTATGGGAAACATCAGAAAATGACAGGATAAATAGTCCATTCGTTTGGAACACAGAACTGAAACCATCATGCAGTAAAATACTCCCACCTTTGAGGCATCCTGCTTCTTCTTCTCTCCACCAACTGAGATTGTTGCAAAGTACTGGATGACACGCTTGGTGTTCACAGTCTTTCCAGCACCAGATTCTCCACTAGGTGTAGACACAGACTTGTAAGCAATTTGTCAAAATATGTGATTCTAATAGATAATGACAACAATAAAGTTACTTACGTGATCAAGACAGACTGGTTCTCCCTATCTGTTAAATTCAAAAGAGAGGAATCAACTATGTTTATCTGCAACAGAAAATCCACATCGTTCCCAACTCTTCGTTGTTATGCTATTGACTTACCAGTAAGCATGAACTGATAAGCATTGTCAGAAACAGAGAAGATGTGGGGTGGAGCCTCCATACGCTTCTTGCCTCTGTAGGCGGATACAACTTCAGCATCGTATACTGGGAGCCACTTGTAGGGGTTCACGGTGGCACAGAACAGCCCAGAGTAGGTCTGAACATCATCACAGAGATTCAACAGATTACTATTTTTTTCACATGATTTGTTAGGTTTAGTATTTCTTTTTCAGCCTAAGACTGTCTTACGTAGATCATCCATGCTGCATAACGCTCTTTGAGGTTATAAAGCACAGAGGCTTCATTGAGATGGGTCATCATGGCCATGTCCTCAATTTTGTCAAACTTAGGAGGGTTCATTGGAGAGACGTCATCCTCCTTAACTGTCCTTTCCTGAAAACAAAACATTTTTCACAATGAAAATGGATCACAGTGAATTCATATTTGATTCTGACTTCTCTGATCCCAACCTCTTGAGTGTCCAGGACTTTGACAGTGACTTTGCCACCATCTTTCTTGATGATTGTTCCCTTCAAGTACAGCTCCTTAGCATCAGCCACATAGCAGGCGGACTTGGCATCAAAAGGTTTGTTTTGAGCCTCAATTCTCTCCTTCTCTGGCTTACGGAGGTAAATGGCAGCTTTGCCATAAATGGCCATCTCCGCGTCCGTACTCATGGTGGCAGTTTAGGTCTGTGTGAAGTCAATCAGTAGGAATTTTAGAATATTGTCTGTTCGTTCCTCAATACATATTTAATGGTTTGCAATCCTGGCATGTATTGCTTACATTACATTCCTGAGACAAATGTTTTGCGTCATTAAACGTGACTTCACCTCATTTAAAGTTTTTCACACTTACGCACCAACGTTACAATCAACACTGAACATTTGATTAGTTTTGTTCAAATTTAGTGAAAGAAACCCAATTCAATATTAATCCATCTTCTACCTATGTTCAATAATATTTTTTAAAGTCTTTTGCTGGTCTGAGGGGCATGGCTTTCCAATTTCCTATGACTATCACCCTGTAGTCTTATTCATATCCATTTTCCTAAGTGAAACTGTTATCCATTGATTAGAAGATTGGAGGTTTGAGCCCCAGTCCAACCAGTGTATATGGCAATATATCATTGCACAAGATGCTTAATTCCAACTTGCTCCCTGGGCACCTTAAGGGTTATCCACTGCTTTTCAGCAATGAGTAGGAGAAGTTTCCCCTCCAGAGCATCAGCAGAGTACTGTAAACTATTTTTGAGACATTCTGTCTCCCTTCTGTTGGCATCTTTGAGTCTTACTCATACATGAATGTTATTGCTATTATTAGCATTATTGTTATTACTTCTGTTCCTCCATCTATCCATCCATCCATCCATCCATCCATCCATGCATCCATCCATCCATCCATCCATCCATCCATCCATCCATCCATCCATCCATCCATCCATTCATTCATTCATTCATTCATTCATTCATGCATTCATTCATTCATTCATTCATTCATTCATTCATTATTTCATTTGTCTTGAATACAAGACAAGCGCAATTATTATTACTATTATTATTTACTATTATTATTGACGTTTTTGTTATTTTTGTTATTATGAGTAGCAGTGGTATGATGAGAGAGCTTATATTGAAAACTGACAAGCTTTCACATTCACACCTGTGGGAGGAATAACCACCACTATGCTGCCCACTAACCAAACATTTGGATATAGTCATCAGCTGCACGTACCTTACTCCTCCTTGTAGAAATAATGTTATATTCCCCAATCCTGTTGAAGACAAAATTTTGGTCATTGCAGGAACAAAATATTAATTGCAAAAGAAATAAGTTTACACATTTCATGTTGCATTGTTACAAAGAAAATGTACAATTCATCTTGTTTCAGAATAACATGCTGATTAATGATTTTTTTTAAATTATTATTATAACAGTAGAATTCTTAAACTATTTTCTGAAAGTGGAAAACATTCAGTGATACAGTGCAGTGCATGACCTCACCACAAGCAGGAACTTCACTGGTCCTCTACCACACACTCTGAGACTCCGCTTGGGCTCCTTATATTCAGTCTGGTTTGCTTACATGGCAAAGTGCAAAGTAGGCTAACACACCGAATATGGTTGCTGTGACAGCTATGTCTTCAAGCATTCCAAATATTTAGCTGGCACTAAATTTGGGGAAATCTTCACTTGACGCACTGTGAGCAGCTTTTCTGTTGAAATATTGTGAGAAACATTCATCTGTGACCATGTGTTTTAGTAAGGGATAAAATTCTGTTTTTACAAAAATAAAAAAGATGAGATTAAATACTTTTTATGTAATCCAATAGTAAGTAAGAGAATTATCTTTCACATGATGAAGGTTAACATGAGTTAAATTGTTGCTGATTTTTTTTATTGTTATCAGAATAACAGCATGAAAAGACACAGATGTGTGTGTGCCTGTGTGTGTGTGTGTGTGTGTGTGTGTGTGTGTGTGTGTGTGTGTGTGTGTGTGTGTGTGTGTGTGTGTGTGTGTGTGTGTGTGTGTGTGTGATTATATATTATCATCTATGTCACCATCAAGTGAGCAAACATTTGACACAAGTTCCTCCTCTTTACCCAAAAGCACCTTATTTTTAAACTTTGACATGATTCCATGGGACTATCACTCTGTCCTTAAACACAAATCAAAATTCCATGACGTCTACTTTGTAAAGTCAGTTGGATTTAGTGGTCAGTGTGAGCCAGCTGTCTGCTAACTTGGGTGCCCTGAGAAACACATGTTATCAGTCTGTGAGCCACATGTGTTAGAGGCCCTGTGTCGCAATCCATCTTGTAATTTGAGTGCTTTGAAAATCTGCAGTGTGTAGGTGAAAGTAGTGTCTCAGTCTGGATTGTTTGATGACAGACAATTTAATCATGTATGTTTTGACAAAAAGTTGCCTTTAACTTAGGAAAATTCACTATCGTTGTGCACATTTTCATTCATCTGGGTCATGATAACCCGCGAAGGTTGAATCTGAAGTAGCTTGACTTCCGTTAAGGGTTTAAAGATATTTGATTGACCGCTTACAGAAGAGGTTTCTTTAGGTCGAACTCTTCTGCGGTCACTCACACAATGACAGTTGTTAAGATTATGTCTTCAAATTCAAAAAAGGAAATGCAGTTGCTTCAGATTAAATTTTCAAAGACATTCAATATTTTGGGAGGGAAATAGTTAATAGTGTAATATACGAATGTACCCTGCCTCACGGCCCTAATCCACTGGGATGTCTCCACCAACCCCGTGACCCGTGACAGCAGAAGAAGCGGGTAATGAAGATGACTGAATCAATCAATGAATATAATATTTATTTCTACACTCGTTTCACAGCAATGATCCTGTTATTTTATATGCTATATTTAGATGTTAGATGTTTTTTACCTTTTTGGAAGCTCATTACAGTTAAATTTTTTTTATTAAGTAATTTTTCCACTAGTTTTTAACACCTTTTTTTACTCCCTGAAGAATATTTGCTGTTTGCTGTGATTTGAATGTTAAAAAATGTAAGCTCTTCCTCTGTTCTGTGAATGATTAAAATGCCATAAAGTAACTATTAAAATGTTATGTGTTCCCAGATGAGCAGACAATCATAAAACACATTAGAGGGGCACAAATAATAAGGTCACATCACATCATGATCAGGGTACATCCCACCTCATTCATTGAATATGATAGCTACAAAAAATGTTATCAGACAAAAATTACATTTCTGCCAGCTATACTGCATTAAAAAACTTATACTGCATATTATTAAAGTAACTTAATCTAATCAATGTGTGAATGTGAAGACTTATTGAAAGTTGACTACTAAGCTGTAGCCACTGCATTGAGGGGCAGGATCATCATTCTCACCCTCATATTTGACAGTTTGTTTCATTTGAAGAGGAAAATGACTCCTGTAGTGCTTCTTGTGGGAAAGGCTTGGTTGTTTTCCTCAACGAAGATCATGTGATGCTGAAATGACAGTTTCCCCATCAGTGAAGTTGCAGATGATGGATGGGTCACAGAGAAGCCCTCCCAATCTAAAGTTTGCCTCACTTGGTCAGAGGTGTGGTTCATACTATTTATGTTACTGTACTTGAAAAAGAATATGATAAAACTACATTTTGCTTGGCTTACATCCTGACATTTTCCTATTAAGCTCACCAAGCAGGATGAGTGCTTTGACTGAATTTAAACAAAAGCGGTCTTTTAAAGCCCATGCGTCACTAATGAAATCAGTGTCATCAATCTATGAATTTCAATAAATTTAGAATATTCTCACCTTTAACATGTGTCCTACTGGGAATCATCTCATTTTGTACAACAGAGTTCAAGAATTAGTTTAAAATTGCAAAGAATAATTTTGTGTGTGTGTGTGTGTCCGTTTACGCCAGCTCGATGTAATAAGATAGGTGTCGGGGTACTGAGAAGGAAGAGATGGGCTGTGGGGTCAGAGGTTGAGTGGTGTAGTGTGGCGGGGATGGGGGGGGGTTGAGGCACAAGACAGTTGTTGAAGCTCCTGTCAGATGATTAGTTACTAAGGGAGATGGCATAGTACAGAAAGGCTCTGACCCATCATGGTAAGATCTATTTCTGTTTAAAAATGGAGCAAGAAAGGAGCTGAATCAGGGATGGAGAAGGAACGGGAGACGGAGTCTGTGATTTACCTTTTCAACCCATCAGTGAAATTATAAATGATCTTTAGAATTTGAGCATTAGTTGCTTCTGGGGCAAGATTGTGAACACAGGGTTGGTCCAAACAGACTTTATATTGTCGAACATCAGTCACCGATTTATTATCTGCATTTCAGTCAGTGAATTCATATCAGCTGGTCGTCTCTCGAACCTCGTCTGGAACCTCAGTCAGCCATATATCAGTCATTTTTTCAAAAATAAATACATTTTTATTTTATATGCTTCAATGATCCCTAAGGGGAAATTGGTCATAGTCATAGTTTTATGTAGGCTAACGCCTTAACTCCCTTAAATCTAACGGTATGGGTCACAAGGCGGACCTGCAGTCAGGACTCTGAAGTGCTGAAATGTTTCCCCTGAACGATCTGCAGAAATATCCTGATCTAAGCAGCGCGTCTCTTCCTCTGTCCTCCGTTGGAAGTGCCGTTTCCCAACATTCCCCCATTGAAATAACCCAATATTGTGTAGTTAATTAAAAGGATCATTTGTAGTTCATGTTTATTCCCTGTCTCCGCCCGTAACGTCGGTTTGGCGGCGATTAATTGAAGCGTCTACCCAAAAACGAAACCAAAACGAATCTATTCCCTTGGTTTTGTTTTAGTTCAACCAACAGCGCGGCGCAGGTGGATGCAGCTAATGGTGAGTGTGCATTTTATTTGATCGCAATGAGCTAACATTTACATTGCACTCCTTACAGCAGCCTAACACCCGGTGACTGCTGACCCTTCCAGAACTTCAGGTCTGCGCATTCCAACTCGTGGGGCGCACCCATTGTGTATACCGGGCTGCACGGAACCGGTCGGCTTGTGCGAACCCCCGCCACAACCCCCAGGTAGATAACCAGAGCACGTGGTTTAAGACAAATTATAGGTGTCATTTCAAAGGCGAAGAGTCCTGTAAAAGCATATTTGCGTCAGTTTCCCTCTCAGTCATAAGAAGGAGACTACAGAGCTGTATGTGATGTGTCCTCTCCTTTACTCATTGGGCTATTGTCATGTGTTTTGTCTCCTTTCTCTCCATTTCTCTCCGCTGTGTGATTGTGTTTCTGGGCGTGTGTTTTTGTTTATCTCTGCTGTCAAATGGAACTACAGTAAAAAAGAAACAAACAATACAAAAAAAACCCCAAAACCTTAACAAAACAGAAACTATGTTTGATTTGTGTGATGACTGATGTCGCTCCTCCCTTCTCTGCCTGCTGTGCTCCCAAACGTGTTCAACGCAGCCTGGCCTGTCTTCTGTGTGACAGCAGTTGTGATCATGACGTGGACGTCATTGTGTTGTTGGTGACTCAGGCCGTGTGGTTCAGACGGTACACGCTCCAAGAGAGAGCATTGTTTGCTGCGTCATTAGGTGTCTTTCTAACGACAGCAGCTCTGTTTCATGCTAGGCTTGAATTCATGTTTACTTGTTTACTCCCAGCTGATGGCTCCTTACCATGGATGAGGAGGCTGACACACTCAGTGAAAATGTGAATGACATCCTGGTGCAGGAATCCTCAGAACTGCTCCCCATCCTCTGCAGTCAGTCGCCCTCAGTCATAATGAAGCTGTACCAAATGATGCCTGGTGATGCTGCACCGAATGTCAGCCACCTGAGATCTTCTGGAGCAGGACTAACAGAAGGCATGAGAGCCATGTTGGAGTATTTTATGAAGGGCAGTGTTACAGATTGCTGTAACTTCCTTCAGAGTGTGTGCATGCTGTGTGAGAGCATCCCTATGCGTCTGGAGTCCAGACTCATGTCAGCGACTGGCCATGTGAACAGTGAGAATAAAAAGATTTTATATGATGATGTGCGGTGCCAGTCCTAGACCAGAGGTTTTATGCTGAGCATTTTCAATATGAGATCATCCTGACCAGCTTTTCTTTGTGTGAGCTGGAGCAACTAACCCTAAGACCCAGTCAGAGATGAGTATCAAGATGGCAGTTATCAACTTGCTTAGTTAACTAGGAATGGGTGCTTCATGTTTTATGTCATTCTACTGTTGTTCTGCACAGAATTGGTGATTTATTTCCACCCATTAAACCAAATTCAAGTGAAAAATAGAACCCTAGAAGGATCTACATCCTACATCAGTACCTTGTGAAGTTTTCTCCAATCTTGACTCCAAATTGAATCAACAGCTTGAACTACGCGGTTACTCAGAAGACAACGGTTTTCCCCTTGACTCATACACTTTAGTTGGGTTTTGTTTGTCTTATTGATCGTACGCAGCATTTTGGGAATACGCTAATGTGCTCAGTTCAAACAACAACCGTGTGTTTTGGTTTTTTGTAGTTAAAATTCTACCTTTGTGTGCTAGCCTACAAAGAACACAATCACAAAGAACACTGTTAGCAGTGTTCTTTGTGATTGTTCAGCTGAAACCAGACGGTCTCCAGCCACAGAATCACTGTCACACACAGGTAATTAAGTGTTGTCTCCTAATGTCAATCTGTGTAAGTGTGCAGGTGTTTCAGGCACAACTTACAATACTTCAGTTGATTTAAAAATGCTAAATGAACAGTATTCAGCTCAATAAACCTAACCTACTTGCACCACATGCTAATTATTGTTAGGTATGCGATCTCACAGCCTATTCTTGGTGAAATCTGTTTCTTCGGTTTGAAGTATTATTTTTTCTTTATTTGCCTTGTAGTGATTTAGCCCTCTAGAGATATTCTGCATGCTTTTGCATTTTGTTGCTTTGTACTGACATATTCAGTGACAATAAAGTTGAATCTAATCTAATCTAGTCTAATCTTCTTCTTCTTTTCATTTCGGCTTTTCCCTTCAGGGGTCGCCACAGCGAATCAGTTGCCTCCATCTAACCCTGTCTTCTGCATCCTCTTCTCTCACACCAACTACCTTTATGTCCTCTTTCACTACATCCATAAACCACCTCTTTGGTCTTCCTCTAGGCCTCCTGCCTGGCAGTTCAAAACTCAGCATCCTTCTACCAATATATTCACTATCTCTCCTCTGGACATGTCCAAACCATCTCAGTCTGGCCTCTCTGACTTTATCTCCAAAACCTCTAACATGTGCTGTCCCTCTGATGTACTCATTCCTGATCCTATCCTTCCTGGTCACTCCCAAAGAGAACCTCAGCATCTTCATACTCTGCTACCTCCAGCTCTGCCTCCTGTCTTTTCCTCAGTGACACTGTCTCTAGACCAAACAACATCGCTGGTCTCACCACAGTATTGTACACTTTTCCTTTCATTTTAGCTGAAACTCTTCTATCACACATCACACCTGACACTTTTCTCCACCCGTACCATCCTGCCTGTACACACGTCTTCACCTCTTTTCCACACTCTTTATTGCTTTGGACTGTTGACCCCAAGTACTTAAAATCCTCCACCTTCTTGATCTCTTCTCCCTGTAACCTCACTCTTCCACTTGGGTCCTTCTCATTCACACACATATACTCTGTCTTACTGCGGCTAACCTTCATTCCTCTCCTTTCCAGGACAAACCTTCACCTCTCTAGTTTCTCCTCCACCTATTCCCTGCTCTCACTGCAGATCACGATCTAATATAATATAATATAATCTTATCTAATATATATCCTCGTAAAAGAAATTAAAGAATTGAATCCCCAGAACCTCCAGATGGTTTAGGAACTAAGTTAGGAATATGAGGGAAATTCTTCTAGTGCTCTTGAGGCACAGGTTTTGGGATATTTACATTCTATTTTCATACATTCATGTGTGTGTGTGTGCGTGTGTTTCTGTGCCACAGAGGACACCTCTCCGAGTTTATCAGATGAGAAGTCCTCCTTGCCTTCTTCAGAATGTCATCTCACCAAGCGTCCTCGGATTGGTAGAACTCACTCAAACACTTTGTGTTACATTACAGCTACATGTATAAATATAACCCAACCTGGGAGATGTCTATTCACTGAATAAAGTTCATGGATACGATGGACTGAATACTGAACAGCAGATTTAAACTTAAAGCCAACAATTACAGACAAAAAAACAATTTAAAACTGTGTTCTCACTCTACACCTGTAATAGGACACACAAAAAGGTCTTTTGTGTTATGAATTTTTCCAATGTTAAAAAATGTCTAACCCAAACCAAAATTGTGTGGTAGTAGGATTTAAAATTTGTAAAACTTTCTGCGAGCTAAACAGATAGGTGACATTTCAACGTAAAATATATAGCAAGTGGTAGATGAGACACAATCAGCAGAGGGTACACCTCCAACAAGGCTGAAAAGTCCTACATATCACTGTTTAGTCTGGAAATAGATTCAGTAGCTTTTGATAGGGAAAATATTTTAAAGAATACAATAAAGATTTGGAATGAACCCAACTTTAATAATGTCATTCTTAGTCCCTTCCCTATCCTTCCACCGAGTTTCATGGACATCTGTCCAGTAGACCTGGCTTGATTTTACAAACCAATAAATAAGCCTCATAACAAACAGATGTTGATGGCTGAAATAATAATGTCGTTGATTGAAGTAATCATATATTTTGTGGATTGGTGGATTTACTGTCACTGGAAGGACAGAGATCCACCTTGTAACAATCAGGAATGTCGAGAATCACTGTTAAGAAGATGTAACCATAAAAATGCAAAATGAGTTTACACGGATATAAAGAACCAAAAGACTGTTTTCATTCCACAGTGGTGTAATTATGGGAGTGAATCAGGCATCCCTGCTATGTTTTTACGGAGTATTACATTACCAGGGTCAACACACATGTCAGTGTTGACCCTGAGCCATAGCAACCTCAGTTAGATGTCTGAGTTGGGGCATTTAAAGCATGGTTCCATTGGATTTTACCTTTTCTAACCAAATAGTAGGTTTCTTGTACCATGAAGGAATGTCTATATTGAGTTAGGACTGCTCAAAAAATATTTTGTCTCAGTAAGAAAATATTAACAAGACATCAGCAAAAATTTTGTTGATATAAAACTTTAAAAAATAAGAGGACAGCCTGTGTTGTCTATTATATTGTAAATTTATAGTTCCTGTGTGGTGCAGCCTTACACATATTCAAGAACAAGTTTTACTGCAAATAAAGAACAAGTAGTTTATTAATGTGTACTTTATAATGTGTTCTGTCCACAGACCATTGGATCCAATACATTGTTCTTGCGAAGCATTTACTTTTGAGAAGGTGGGAACAACTAAGTGAGAAACTGGTGATGGACGTGTCACTGGAGAATGTGTGCGTCAGTCTGAGAACACTGAACAGAAGCAGGAAGAAACCGGGCCAGATCACAATCAGAGGCAGCAAAACACCAGGTTATCAAATATTCTAAAATGCACTCAAATGCTGCGCATGTTTGTGAGAAATGATGGTATTAAAGTGGTGAATGTACAGAACATTCTTCTGTATATTACTTTTTTTTAAAATCAATTCAGAGCCTGATTGGGATTCTGGGTCTATGGAGTCCAGAATGACATTGGAGACCTTTCTCTTGGATTGTAAGCGAAAAGTGACAGTCCTCACTGGTCAGTCTGGATCAGGAAAAACTCTGCTGATGTCTAGTTTAGGACAGCAATGGGCTCTTGGAATGGTGAGTTGACAGTTTGTCATTGGTACTAGCATTAACAGAGATGCTCTGAGCCAATCTACGTGACTGGAGTGTAGAAAAACAAAGCTGCTTCCAGCTTCACTTCAGGAGGAATCACAACAATTTATATGCCACAGTCTGTTGAAACGTCTTGGTTAGAAGTGTTTCATGTGTCAGGCAGTCACACGCTTTCATTTTCATCCCTGCTTCTGGCCAAAGGCTCAGCCACCATTTCACCAGCCTAACACGCTGGGAGGAAGTTAAAAACAACACGTGTAAAACCAGCAGATAATAGATGTCTTCAAAATTGATCATGTTTTCCAAACACCTATAAATAGTCACTGATGTAAAAGAAAAGTGCCATCGCCACTTTCACTCGTTTCTCTTTTTTGTAAATGCTCTTATTTTGTATTTCTCTATTTTATTTAGGGCCCTATCCCTTCATCCTGCCTGTTTGTCCTGCTCGAGATTCGTCAGCTCTACTTAGTGTCCCGTCCTCTCTGCCTGTCTGAGCTGCTATACCGATACTTTCTACCTCCAGAAGGAGATAATGATGAAAAGGTATGTAGGTAGCTAACTTTAAACGGTGTCAGATCCCTATGAATTCATATGAAATTAGCATTTTAGACAGTAGTGTACTGAAATCAGTTATTACATTTCAGTGAAAGAATCTTAAAGGGACAGTAAAGTTAATTTTAAGTGACATATATGTAATTCATCATTATGAAAAATAGAAGAAAAAATAAATTTTTTATGTGTAGCATCGGGCGGCACGGTGGCGCAGTGGGTTGCGCTGTCGCCTCACAACACAGCGGACCCGGGTTCGAGTCCCGCTCTGCGCGGAGTTTGCATGCTCTCCCCGTGTCTGCGTGAGTTCTCTCTGGGTTCTCCGGCTTCCTCCCACCTCCAAAAGCATGCACTTCAGGTTGATTGACCGATCCCACATTGCCCGTAGGAATGAATGAGTGTGTGTGTGCGTGGTTGTATGTCTTTGTGTGTGGCTCTGCGGTGCACTGGCGTCGTGCCCGGAGCGTCCCCCGCCTCACGTCCTATGCCGCTGAGATAGGCTCCAGCTCCCTGTGACCCGCTGCAGCAGATATAGCGGTGGTAATATGAAAATGACTGACTGTGTAGCATCATCCATCTGGTCAAAAAAGCTTAAAATCTGCGCCGCAGCAGCTTCCGCATTCAGTGGTCACATGGGCGTCATACGTCACTGTCGCCAAACAGTTTAGCAGCCATAAGAAACAATGCAATTCTAGACGCGATTAACAACAAAAGTATCATGGTTACCTGCGCGGTGAACGGTTGTGTCAACAGAACAGCAAAAAGACGCGAAAACAAGGACCTGTCGTTCTTTAGAATATCTTCTGGGAAGGTATCGTGCTAAAAATGCTAATGCGCTAGCCCGTCAATAGGATTGTCATTATTATGTTAGCATCGAGCTAACCGCCAGTTATTATTTATTGGACTCTAGTTGTTATTAATTCCACAGTGAATTTAGTCGCGTCTTTTTGCTGTTCTGTTGACACAACCATTCACCGCACAGGTTGCATTGTGTCTTATGGCTGATAAGTTCTGTTTGGCCCCAGTGACGTATGACGCCCACGTGACCACTGAATGCGGAAGCTGCTGTGGCGCAGATTTTAAGCTTTTATGACCTAACGGATGAAGCTAAACATATAAAATTTATTTTTTCTTCTATTTTTCATAATGACGAATAACAGATATGTCACTTAAAATTAACTTCACTGTCCCTTTAAGGTAACAGAGGACGAAAGGCCACGAAAGGCCTCTCTTAAATGTTAAAAATCAGAATTTTTCATGTTTTACTCTTGCTTGTTTTCCTGTCTCAGTTCCTCTTTCATCTGTTGTCGGAACCCTCGCATCCGTCCTTTCCACCAAGAAAGAACAAAAAACAATGTTAAGCAAATATACTGGTTTGCTTATTTCAGACAGCTGCGGGAAGACCATATACTTTAATCCCTCGCACATTTATGCATCAACACGCGCGACTTCACCTCATCGCGGATTTTTAGTCGGTAGTCGCATGATACTGTATGCGCATTCTATTGGCTGACGGCATCCGGAAGTGCTATGTTCTGTGAGTCTAGGAACGCAATGCACTTCCATGAGACACAAAGTTTGCTTTAAACAGTTGATAAGAGTGTGGGAAAAGGTAATACAAATACAATGTGGTTTAATATCAGTGTGGGGAGGGTTCATAAACGTTTAAATTACCGTAAATAATAAGATAAATAATTTCTCGCTATATTGCGGAATTCGTTATTCGTGTGTGGTTCCTGAACGCATTAATCGCGAGTAATGAGGGCACACTGTAGTTCAATTCTGCAAATGTCATTCAGTCATGGCAGTATGTTTTTAAATAATTTTAATAGGCCAAAACACCAAATCTTTTAAATTTGCTTGTAGCAAAATGTACAAATGTTACTGTATGTCAGTATTAATTTATAAGACCCTTCAAATTTGTTCCAACGACCCAGGTGTATAGCACCCAGTGTAACAGAGGACAGTAACTGTGCTCTGAGCTACCACTAATATTAGATGATCTTTTATTGTTCATTAGCATTCATTCACTGTTCATCATTCACAGAGAGAGCAAAATTAGCAGTAGAGCAGTAAAACAACTGCTAATAAAACAAGTACAAACATTGAATAAAATGTTCAATGTCAGGTATTTATGATCCATAGGTGTGTGAGTAACGGCATTAATGGTTACTGCACCTGATAAACAGGTGTGGCCTTGTGCAGTACAACTGCCAGCAACATATGCATGTTTGTGTGAAAGTTGGGTTGTGTTGCGCTGTCATTCAGTACAGTTCACCTACAGTCCACTCCTGGGGTGTTGATGTAATGTACCAAATACATACAAACCAGCAAGAGTAAAGACAGCAACGTCCTAAGCGATAGCTTGAGGTCATCGAATACATTGAAATATGAGGAAAGAGAATGTTGTGATTGTGTTCTTTTTCATTACATGCAGAGATGAGGACCAGACTGGGACTGGTTTGGTTTTAGGTTTGGAGGTGACAGTAAAGTCCGGTCTTCAATCAGAATAATAACAGGAGTGACTTCTGTGTTACATTCATGCTTAACTATCTCAATGTTTATAATATTCCCGTGCCATCCCTTATCTGCTCATCAGTCATATTGGATGTCGATCAGTAATACAACCAGAAGTGTAGGTTGACTTTATTACCTATACAACCTGTTAATCTTTTTCCTTTATTGACTTACATATTCTGTCTTTCTGAGCAGCAAGCCATTATGGAGTACCTCCTTTCCAACCCAGAGCAAAGCTGTTGGGTTCTGGATGGATATGATGAGTTTCACAGCAAGTTCTCCAGAAAAAAGGTGGAGGAAGAGCTACTGGACCCAGAATGTCCTCTTCCCATGTCAGACCTCATCTTAGGCTTGTTGCATCAACAGCTTCTTCCAGGCTGTACTGTGATTGTCACCTGTCGTGCAACGTGTAACGATTTGGAATTCGTATTGAATAAAGTCGGGCAGCTGCTGAAGTGGGACAGCCACATTATCAAGGAGTATGTGTACAGGGTCTTTGAAGCTAAAGGTAAAGAAAATGTGCTTTTATTCTTGGTATGTATATTATTAGAATTAGAGGGAATGCTCCATTCCCATAGTTCTTGGTACAAAATTTCACTATTTTACATGTATGCCACTGGAAGTACTACACATTTGGTGGACTACTCACTGGGTACAGAATTCATAGGTAGTTTCTACTCCTTGGTGATACTACATATTTTGGAGTATTACACCAATTTTGAGAGCAGACTTATGTGTGTGACACTGATTTGTAAAGTCTGAAAAAAGTCTTGATCGTGTTTGGATGTTCTGCCATATTAGAAATGTGATTTATGAAAATTCAACACATCATCATCCTAAGACACTTTTACTGTAAATGATCTCTGCTATTTTAAAAGTGCCAGAAGTATTAGGCTAATCTTTATGGTATCCAAGTATTTGTATTTCACATACAGCTGTTGTGGCAATGTTGTTGTCACATTATTAGAATGATTTTCAAGCAAAATATGAAAACAAATGATGTGTGTTGAAGACATGCCAAAAAATTCCCTCTTGTGTACTTTTGAAATTAAAGTGTACACCTTCTCACACATTCTGATTGGTTTGCTTACCTCTACTGAATTTGAGGGCAGGCAGTTTCATGTAGTCACTAAACTTCATGACTGAAAGAGAGAAGCTTTTATTGTCATTACACAATTGTACAACGAAATTACCAGATTAGATGGACAGTTGGTCCTGAGCTGCTTGTTGGGCTTTGAACCCATGATGATCTTGCTGTGAGGCAACAGTGTTAACCACTATGCCACCGTGCCACCTGAAAAGTCAGAACTAAGAGAGACAAGCAGATATTAACAATATCATCTGCAGTTTAATTGTCTAAATCAGGGGGTCCCAACCTTTTTTACTTCACGGACAGGTCGGTTTAATTTCAGACAATGTTTTCACAGACCGACCTTTAATGTGTGGCAGATAAATACATCAAAATTCAATGATATGGCCAGCATGAAAACTGGAATTTTCTTTTTCTTTGAAATCGTAGGCTCTTCTTTTATGTCCCCATTGGCTCTTTTGGTCTGTGCAAAGAAACTTTCCAAAGACATTTAGTTTTTGTTTTGTTTTTTCCTAGCTTTGTAGTTTCAATTTAAATGTAATGTAGTCTGTGTTAGTGGCCGGAGCAGCTCGTTGAAGAAGGTAGACGTGACCGAGGCAAACGTCAACCGTGACCGTTGACAAACGTCAAGAGTGTCTCAAGACAGATTTAGAGGAGACAATCCAGTAAAAGAAAATATAGTTCAGAATCAGATCATAAATAAAAGAGAAATAATGAAGATTCTCTATTCTTTCTGTGCGGCTCAGTACCAACTGACCCATGGACCTGTACAGGTCCGTGATCTGGGGATTAGGAACTACTGGTCTAAATAAAAGAGCATTACAGGTCTACTTCCACTCATACTGCTTTATGTTTCTACTGCAAATGTCACACAGCAAACAGAGCTTTTGCGCTGCAGGCAGTGGACCTTCTTCTTTCAAGTCCACACCTCCTCGCCATGTCATCCCTTCCTGCCCTCTGCAACATCTGCTGCCTCTGTCTGGAGTATTTATTGGTAGAAGGGATGGATGCGAGGGTTCCAACATCAGATGGAAGAGGAACTGAGACAGGAAAACAAGAAAGAGAAAACATGAAACAAGGATTACTAAGCCAGGACAAGACAAAAGTAAAAGGGCTGCTCAAGCACAAGGAGGAAACAGACGGTTTGAGGACACTGTGATGGAAGAAACGAGTGGTAGAGGCCAGCGACTTCCAACAGGAGCCCAGATACCCTCCACACTTACTCAGGTCTACCTCACTGTCCTAGCTGCATTTCTGAGACAAGACCCTGAGAAGAGAGGAGGGGGAAAATTGGAAAAGAGAATAACAACACAACAGAGGTGAAGACTTGACAACTAAACGTATTCACACAATTTCACGCATCAGTGTATTGACTGAAAAAAGAAAGTCTGAGGAATGTTTGTTAAATGCACAAAGCATTTCATACAGAGAGGATAAAATATTTTTAAGATTTTAGAAAATTTTTAGAAAAGTGAATAGAATTGAAAATAAATGTGTAAAGCAACATGTCACAAACAAAATCACTTCACAATTAGCTAATTTCTAATGATAATTGGTTAGGCTGTGGATGATTTCTTCTCTCTCTTGATGCAGTACTGTGCATGTGCTGAGTCAGTATCAACCTGAGTTGTGTAAGCTCAGTCGGCTGGCCTGGAAAGGAATAGAGAGCGACAAGAGCCTCTTCATGGAGGAGGACGTCCCTCCAGAGGTTTTGAAATTTTCTATCAAGACGGGCTCATGTCACAGGTCAGACATGGTTGTACATGTCATATGTGAATGTTTATTCAACGTATAAATACTTGAATGTGAAGGCACTGGGGAAACATCTGGAGGCAAAATAGTTCAGCAACATTTTAAGAACTCTAGTACAAAAATCTCCATTATTTAATGAATCGTAAGTGATCAGTCGTTTGGGAGGTTGGCTGATCAGCCTGCAACGGTAGGATGCCTCAAAAGCTGAAACCCTGGTCTGACAACAGCCGATGGCAAGGCAGCATCCTCCACTGTTCCAGTCTGCCTGTCTCCCACATGTTGGCTTCTGTTATTCCGAGAATTATTCAGTTTTCCAGCATTGAACAGATTTGCAGATCTGTTTATCCCAGCAAAACATAAAACACAACAGAAATGATTAGATCAGATGACTCTCCCACTGTCACCAGTGTAATGCTCATTATCCTTAACTTGACTTAAACCATCCATCCATCCCTCTATCCATCTTCAACCACTTATCTGTGGCCGGGTTGCAGGCGGCAATAGTCTCAGGAGGGATGCCCATACTTCCCTCTCCCCAGACACCTCCTCCAGCTCTTCCGGGGGAATCTGGAGGTGTCCCAGTCCAGAGACATAGTCCCTACAGTGTGTCCTATGTCTTCCCTGAGGTCTCCTCCTGGTTGGAAATGCCTCCCCAGGGAGGTGTCCAGAAGGCATCCGAAACAGATGCCCGAGCCACTTCAGCTGGCTCCGCTCAAAGCGGAGGAGCAGTGGCTATACTCCAAGCTCCTCCGTGGTGACTGAGCTCCTCACCCTATCTCTAAGGGTGCGCCCAACAAGTCTACTGAGGAAACTAATAGCAGCCGCTTGTATCTGTGATCTTGTCCTTTCGGTCATGACCCAAAGCTCATGACCATAGGTGAGAGTAGGAACATAGATTGACCAGTAACTCGAGAGCTTGGTCTTGTGACTCAGCTCCTCCTTCACCACGACAGACCTAAACAGCGACCACATCACTGCGGAAGCTGCACTGATCCATCTGTCAATGTCATGCTCCGTTATTCCCTCACTCGTGCACAAGACCCCAGGATATTTAAACTCCCCCACTTGGGGTAAAGACTCCCCACCGACCTGAGGAGGGCACACCACCCTTTTCCAGTCGAGAACCATGGCCTCGGATTTAGAGGTGCTGATCCTCATCCCACTCATGTCTAGCTCAGCTGTAAACCGTCCTAGTGCACGCTGAAGGTCCAGGTTTGATGAGACCAACAGGACAACATCAGCAGAGATGAAATCCTTGGTCGCCAAACTGGACTCCTTTCAAATCCCGGCTGCACCTAGAAATTCTGTCCATAAAGATCATGAACAGAACCGTTGACAGAGGGCAGCCCTGCCAAAGTCCAATATGCACCTGGAACAGGTCTGGCTTACTGCTGGCAATGCGAACCGTGCTCAGGGACCGGACAGCCCTCAGCAAAGGGCCCCGAACCCCATACTCACAAAGCACTCTCCACAAGATACCACAAGGGACACGGTCGAACGCCTTCTCCAGATCCACAAAACACATGTGGACTGGTTGGGCAAACTCCCATGAACCCTCGAGCACTGGATGGAGAGTGTAGAGCTGGTGCAGTATTCCGCAACCAGGACGAAAACTGCATTGTTCCTCCTGAATCCGCGGTTCGGCTATAGGTCTAATCCTCCTCTCCAGTACCCTGAAGTAGACTTTCCTCGGGAGGCTGAGAAGTGTGACCCCCCAATTGTTGGAACACATCCTTTGGTTCCCCTTTTAGAAAAGAGGGACCACCGCCCCGGTCTGCCAATCCCCGACTGCCATGCGATGTTGTAGAGACTGTCAACCCTGACAGTCCCTGCACATCCAGAGATTTTAAATACTCAGGGTGAATCTCATCCACCCTCGGTACTTTGCCATCAAGGATTTTGGCTACCACCTTGGTGACTTCAGCTAGGGTGATGAATGAGTCCACCTCTGAGACCTCAGCCTCTGCTTCCTCTGTGTAAGACATGGTAGCGGGATTGAGGAGATCCTCAAAGTACTCTTTCCACCACCCCACAATATCCTCAGTCGAGGTCAGCAGCTCTCTGCCTCTACTGTAAACAGTGTCTGCTGTGCACCATTTTCCTCTCCTGAGACGCCAAATGGTTTACCAGAATTTCTTCGAGGCTGACCAATAGTCCTCCTCCACGGCCTTCCCAAACTCCTCCCAAATGTTTTTGCCTCCGTGACTACGCTCGAGCTGCAGTAAGCCTGCCCTGCCTGTACCTGTCAGCTGCCTCCGGAGTCCCACAATTCCACAAGATTTGATAGGACTCCTTCTTCAGCTTGATGGCATCCCTTACTTCCGGTGTCCACCACTGGGTTGGGGGGTTACCACCGCGACAGGCACCAGAGACCTTGCGACCACAACTCCGAGCAACCGCTTTGACAAGGGAGGTGGAGAACATGGTCCACTGTGACTCATTGACCCCAGCCCCCTGTGGGATCTGAGAGAAGCTCTTCCAGAGGTGGGAATTGAAGACCTCACTGGCAGAAGTTTCTGCCAGACGTTCTCAACAGACTCTCAAAACACGTTTGGGCCTGCCGAGTCTGTCTGGTCCCCTGCTCTGCCAGCGGATCCAGCTCACCACCAGCTCTGCCCCTCTCTTCACCCGAGTGTCTAAAACAGGTGGTTGAAGGTCTGATGATACGACACCAAAGTCGATCATCGACCTCTGGCCTAGGGTGTCCTAGTGCCATGTGCACTTGTGGACATCCCTGTGGCTGAACAAGGTGTTTGTTATGGACAAACTGTGACTAGCACAGAAGTCCAATAACAGAACACCACTCGTGTTCAGATCGGGGAGGCTGTTCATACCAATCACCCCTTTCCGGTCTCACTGTCATTGCCCACGTGACCGTTGAAGTCCCCAAGGAAAACAATGGAGTCCCTAGTCGGACCACTATTCAGTTGTTTGCTGAACAACTGAATGCTGTTTAGCCTATAGGCCAAAACAGCAGTGAGACACCTGTCCCCAACCTTAAGGCACAGGGACACGACCCTCTCGTTCACCGAGGTGAACTCCAACATTGACGGCTGAGCTGTGGGGCTATAAGCAAGCCCACACCAGCCCGCTGCCTCTCACCTTGGGCAACACCAAAAAAGTGGAGAGTCCAGCCCATCTCAAGGGTTTAGGTTCCAGAGCTTGGGGTCTGGAACCCTCTGTGGTTGGAGGTGAGCCCAACTATATCTAGTTGGTGCCTCTCAACCTCCAAGCTCTGGCTCCTTTACCCCCAGCGAGGTGACATTCCATGTCCCTAGAGCTAGACTCTTTGTCTGGGAATTGGGTCGTCGAGCCCCATGCTGACGACTGACACCCAATCCACACTACACCCGTCCCCTACGGTTTCCTCGCCGGGTGGTGAGTCCACCGGAGTTTGGGCCTATGTCATCCTTTCGGGCTCACCGTGGGCAGAAGCCCGATCACCAGGCACTTCTATACAAGCCCCAAACCTGGGCCTGGCTCCAGGGTGGGGCCCCGGTTGCACCATACCGGGCGATGTCACACTCGTTGTTGTTTTATTTGCCATAGGGGTTTTGTTACTGCTCTTAGTCTGGCCCATCAGCCAGGACCTGTTTGCCAAGGGAGACCCTAGCAGAAGCATAAAGCCCCTAACAACATAGCTCCTGGGATCATTCCGGCACTCAAACTCCCCCACCACGATAAGGTTGCAGCTCTTGGGGGAGCTTGACTGTATAGAATTGTTTTTAAATTAATAAAAATAAATTACCTAATTCATTCATTTATTCATTCATTCATAATAATAATAGTAATAATAATAATAATAATAATTAATAATAATGATAATAATAATCTTCTTTTCCTTTCGGCTTTTCCCTTCAGGCGTCGCCACAGCGAATCAATTGCCCCATCCAACCCTGTCCTCTGCATCCTCCTCTCTCACACCAACTACCTTCATGTCTTCTTTCACTTCATCCATAAACCTCCTCTTTGGTCTTCCTCTAGGCCTCCTTCCTGGCAGTTCAAAACTCAGCATCATTCTACCAATATATTCACTATCTCTCCTCTGGACATGTCCAAACCATCTCAGTCTGGCCTCTGACTTTATCTCCAAAACCTCTAACATGTTCTGTCCCTCTGATGTACTCATTCCTGATCCTATCCATCCTGGTCACTCCCAGAGAGAACCTCAGCATCTTCATCTCTGCTACCTCCAGCTCTGTCTCATGTCTTTACCTCAGTGACAGTGTCTCAAGAGTCGGCAACCTGAAACGTTCAAAGAGCGAAATTGAACCAAAAAAACTAAAATCAAACCTGTCGGGAGCCGCAAAAAATTATAAGCTTTATATGAAGGCAACACAAGCTCTTAGTGTCTATATTAGCTATATTAACCTACTATCAAATTGATTAACTAATCTTCTTCTTCTTCTTTTCCTTTCGGCTTTTCCCTTCAGCGGTCGCCACAGCGAATCAATTGCCTCCATCTAACCCTGTCCTTTGCATCCTCTTCTCTCACACCAACTACCTTCATGTCCTCTTTCACTACATCCATAAACCTCCTCTTTGGTTTTCCTCTAGGCCTCCTGCCTGGCAGTTCAAAACTCAGCATCCTTCTACCAATATATTCACTATCTCTCCTCTGGACATGTCCAAACCATCTCAGTCTGGCCTCTCTGACTTTATCTCCAAAACCTCTAATGAGTACCCTCTGATGTACTCATTTCTGATCCTATCCTTCCTGGTCACTCCCAGAGAGAACCTCAGCATCTTCATCTCTGCTACCTCCAGCTCTGCCTCCTGTCTTTTCCTCAGTGACACTGTCTCTAGACCAAACAACATCGCTGGTCTCACCACAGTTTTGTACACCTTTCCTTTCATTTTAGCTGAAACTCTTCTATCGCACATCACACCTGACACTTTTCTCCACCCATTCCATCCTGCCTGTACACGTTTCTTCACCTCTTTTCCCCACTCTCCATTGCTCTGGACTGTTGACCCTAAGTACTTAAAATCCTCCACCTTCTTGATCTCTTCTCCCTGTAACCTCACTCTTCCACTTGGGTCCCTCTCATTCACACACATGTACTCTGTCTTACTGCGGCTAACCTTCATCCCTCTCCTTTCCAGGACAAACCTCCACCTCTCTAGCTTCTCCTCCACCTCTTCCCTACTCTCACTGCAGATCACAATGTCATCTGCAAACATCATAGTCCATGGAAATTCCTGTCTAACCTCGTCTGTCAGCCTGTCCATCACCATAGCGAACAAGAATGGGCTCAGAGCTGATCCCTGATGCAGTCCCACCTCCACCTTGAACTCCTCTGTCACACCTACAGCACACCTCACCACTGTCTTACAGTCCTCATACATGTCCTGCACCGCTCTAACATACTTCTCTGCCACTCCAGACTTCATCATACAATACCACAGTTCCTCTCTGGGCACCCTGTCATAAGCTTTCTCCAGATCTACAAAACACAATGCAGCTCCCTCTGGCCTTCTCTGTACATCTCTATCATATCCTCAAAGCAAATACTGCATCTGTAGTACTCTTTTTTGGCATGAAACCATACTGCTGCTCACAAATGCTCACTTCTGCCCTTAGTCTAGCTTCCACTACTCTTTCCCATAACTTCATTGTATGGCTCATCAGCTTTATTCCTCTGTAGTTGCCACAACTCTGCACATCTCCCTTGTTCTTAAAAATGGGCACCAGCACACTTCTCCTCCACTCCTCAGGCATCTTCTCACTATCTAAGATCCTGTTGAACAACCCAGTCAGAAACTCTACTGCCACCTCTCCTAGACACTTCCAAACCTCTACAGGTATATCATCAGGACCGACTGCCTTTCCACTCTTCATCCTCTTCAGTGCTCTCCTCACTTCATCCTGGCTAATCTTTGCTACATCCTGGTCCACAACAATCACCTCTTCTAGTCTTTGTTCTCTCTCATTTTCCACGTTCATCAACTCTTCAAAGTACTCTTTCCATCTTCCCATCACACTGCTGGCACCTGTCAATAGACTTCCATCCCTATCCTTAATCACCCTAACCTGCTGCACGTCCTTCCCATCTCTATCTCTCTGTCTTGCCAGCCTGTATAGATCAGTCTCTCCCTCCTTACTGTCCAACCGAGCATACAAGTCATCATAAGCTTCTTGTTTGGCCTTTGCTACCTCTGCCTTCACCTTACGCTGCATCTCCCTGTACTCCTGTCTACTCTCCTCAGTCCTCTCAGTGTCCCACTTCTTCTTAGCTAACCTCTTTCTTTGTATACACTCCTGTACCTCCTCATTCCACCACCAAGTCTCCTTATCTACTTTCCTTCCAGATGACACACCAAATTCTCTCCTACCTGTCTCCCTGATCACATTAGCTGTAGTTGTCCAGTCATCTGGAAGCACCTCCTGACCACCCAGAGCCTGTCTTAACTCCTTCCTAAAGGTCATGCAATACCCTTCCTTTTTTATCTTCCACCATTTCGTCCTCTGCTCTGCCTTTGCCCTCTTCATCTTCCTCACCACCAGAGTCATCCTACACACCACCATCCTATGCTGTTTGGCTACACTCTCGCCTACCACTACTTTGCAGTCACTGATCTCCTTCAGGTTACATCGTCTACACAAGATGTAGTCTACCTGTGTGCTCCTACCACCACTCTTATAGGTCACCCTATGTTCCTGCCTCTTCTGGAAGAAAGTATTCACTCCATCCTTTTTGCAAAGTCAACTACCATCTGTCCTTCTGCGTTCCTCTCCTGGATACCAAACCTGCCCATCACTTCCTCATCACCTCTGTTACCTGCACCAACATGTCCATTGAAGTCTGCACCAATGACAACTCTCTCACTTCTCGGTATGCTCTGCATCACTTCATCAAAGTCCAACCAGAATTTCTCCTTCTCCTCCAGCTCACATCCTACCTGTGGAGCATACCCACTAACAACATTGACCATCACACCTTCGATTTCTAGCTTCAGACTCATCACTCTATCCGACACTCTTTTTACCTCCAGGACATTCCTAACAAACTCCTCCTTCAAGATAACTCCTACTCCATTTCTCTTCCCATCTACACCATGATAGAACAACTTGAACCCTGCTCCTAAACTTCTAGCCTTGCTACCTTTCCACCTGGTCTCCTGGACACACAGTATGTCTACCTTCCTCCTCTGCATCATGTCGACCAACTCTCTACCTTTTCCTGTCATAGTTCCAACATTCAACGTCCCTACTCTTAGTCCTATACTCTTGGCGCTCCTCTTCTCTTTCTTCGTGTGAACGCACTTTCCTCCTCTCCTTCTTCGACCAACAGTAATCCAATTTCCACCGGCGCCCTGTAGGTCAACAGCGCCGATGGCAGTCGTTGTTAACCCGGGCCTCGACCGATCCAGTATGGAAGTCATAGGTTTGATTCACATCTTTGATTTGGCAAAAATTTTACGCCGGATGCCCTTCCTGACGCAACCCTCTGTATTTATCCGGGCTTGGGACCGGCACAATAAGACACTGGCTTGTGCCCTCTTGCGGCTACATTAAATTGATTAACTAATCTAAAAATGCATAATGACATTCATGATTATTTATTTTCAATGCAGCGCATCCAGGAGAGAATGACGCACCACGTGACTACTCTTTTGTACCATATTTGGTGCTTTAAGTTTAACTTCCATTACTATATTACTGTATTATGTTTTGTTGCATTGATGAACTGGTTAAATCTTCTCCCAAATGCAGCTCACATATCGATGATTGCTCCTAAATACAGTAATCCCTGTTCAGTGTGTGATGGTGATGGGGGGGGGGGTGTCGTCTCTGGACTCTTTCAGGGAGGAGAGATAAAAGCCTCGCTGTTCATCCCTGATGAATACAGTCAGCTTGAGCTTCAATGACGACAGTGTTTCTGCTCCAGGAGGCTTTTCTTGAGCATGTTTAGGTAACATGTTCTAAACAAGCAGTGCTATTAACTCTATCACATCCTCTTGCGGCTCGTTGGAGTTTACATACCTGCTCAACAGCGCTGTCTGTTCAATATCGATCACATCACACAACTCATCACGTTTATTTGAGTATACTGGAGTTGAATTAATGTCCTTGATTTGCTGATTGGTGTCATAGTCCACTCCTGGTATTCCTCTCATCTGCCCAGCTCTACCTGCCTGCCACGCCCACCTCATCAGTGCAACTATCTTCACCTGTGTTTCCTCACCTGATTATCACCTGCCTGTTCAGTATATATACCCTCCCATTCCTCTCAGTCTCTGCCAGATTGTCTTCACGTCATGCAAAGCTCTCCCGCGTTTATCTCCGGACTGCTCCCTTGGTTCCGATCCTGCCTGTCTTCTGACCAGCCTTCTGTCCTTGATTCCTCTGCCTGCTCGTCCCTTGTCTGCTACCTGTCAGCTGGATACCTGTTTGCTGAGACTGTTTCGCTGTGATATTGCTGCCATTCCGTGCGAAGCTTCAGAGTAAACTTTGGGACTATTCCTGATCTGGTCCCTGTCTGTGCTGTACTTGGGTCCAACCTCACCTGTGTTACAATTGGTGGTGTTGCGTCTTCTTTCCTTCACTGTCTTTGCAGAGAGAAGCATGTCTAACTTTCCGTATTATGTTTTGTTTTCATGATTTTAATGAATGAGTCCTTCGTGTAATCACCACCTATTGGAGATATAATTGGGGGGACTGTTTGTGTGTTGGAACCACCTTATCCACAGCGGTAACTCCAGTCAGACAGCAGACACCACACAGGGAACAGTGGATTTTTGGCATTTAATCAGTAACTTACAGCATTACAAAACATAATTTTGTGAACGACTCACTTTTGTAGTTCACCGCTCTCCAGAATCGCCTCTATCCAATGGATGTGTCCTCCTTCAATGGAGCAACAGGCGCTTCTCCGGTCCTGAACCCGGTCCCGATTTCACACTCTACCAGAAAAACCTGCCCTGCAGACAGACCATACATACCTAATATAGTATACATAATCTTCTTCTTCTTCTTTTCCTTTCGGCTTTTCCCTTCAGGGGTTGCCACATCTAGTCAGTTGCTTCCATCTAACCCTGTCCTTTGCATCCTCTTCTCTCACACCAACTACCTTCATGTCCTCTTTCACTACATCCATAAACCTCCTCTGTGGTCTTCCTCTAGGCCTCCTGCCTGGCAGTTCAAAACTCAGCATCCTTCTACCAATATATTCACTATCTCTCCTCTGGACATGTCCAAACCATCTCAGTCTGGCCTCTCTGACTTTATCTCCAAAACCTCTAACATGTGCTGTCCCTCTGATGTACTCATTCCTGATCCTATCCTTCCTGGTCACTCCCAGAGAGAACCTCAGCATCTTCATCTCTGCTACCTCCAGCTCTGCCTCCTGTCTTTTCCTCAGTGACACTGTCTCTAGACCAAACAACATCGCTGGTCTCACCACAGTTTTGTACACCTAATATAGTATACATTATATATATATATATATATATATATATATATATATATATATATATATATATATATATATATACATAATATTACACATAATAAGGCTGAACAAACCCAAACAAGAACACACTTGTTTGGATTAATGATAATAGCTACAGTATTCACATCTCCATTATTAACAGTGCAATTAGCAGCCAGCATGGCTGGAGTGATTCACATGACCAGCACACCTAGCATGGCTAACACGACCAGCCTCACCAGCGCATCTGCCATGGAGATTCCTGTCTAACCTTGTCTGTCAGCCTGTCCATCACCATAGCGAACAATAAGGGGCTCAGAGCAGATCCCCGATGCAGTCCCACCTCCACCTTGAACTCCTCTGTCACACCTACAGCACACCTCACCACTGTCTTACAGTCCTCCTACGTGTCCTGCACCACTCTAAATTACTTCTCTGCCACTCCAGACTTCCTCATACAATACCACAGTTCCTCTCTGGGCACCCTGTCATAAGCTTTCTCCAGATCTACAAAAACACAATGCAGCTCCGTCTGGCCTTCTCTGTACTTCTCTATCAACATCCTCAAAGCAAATTCTGCATCTGTAGTACTCTTTTTTTGGCATGAAACCATACTGCTGCTCACAAATGCTCACTTCTGCCCTTAGTCTAGCTTCCACTACTCTTTCCCATAACTTCATTGTATGGCTCATCAGCTTTATTACTCTGTAGTTGCCACAACTCTGCACATGTCCCTTGTTCTTTAAAATGGGCACCAGCACACTTCTCCATTCCTCAGGCATCTTCTCACTATCTAAGGTCCTGTTGAACAACCCAGTCAGAAACTCTACTGCCACCTCTCCAAGACACTTCCATACCTCCATCAGGACCGAGTGCCTTTCCACTCTTCATCTTCTTCAATTCCCTCCTCACCTCATCCTAACTCATCTTTGCTACTTCCTGGTCCACAACAGCAACCTCTTCTAGTCTTATTTCTCGTTCATCAAAACTTCAAAGTACTCTTTCCATATTCCTATCACACGACACTTCCATCCCTATCCTTAATCACCCTAACCTGCTGCACGTCGATCGTGCACGTACATGATAGTAGTAGTAACTCGTGCTGTTACTGCTTCCTGTGCTGTCTCAGAGGAGTAACATCATTTGTTCCCAGGTGGAACTGAGACGTGAGGACAGGATACCTGTGAAGTCCTACCGCTTCGCTCATCTGACAGTCCAGGAGTTCTTGGCTGCGCTCAGAATCATGAGCAGTCAGGATGTTGATGACACGCAGCTTGAGAAGAGGTAAGAATATCACTTCAAAGAAAGCAATGAAACTGTGAACTCTGTTAATCACTGGTTCCCTGACCTACTCCCACTTTCTCTCTCCTGCCACTGAGCTCTGACCAAACCCGCTACCAAATTCACTGAAAGTCAGATAGATTTTCATCAGTCATAGTGGTTATTTAGCAATGTTGACATCCTGCTACTCCCCCATGTTTTGAAATGCGTCCCTTTTTTTTTTTTATTGAGAGCACTGTGGTGGCAGAAATGACATGTTGTGGATTCAAGTAATTAGTTTGTATGCATTCAGAGAAGATGAACATTAAAATATTGTTCAGCGCAACATTTTCAGAAGCAGTTAATTAACTGCATTATAAATGTACAATATTTCCCTGTTATGTCAAGATGTAGGAAGCAGCAGTAATCAGAGATTATATAAACTCAGTTATCTGCTTTTATTCATTGTTTGCATACTTTTACAACTAAATGAAATGAGGTACAAAAGAGAGCTACAGAATTAGATCGTATTGGGTTACGCTCCATACTAGGAATAACCTAGACATGGAAAGAAATGCAAGTTGAGAACACTGAGACGTGTTTGGCCTCGTTCCATATAGGGTGAGCAAAAATGTGCTGATGCGTGCTCAAAGCAGATGTTCCACCCGCACTGACAGTGAGACACGGTACAGCGGGGGGGGGGGGCATCGTGACTAAATTAAAGCTTTCCTGTCTGCAGCCACTTCATAAATGACCTTAACAGCCAATGTTTTTCACACCTTGTTGAGTGTGTTGGTGTTACTTCACCCTTCAAACAGAGAAATCCACTAATAAAAGAGAACTGGGAAAGAGAAACTGAAACTGACCTGGTGGTTGAGACAAATGTCATAAAACTGCCAATCCTGTGGTTTGATTCAGTCTGGGGACTTTTGTTCCATATTTCATGAAAAAATATAGTCATTTTTCAGTGTGACGGTTTCCTTATCAGTCTGCAGCAATAGATGTTAAAAGAATGTTAAAAAGCAAACCCACAGCTGTGAAACCAGCACCCAGACACTTACAACACCCATTTAAGTGTTAAACCCCCTCAGATTTCAGTGTAATGTTTGTCAGTAGTTTTGCTTTTTAAATTCAGAACTACTTAACAGACAAGGGGCATCCTCTCTGTAGTGACAGAGTCACGTGCATTTACCTTCATTTAAGTCATAACTGATTTTGCTGTTTTCATCATTGTTCTCTCAGATTCAGTCTGAAAACTTGCTGGACAACCAAGTCACACCTGACTCCGGTCTTCAACTCCCTGTGCCTGTACCTGTGTGTACTGGCTGCCCCATACTGTACACCAGCTTTAGCTCAAGTAGCCACAGCCTCAGGAGGAGCTGATGGGAAAACTTTGGTTAAAAAACGACAAACCCTCCTTCTTAGACTCCTTCACAAACTGTGCCGCAGGAACACACTGACTGGAGCAAAGGTAGAACTCAAGTGAATTCTTAGAAACAGATGTGTGCACAAATTTACTGTATTCCTGCTTTTTCTACCTTCATACTTTGGTCCAGATCTTGGAGCTTTGCCACTGTCTCCAGGAGAGTCAGGACCAGCTTCTGGCCCAGCAGGCAGTGTCTGCGAGACCCATCCTGGAGCTACACAACATCCAACTTTTTCCGAATGATCTTGATGCACTTGCTTTTGTAGTGAACTCAGCGGGAGACAGAGGCATCGGACTGTACTTTGGAGCATGCTCCATGGAACTCGAGGGTTTGGACATCCTGGTTAAATGTCAGTACATTGTCTCCCTCAGGTAAGTCCACACAGATGTCCACACCATTAAAGGAATGGACAGTCATCATTTGAAGTGTGAGTGATAAATATTCGCTGCCCAGTATTGAATGATCAGAGGCACGGTGCACATGAAGAAACGTTGAAGCAGAAGTTCTGACACATGGGCTGGTGAATTGGATGGTCGATGGTGTTGATCCGTGAAGAATCTGGAAACCTTAACACTGACACTGCTGCTCTGGTCACATGTGACACGTACGGTGAAAATGATTGAAGCTTGCTGTGTCCCCATCTTCAGCTGTGTCTGTGAAACAACAACCCTCTTTATGTGAGGTTTATGCAGCAATGCCACAGCAAAGACTGTTCTCTTCAACATAGCCTTCTTATTCACTGAACACTGACCCCCCCCCAGAATTTAGAAACCATGCTAGGGTGCTGCGAGCAGAATGTTGTGTGCAGCTGCCTTCATATGACGCTTCTTATTATCACAGGACGATGAGCTCCCACTTCTTTGATTTAGCTGCTTACTGCTTCTTGCTTTTTTTTGATTATGGGTTGAACATTCTTATGTGTGCTTCAGAAATGTTTGGTCTTTTAAGCTCACTCTTCGTTGCTTAGCTTTTAATCCAACAGTAAAAGTGGTGTTTGAAAAATATTTTCACTTTGTTTGCTTTCAGTTTTCGGAGCCGCAAATATGGTGACAAGTTTGCAGAGAAGTTGTCTTCCATTTTACCAAAATTCAAAGGCCTGACAAAACTAGAGTGAGTTTCAAATTGTTTTCCATCCCTCTAGTGATTTTGCTTCCTCCTAAATCTCTTTAGTTCATATTAAGTCTATATGTATTGTCGTGGTGTACATTTACTCTTAGCAGACTACAGTCACAGATCACTTCATTGTATTTTTACTTGAGGCAGAAGTCGGCCTCGCAGAAGTCGGCCTTTATCATCTGACAACTCACTTGTCTCTTGGGGAAGGTTTTGTGGTGCCAGTCTGACGGCCGAAGGAGGAGCGAATCTGGCCTCTGCTCTTCGGGACTGTCCACACATCACAGACATGAAGTATCTTCTAAATATCAGAAATCAATATGACTGTGAACCTGAAATATATTACATGCAGGGGTAATGAAATGCTCGTGTTTTTATCTTAAGTTTTACTGACAACAATCTGAAAGATACTGGCATCAAACACATATTCAGTGTTTTTACCAAACTATCAAGACTGCATTCAGTAAAGTGAGTACGCAGCCAATGAGACGCCAATGTTTACATAACAACAGCCCTTTGACACAGACGTGTGTGTGTGTGTGTGTGTGTGTGTGTGTGTGTGTGGCAGGCTGGGTAGAAACAACAGCACTGTAACAGCAATAGTCCGTCTCATCCGGAAAATGATTTCATGTTTGAACATCCGGCAGATTCATGTGGAGTATGATCTCACACACACACACACACACACACACACACACACACACACACACACACACAGACAGACAGACACAGAGAGAGCGAGAGCGAGAGAGAGAGAGAGAGAGAGAGAGAGAGATTTTTTTGATTAACATCACATTTATTCATAAAAGTCAAATTACAAAATAATCACGTTGATACAAAATCCAAAAGAGATCCATGTAAAGAAGATTTTCAATAGTACTTGTCATGTCTCCGGACAATTAAGTTTTCCTTTTCTTTGTTTTCTTTTCCTAACATGTCATCGTTCCAGATCCTGCCTCATCTACAATCAGTTCATTCCCTGCACCTGCCTTCCTCCAAAAGGATAGTTAACTCTATAAATATTCATTTGTTTGGTTTTTCAAAATGAAAACAGATAAACTTTGGTGTGTATTATAGGTTTTTTTCTTTTTGCAGTGGGATAACGGAAATGACAGTCACTTTTTCTCACAACTCAGATAGGAACAGGTGAAGTATTAACCACAAGCCAGTATTAACTGTACGCGTTCATCAGATGAGCACATACTGATATCATGTCTTCTTTCCACCCTATAGCTTCAAGCCTACAGTCAGGTAAGAATGTCTTGATCCTGCTCTCATCATGTTCACCTCAGATCTTTACTAACAGAAAGTCCTTGTGGAGCTGGGAAGTTAAATGGCTCTGAAAGAATCATTTCACCACAATCTGAGGTGTGTCAAGATATGATTTACACTCAACTTTAGGGGTCACCACAGCGAATCAATTGCCTCCATCTAACCCTGTCTTCTGCATCCTCTTCTCTCACACCAACTACCTTCATGTCCTCTTTCACTACATCCATAAACCTCCTCTTTGGTCTTCCTCTAGGCCTCCTGCCTGGCAGTTCAAAACTCAGCATTCTTCTACCAATATATTCACTATCTCTCCTCGCAACATGTCCAAACCATCTCAGTCTGGCCTCTCTGACTTTATCTCCAAAACCTCTAACATGTGCTGTCCCTCTGATGTACTCATTCCTGATCCTATCCTTCCTGGTCACTCCCAGAGAGAACCTCAGCATCTTCATCTCTGCTACCTCCAGCTCTGCCTCCTGTCTTTTCCTCAGTGACACTGTCTCTAGACCAAACAACATCGCTGGTCTCACCACAGTTTTGTACACCTTTCCTTTCATTTTAGCTGAAACTCTTCTATCACACATCACACCTGACACTTTTCTCCACCCATTCCATCCTGCCTACACACGTTTCTTCACCTCTTTTCCACACTCTCCATTGCTCTGGACTGTTGACCCTTAGTACTTAAAATCCTCCACCTTCTTGATCTCTTCTCCCTGTAACCTCACTCTTCCACTTGGGTCCCTCTCATTCACACACATGTACTCTGTCTTACTGCGGCTAACCTTCATCCCTCTCCTTTCCAGGACAAACCTCCACCTCTCTAGCTTCTCCTCCACCTCTTCCCTACTCTCACTGCAGATCACAATGTCATCTGCAAACATCATAGTCCATGGAAATTCCTGTCTAACCTCGTCTGTCAGCCTGTCCATCACCATAGAGAACAAGAATGGGCTCAGAGCTGATCCCTGATGCAGTCCCACCTCCACCTTGAACTCCTCTGTCACACCTACAGCACACCTCACCACTGTCTTACAGTCCTCATACATGTCCTGCACCGCTCTAACATACTTCTCTGCCACTCCAGACTTCATCATACAATACCACAGTTCCTCTCTGGGCACCCTGTCATAAGCTTTCTCCAGATCTACAAAACACAATGCAGCTCCCTCTGGCCTTCTCTGTACATCTCTATCAACATCCTCAAAGCAAATACTGCATCTGTAGTACTTTTTTTTGGCATGAAACCATACTGCTGCTCACAAATGCTCACTTCTGCCCTTAGTCTAGCTTCCACTACTCTTTCCCATAACTTCATTGTATGGCTCATCAGCTTTATTCCTCTGTAGTTGCCACAACTCTGCACATCTCCCTTGTTCTTAAAAATGGGCACCAGCACACTTCTCCTCCACTCCTCAGGCATCTTCTCACTATCTAAGATCCTGTTGAACAACCCAGTCAGAAACTCTACTGCCACCTCTCCTAGACACTTCCAAACCTCTACAGGTATATCATCAGGACCGACTGCCTTTCCACTCTTCATCCTCTTCAGTGCTCTCCTCACTTCATCCTGGCTAATCTTTGCTACATCCTGGTCCACAACAATCACCTCTTCTAGTCTTTGTTCTCTCTCATTTTCCACGTTCATCAACTCTTCAAAGTACTCTTTCCATCTTCCCATCACACTGCTGGCACCTGTCAATAGACTTCCATCCCTATCCTTAATCACCCTAACCTGCTGCACGTCCTTCCCATCTCTATCTCTCTGTCTTGCCAGCCTGTATAGATCAGTCTCTCCCTCCTTACTGTCCAACCGAGCATACAAGTCATCATAAGCTTCTTGTTTGGCCTTTGCTACCTCTGCCTTCACCTTACGCTGCATCTCCCTGTACTCCTGTCTACTCTCCTCAGTCCTCTCAGTGTCCCACTTCTTCTTAGCTAACCTCTTTCTTTGTATACACTCCTGTACCTCCTCATTCCACCACCAAGTCTCCTTATCTACTTTCCTTCCAGATGACACACCAAATTCTCTCCTACCTGTCTCCCTGATCACATTAGCTGTAGTTGTCCAGTCATCTGGAAGCACCTCCTGACCACCCAGAGCCTGTCTTAACTCCTTCCTAAAGGTCATGCAATACCCTTCCTTTTTTATCTTCCACCATTTCGTCCTCTGCTCTGCCTTTGCCCTCTTCATCTTCCTCACCACCAGAGTCATCCTACACACCACCATCCTATGCTGTTTGGCTACACTCTCGCCTACCACTACTTTGCAGTCACTGATCTCCTTCAGGTTACATCGTCTACACAAGATGTAGTCTACCTGTGTGCTCCTACCACCACTCTTATAGGTCACCCTATGTTCCTGCCTCTTCTGGAAGAAAGTATTCACTCCATCCTTTTTGCAAAGTCAACTACCATCTGTCCTTCTGCGTTCCTCTCCTGGATACCAAACCTGCCCATCACTTCCTCATCACCTCTGTTACCTGCACCAACATGTCCATTGAAGTCTGCACCAATGACAACTCTCTCACTTCTCGGTATGCTCTGCATCACTTCATCAAAGTCCAACCAGAATTTCTCCTTCTCCTCCAGCTCACATCCTACCTGTGGAGCATACCCACTAACAACATTGACCATCACACCTTCGATTTCTAGCTTCAGACTCATCACTCTATCCGACACTCTTTTTACCTCCAGGACATTCCTAACAAACTCCTCCTTCAAGATAACTCCTACTCCATTTCTCTTCCCATCTACACCATGATAGAACAACTTGAACCCTGCTCCTAAACTTCTAGCCTTGCTCCCTTTCCACCTGGTCTCCTGGACACACAGTATGTCTACCTTCCTCCTCTGCATCATGTCGACCAACTCTCTACCTTTTCCTGTCATAGTTCCAACATTCAACGTCCCTACTCTTAGTCCTATACTCTTGGCGCTCCTCTTCTCTTTCTTCGTGTGAACGCACTTTCCTCCTCTCCTTCTTCGACCAACAGTAATCCAATTTCCACCGGCGCCCTGTAGGTCAACAGCGCCGATGGCAGTCGTTGTTAACCCGGGCCTCGACCGATCCAGTATGGAAGTCATAGGTTTGATTCACATCTTTGATTTGGCAAAAATTTTACGCCGGATGCCCTTCCTGACGCAACCCTCTGTATTTATCCGGGCTTGGGACCGGCACAATAAGACACTGGCTTGTGCCCTCTTGCGGCTACATTAAATTGATTAACTAATCTAAAAATGCATAATGACATTCATGATTATTTATTTTCAATGCAGCGCATCCAGGAGAGAATGACGCACCACGTGACTACTCTTTTGTACCATATTTGGTGCTTTAAGTTTAACTTCCATTACTATATTACTGTATTATGTTTTGTTGCATTGATGAACTGGTTAAATCTTCTCCCAAATGCAGCTCACATATCGATGATTGCTCCTAAATACAGTAATCCCTGTTCAGTGTGTGATGGTGATGGGGGGGGGGTGTCGTCTCTGGACTCTTTCAGGGAGGAGAGATAAAAGCCTCGCTGTTCATCCCTGATGAATACAGTCAGCTTGAGCTTCAATGACGACAGTGTTTCTGCTCCAGGAGGCTTTTCTTGAGCATGTTTAGGTAACATGTTCTAAACAAGCAGTGCTATTAACTCTATCACATCCTCTTGCGGCTCGTTGGAGTTTACATACCTGCTCAACAGCGCTGTCTGTTCAATATCGATCACATCACACAACTCATCACGTTTATTTGAGTATACTGGAGTTGAATTAATGTCCTTGATTTGCTGATTGGTGTCATAGTCCACTCCTGGTATTCCTCTCATCTGCCCAGCTCTACCTGCCTGCCACGCCCACCTCATCAGTGCAACTATCTTCACCTGTGTTTCCTCACCTGATTATCACCTGCCTGTTCAGTATATATACCCTCCCATTCCTCTCAGTCTCTGCCAGATTGTCTTCACGTCATGCAAAGCTCTCCCGCGTTTATCTCCGGACTGCTCCCTTGGTTCCGATCCTGCCTGTCTTCTGACCAGCCTTCTGTCCTTGATTCCTCTGCCTGCTCGTCCCTTGTCTGCTACCTGTCAGCTGGATACCTGTTTGCTGAGACTGTTTCGCTGTGATATTGCTGCCATTCCGTGCGAAGCTTCAGAGTAAACTTTGGGACTATTCCTGATCTGGTCCCTGTCTGTGCTGTACTTGGGTCCAACCTCACCTGTGTTACAATTGGTGGTGTTGCGTCTTCTTTCCTTCACTGTCTTTGCAGAGAGAAGCATGTCTAACTTTCCGTATTATGTTTTGTTTTCATGATTTTAATGAATGAGTCCTTCGTGTAATCACCACCTATTGGAGATATAATTGGGGGGACTGTTTGTGTGTTGGAACCACCTTATCCACAGCGGTAACTCCAGTCAGACAGCAGACACCACACAGGGAACAGTGGATTTTTGGCATTTAATCAGTAACTTACAGCATTACAAAACATAATTTTGTGAACGACTCACTTTTGTAGTTCACCGCTCTCCAGAATCGCCTCTATCCAATGGATGTGTCCTCCTTCAATGGAGCAACAGGCGCTTCTCCGGTCCTGAACCCGGTCCCGATTTCACACTCTACCAGAAAAACCTGCCCTGCAGACAGACCATACATACCTAATATAGTATACATAATCTTCTTCTTCTTCTTTTCCTTTCGGCTTTTCCCTTCAGGGGTTGCCACATCTAGTCAGTTGCTTCCATCTAACCCTGTCCTTTGCATCCTCTTCTCTCACACCAACTACCTTCATGTCCTCTTTCACTACATCCATAAACCTCCTCTGTGGTCTTCCTCTAGGCCTCCTGCCTGGCAGTTCAAAACTCAGCATCCTTCTACCAATATATTCACTATCTCTCCTCTGGACATGTCCAAACCATCTCAGTCTGGCCTCTCTGACTTTATCTCCAAAACCTCTAACATGTGCTGTCCCTCTGATGTACTCATTCCTGATCCTATCCTTCCTGGTCACTCCCAGAGAGAACCTCAGCATCTTCATCTCTGCTACCTCCAGCTCTGCCTCCTGTCTTTTCCTCAGTGACACTGTCTCTAGACCAAACAACATCGCTGGTCTCACCACAGTTTTGTACACCTTTCCTTTCATTTTAGCTGAAACTCTTCTATCACACATCACACCTGACACTTTTCTCCACCCATTCCATCCTGCCTACACACGTTTCTTCACCTCTTTTCCACACTCTCCATTGCTCTGGACTGTTGACCCTTAGTACTTAAAATCCTCCACCTTCTTGATCTCTTCTCCCTGTAACCTCACTCTTCCACTTGGGTCCCTCTCATTCACACACATGTACTCTGTCTTACTGCGGCTAACCTTCATCCCTCTCCTTTCCAGGACAAACCTCCACCTCTCTAGCTTCTCCTCCACCTCTTCCCTACTCTCACTGCAGATCACAATGTCATCTGCAAACATCATAGTCCATGGAAATTCCTGTCTAACCTCGTCTGTCAGCCTGTCCATCACCATAGAGAACAAGAATGGGCTCAGAGCTGATCCCTGATGCAGTCCCACCTCCACCTTGAACTCCTCTGTCACACCTACAGCACACCTCACCACTGTCTTACAGTCCTCATACATGTCCTGCACCGCTCTAACATACTTCTCTGCCACTCCAGACTTCATCATACAATACCACAGTTCCTCTCTGGGCACCCTGTCATAAGCTTTCTCCAGATCTACAAAACACAATGCAGCTCCCTCTGGCCTTCTCTGTACATCTCTATCAACATCCTCAAAGCAAATACTGCATCTGTAGTACTTTTTTTTGGCATGAAACCATACTGCTGCTCACAAATGCTCACTTCTGCCCTTAGTCTAGCTTCCACTACTCTTTCCCATAACTTCATTGTATGGCTCATCAGCTTTATTCCTCTGTAGTTGCCACAACTCTGCACATCTCCCTTGTTCTTAAAAATGGGCACCAGCACACTTCTCCTCCACTCCTCAGGCATCTTCTCACTATCTAAGATCCTGTTGAACAACCCAGTCAGAAACTCTACTGCCACCTCTCCTAGACACTTCCAAACCTCTACAGGTATATCATCAGGACCGACTGCCTTTCCACTCTTCATCCTCTTCAGTGCTCTCCTCACTTCATCCTGGCTAATCTTTGCTACATCCTGGTCCACAACAGTCACCTCTTCTAGTCTTTGTTCTCTCTCATTTTCCACGTTCATCAACTCTTCAAAGTACTCTTTCCATCTTCCCATCACACTGCTGGCACCTGTCAATAGACTTCCATCCCTATCCTTAATCACCCTAACCTGCTGCACGTCCTTCCCATCTCTATCTCTCTGTCTCGCCAACCGGTATAGATCAGTCTCTCCCTCCTTACTGTCCAACCGAGCAGACAAGTCATCATAAGCTCCCTGTTTGGCCTTTGCTACCTCTACCTTCACCTTACGCTGTATCTCCCTCCCTGTACTCCTGTCTACTCTCCTCAGTCCTCTCAGTGTCCCACTTCTTCTTAGCTAACCTCTTTCTTTGTATACACTCCTGTACCTCCTCATTCCACCACCAAGTCTCCTTATCTACTTTCCTTCCAGATGACACACCAAATACTCTCCTACCTGTCTCCCTGATCACATTAGCTGTAGTTGTCCAGTCATCTGGAAGCACCTCCTGACCACCCAGAGCCTGTCTTAACTCCTTCCTAAAGGTCATGCAATACCCTTCCTTTTTTATCTTCCACCATTTCGTCCTCTGCTCTGCCTTTGCCCTCTTCATCTTCCTCACCACCAGAGTCATCCTACACACCACCATCCTATGCTGTTTGGCTACACTCTCGCCTACCACTACTTTGCAGTCACTGATCTCCTTCAGGTTACATCGTCTACACAAGATGTCGTCTACCTGTGTGCTCCTACCACCACTCTTATAGGTCACCCTATGTTCCTGCCTCTTCTGGAAGAAAGTATTCACTCCATCCTTTTTGCAAAGTCAACTACCATCTGTCCTTCTGCGTTCCTCTCCTGGATACCAAACCTGCCCATCACTTCCTCATCACCTCTGTTACCTGCACCAACATGTCCATTGAAGTCTGCACCAATGACAACTCTCTCACTTCTCGGTATGCTCTGCATCACTTCATCAAAGTCCAACCAGAATTTCTCCTTCTCCTCCAGCTCACATCCTACCTGTGGAGCATACCCACTAACAACATTGACCATCACACCTTCGATTTCTAGCTTCGGACTCATCACTCTATCCGACACTCTTTTTACCTCCAGGACATTCCTAACAAACTCCTCCTTCAAGATAACTCCTACTCCATTTCTCTTCCCATCTACACCATGATAGAACAACTTGAACCCTGCTCCTAAACTTCTAGCCTTGCTACCTTTCCACCTGGTCTCCTGGACACACAGTATGTCTACCTTCCTCCTCTGCATCATGTCGACCAACTCTCTACCTTTTCCTGTCATAGTTCCAACATTCAACGTCCCTACTCTTAGTCCTATACTCTTGGCGCTCCTCTTCTCTTTCTTCGTGCGAACGCACTTTCCTCCTCTCCTTCTTCGACCAACAGTAATCCAATTTCCACCGGCGCCCTGTAGGTCAACAGCGCCGATGGCAGTCGTTGTTAACCCGGGCCTCGACCGATCCAGTATGGAAGTCATAGGTTTGATTCACATCTTTGATTTGGCAAAAATTTTACGCCGGATGCCCTTCCTGACGCAACCCTCTGTATTTATCCGGGCTTGGGACCGGCACAATAAGACACTGGCTTGTGCCCTCTTGCGGCTACATTCTTTTCCTTCCAATCTATGAGGCTGTTTTTAGTATTTTTCTTGTTCAATTTAATTCTTCAAAGCTCTTTTTCCTGAAAACTTAAACATGAAACTTAACCTGACTTCCCATTGGCATGGGTGAGCATGTAATGACATGAGAGAACTTGTGCGGAGTGAACTATTCTCTTGACAAGGGAACTACTGCTGGGCCACTGGAGCCTGTTTAGTTCAAATTATTTATATACTTATTTATTTTGATGGTTTGCTTGTTCTTAAGCTTATTGAACCAGAACTGGAGCAGCCAGGTGGTGAGAAAACTTGGAACCTCATTGGCAAGCTGCTCCATCTTGTCTGTCCTGGAGTGAGTGAATCTCCTTCCAATCATACAAACTGATGGAAAAACTCTTTTCTTTTAGAAATTTTCTACATCTTAAAGTGGGAACAGTCAAGTTCCCACTTTAAGATGGGTAGTTGCTACTCTGTTTTCTTCAGAGTAGCAACTACCAACAGCAACAGCATTTTCAAAATTATTATTTGATAAATTCTTTTAAAGGCGGAATGGTATTTGATTGAAAGAGTGCCAAACTTAAATCATGATTGGATTACTTGTCTTCATTTTTGTGACTGGATCCAGGGAGGAAAATTAAGGTGCTCTAGATTAATAAATTATTTAAATCCTGAAGAAAATTGCATCATTGACATATGGGACACACAGTCTAATGAGCTGAACGGATTCAAGTATATCTTCAATTTCTATGTAAAAAAGAGCAAAATAATCACATTTCACCTTTTTTTATTAATGAAATAATGTAGATGGGATATATTTTTTACGTGAAGAATATTTCTTCAGATTATAGTACTGAAGTTGTGTTTGTGTGTTTGTGTGTCATTTAGTCTGTCTGGAGGTCAGTGGGACGTGGAAGCACTGAGGACACTGACTCACTTTTTGTCAAAGTTCAGCATCACCAAAAAGATCATGTAAGATAGATTTACGCCAAACTGCCATCACAAAGTACATCCTAAAACAGTGTCAAAAAGCTATTGTTTGTCTCACAAGAAATTTATGCTTAACTGTTGTTTTATTTTTAATGGTTAAAGGTGAGTAGAAGTATTAAATCCTTATTCAGCATCCATACGCGCTGACCAATCAGATGTGCCTTTTCAGTTTGGATGACAGCTGCTCCTCAGTGGAGGGTCTGCTGATTCTAACTGATCTGCTATCTGACTGCGCTGCTGTGATGGCGCTTCATGTCAGGTACAAACACGTCTGCCAAATGCACTGCAAAGTAGAAAACACACACACACCCACACACACACACATACACACACTGTGTTAGTCACTAATGCATTACTACAGTTATCCACTTCTGGAAGGATCATCGTGTCATCTGCAGCGACGGTCGTCTCTGTTGTTACAACATTTCTCGTGTTACTTACCCTGTTTTATTTTTTACTCTATTCTATTTTGGCTTGAGAAGTCACAAATACTAGTGAAGTGTATAGTGTTAACTCATACAGATAATTCTATTCCTAAATGGAAATATCTTTGTTTTTCTTGGTTTCAGACTACAGACGTCTACCCATGCGTCTATAGTGTTTTCTGGAGAAGAAAATCCTGCAGAGGAAAGATCGAAAACCCTGAAGTGAGTTTCAAGCACAAACACATCAACACAACTGGTGTCACTGGTGACAAATGTCATGAAGCTGCTGCCTCTGTCAGTCTTAGTGGCTGTGGTCTGCTGCCTGCTGATCTTGTGAGAGTGTGGAGGAGTCTTGGAACCTCGTCGGGTCTCACAAAGCTGGAGTAAGATGCACGAAACATGATCGAACATCAAGTCAACTGACCTTTAGATTATGTCGCTATAGCAGCACCGAAGCTGAGGCCACAATCCCCCTGGAGGAGTTTTGAAATCCTAACTGATGAAATCAGGTTGAGAGAAACTCAAACACACTTGAACATGATATGGCATCACAAAGTACAGGATTTTATGAAGATTTGTTTTTATTTATTTATTCAGTTTATTTTTTTCTTTCCAGACATGTTATTACAGCAGACTTCACTTTCATCAGTTGTGGAACATCAACAACATCCGAAAAGAAAAAAAAGCGGTTGACGGGTAGAAGCCATTGGCTTGTAAAATTCCCGTCCTCTGGATCAACAACATTTCTCTCATTGCAACTTATTATCAACCAATTTCATGCACTGCATGTCACATTTAAATTATTTTATTTTGGTACATTGTTGTTGTGAATCGTCCATTCAGTCCTATTCAGTCCATTCAGTCCAACGTGTTTGCACTCGTCTTCCTCAGTTCTTGAAGTGAATCAGATTTTGTTAATTTTCTTTATGTAGTCCATTTCGAATGATGCTTCTGGACAAGTTTATGGTGTCGGTGCCGATTGAGTTTTCTTGCTTTGTGTGATTGAGATGATGTTCAATTCTGTGCCTGCCCCCAATCTTAATCACTGGTGTCAGCATCACAGTTTCTGGCCACCGCATCCATACTTTTTGAGTGATGTCTTCCTACAACTGAGCATTGGCATCGGCATCGTCCTGCCGGTCACTCATCCTGGCCATGGCATCACTCAGTGTCAGAACGATTGCCTCCTTGCTTGCAGCTTGCACTCTGGCCTTTGCTTGCACAGCTTGGGTGGAATCCTCGTTTACTTTGGTCTGTTGTATTGCCATTTTCCTCAGCTTGCAATGCACATGAAAACATCAAACCCAAGCACTGTGATCCCGATTGTCATGAAGGCGAAGATATACACATCCTCGCCGTCTTCCACATCCAGTGGGGCCAGACACAGAGTTTTGAACGTATCTCAGCTGTCCAGCATGTAGCCATCCATAAAAGTCCCGTCTGGGCATTGGGGCTCTCCAGATCCAGCTGGTCTGGTGGAAAAAATTCTGTCAATCGAATTAAGGGACCAGCTCAACAGCTCCATCTTGGTTAGCAGACTTCGTGTTATGATATGTCAGAAGACGTAATGAATTTCATTTTTAATTTAATTTAATTTAATACACTGTTATAATCCCCAAAGGGAAATTAAGAACGCACACTCTGGTTTTTGTTAGTCAATCACACGCATGCCTATTAGTGTGTACGGGACCCTGTAATACACACAACCACACACAAGGGGGCCTGCAAGCATGCAATGGGAGGTAAAGTGGCGGGCAGCTCCTTTGTGGAGCACCCAAATGAGCAGCTAATGAGGAGAGACAGCGCCTTACTCAAGGGCGCCTCCTACTGAATGCACCACCACCTCTGGAGCAGCTGCAGTGAAGTAAACCAAATGACTAATGGTTTGCTATGGTGATCATACTGGTTTCCATCGAGAAACAAGTGTCGACATTCTGAACTAGAGGTGACATTTTACCTTCAGTGCAGTTTGCAGCTGGTCTTCAAGGCTGAAATGTTTCCTGTTGCCTTGCAGCAGTGTCAGCTGCTCCAGGATGTTTATCTCATTTACTGTAGTAACTTCATGCAGAACGTATTGAAGTCATTCTCCAAATTTGAACTTCTAAAAGTCAAGCATGTTTGAAATTGATCCAAGCAGATCACTGTCCACGAGCTGAATGGGAGGTTTCAGGCATGAGCAGTAAATTAGTTCAACCTGTTTGTGTCTTTCAGTCTGTCAGGTAACCGTTTAGGCAACAATGGTCTACGGAAACTCTTGGAGGTCCTGCCCCATCTGAGAAACATCCAGGAGATCAAGTAAGACTGATAGTGGTAACACAATCACACATGAAGATAGACAGTGTCCAGTAAAGCAGTGGTCCCCAACCTTTTTTGCACCACGGACCGGTTTCATCTAAGACAATGTGGCCCATGGGTTGGGGACCACTGCAGTAAAGGTTTGTACATCGCTTCTGTTCTTGAAATGAAATGTGAGATTGTGTGATGTCAGCTGATCTAATCTTAATTCTTCAGTAAACACATCCATGCTAGCAGCTGCTCTCTTCATCCAGGGCATTATTAAAACCAAATTCCTTTTCGCTGAAGCATAATGTTTTTTTTGTGTGTGTGTGTTTTAGTGTCAGTAACAATCAGATCACCATGATTGGAGTGGTGATGCTGGCTGACGCTTTGTGTTCCCAGAAGAACATAACACAAATTCACATCAGGTAGTTTCTGTTTTACATTTTTGGTGTTTATTGATTTTATGGAGTAATGTCACAATGATCACATGTTTGTTCATTCTCTGCAGTTTTTATGTTAATAAATGAATCAGTACCAAAAAAATCCACATAAACATCATAGAAATGAGTCTGGAGTCCAGTTAACTTTAAACTGGTGTTAAAAGTGCAGGTTGGTGATCTGAAAGTGTCTGGTTGAATTTACAGCAATGAAGGCAGAGAGCAGGTGATTCTGAAGTTCTTTCCACACCACAGGTAGGAAATCCATATCAGTAAGAAGCTCCAAACATCTGGATGCCACAGCTGCATGTTCGTTTGTCACTTCTGAGCTCGTTCTGTGTTCTTGTTTCAGCCGCGATGAAGACCAGCTTAAGATGTTCAGGTACGACAAGCTGATTGGCCAGACACATATCTAATGGCAGTGGTTATTGAAGTGCTGTTTGGAATTCGGAATGGAAATACACAATGATCCTCTTTTTCTTTGAAGGATAAACAACAGCAGCCTCCTTCCATCTGATGTGACCACATTGTGTCGAAGGTTGGTCCGGTGTCGCTCCCATTTGGATTTGGAGTGAGTTTAATCATCATAGATCCACTCATTATCCTGTCATGGATGAGACTGAACAGAGAGACATTAATATATTTTGATCTCTGTCAGTTTGTCTGATAACTCACTGACGGACCAGGCCATCAAGAACCTGCTGACAGTTTTACCGAAGATGATGTCACTGCAGAGACTCACGTAAGTCAGCAGTGTGCTTGGCTGTATACTAGTAAATAGTCATATTATGTTAACTTAAATAACCATAATGCAAAGAATGCGGGTCAAATATCATTCCATTGTAGTGACATCAGTATGAAAGGTACACAGTGTTGAATTTACATGTCAGACATACTCCTTCCATGTAAATATCAACTGGAGATTCCATGTGAACTATTCCATAGCAGCTGTTTGGAGTCATTTAATGTTTGCTTTCTCAAGGTGAATGATGGGACTGAGAAGAAAATGACTGAACGAAGCATTTGTTTCTGTGGGTGATCACTAAGATTATCTGACCTCCCTTCATCCCTCAGTGTCAGCCGCAGCATCACGTCCTCAGCTGGCGCTCTTCTCTTGGTCAGCTGTTTACTCATTTGTCCCTGGGTCACGTCGCTGCACCTGAGGTATTTTCTCGCTGTGCTTCTTTCAAGATGGCCACACAACATGAAGCGTCCTGAACGTTTTAGCGTTCTCTCTGTCCGTTCTGCTCTGTAATTAGTTTGTGCTCCTCTTCAGGCCTCAGGCTGAATCCATCATCCATTTTGACAGAGTGACAGCAGAACACACCCGTTGCAGGTCTGTGATGACAAACCAACTTCATGTCAGGGTTAACAAAAAACAAAACGTGATGCCAACTTTCAAATTTGAGATTTACTAAGTTAAAAAATTAGGATTTCATTGCAGATGAATATAAATTATTACTTTACATTAAATTATTAACACCCACACACTATTATTCACCTCATTTGTTTACATTGATGTTTACTCAATAACTAATATTGTGTAGATTTTTATAAGTTTGGACTGAAGTTAAAATTATCAATCATTAAAGCAAAATCCATATAAAAACAAACAGTACAGACATTTAAAGGGTGAACTACTGAAAAGGTTGTAATAACTAGTAAAATTTTTAAACATTGTATGTTTTGCATATGTGGAAAGTCTTTGCCCCAAGTGGAGGAGTCTAAGTATATTGGGGTCTTTTTAATGAATGAGGGAAGGATGGAACATGAGATTCACAGACGGATCGGTGCAGCTTCAGCAGCGATGTGGTCGCTGTTTAGGTCTGTTGTGGTGAAGAAGGAGCTGAGTCATAAGACAAAGCTCCTGATTTACCGGTCAATCTACGTTCCTACTCTCACCTATGGTCAGGAGCTTTAGGTCATGACCGAAAGGACAAGATCTCGGATACAAGCGGCTGAAATGAGTTTCCTCTGAAGAGTGGCTGGGCGCACCCTTGCAGATGAGGGTGAGGAGCTCAGTCACCAGGGAAGAGGTGGGAGCAGAGCCGCTGCTCCTCCACCTCGAGCGGAGCCAGCTGAGGTGGCTCGGGCATCTGTTCTGGATGCCTCCTGGAGAGGTGATCCGGGCATGTCCTATCGGGAGGAGACCTCGGGGAAGACCTAGGACACGCTGGAGGGACTGTGTCTCTAGGCTGTCTTGGGAATGCTTCAGGATCCCCCCAGAGGAGTTGGAAGAGGTGTCTGGGGAGAGGGAAGTATGGGCATCCCTCCTGTGACTGTTGCCCCCGCGACCCGGCCCTGGATAAGCGGTTGAAGATGGATGGATGGATGTTTTGCAACTCAGTGGTGGGCCGTGCATTTCATATCTAGGCCTTCAGTGATACTATCCTTAGTCAAACTTGCATAAATACATCTCATAATGCTGTGAGCAGCTCCCACCACTGCCACCAATGTAGTGTTCAGGACTGAGACATTTATAACTTCTCTCAAATGGGACAAAAACCGGCGTCAGCCCAACTCCTTTTATTGTCACTTGCATGGAAGAACCCTGCGGCCACACCTTCATACACGTCACACATCTACGTCAAGGAACAAAACCGTCCAGAATGACCACCTTTTATGACACCACAGCTGGAGAAACGAAATACAGACATACACTAACACACTACTAGATGTTGCATCACTTCTATCGTGTATAAAACAGGCTATTTTCCAGCAGGGACACAAGTCTCTGTGTATCTCCACTACAATCACACAGCTGCACAAGTGCACCACATTATTTACACACATTGCAGAAGAGAAGAATTTTTTTCATTTTTAGTAAATTTTCCATTTTATTTCATTATAATTGATTTGATATAAATGAAATTAAATTACAAGAACATCAAATATGAAAACTTAGATAAATGAAATGCTTTTACTCCCCGAAAGAACTCTTCAAACTGTTTATATAATTAAACACAAATCCATTCTCGTTTCTTTCCTCAAGTACACTCCACTAGCCAGAACAGGTTATTGAGTTCAAGTTAGCTAGAAGAGGTTACCTATTTCAGGTTAGCTAGCTCGGGTGAGCTAGAACAGGTTAGCTACAACAGGTTAGCTAGTTCAGGTTAGCTACAACAGGTTAGCTCCTTCAGGGATGGCACCCTCATCTCACTAGAGCTTCTCTTCAAATGTGCGTCTGCATAGCGCCGCCTTCTCAGAGTGAGTATCCAATCACAGGACGCATACATGTCTGGTGAACGTGAGGCCAGCTAGAAGGCCTTACCGTCGCCAATTCGTGATCTGATTGGCTATCGTATCTGTCTATTATCTATATGTTCCCGTTCACTCATAGTACAGGGAGACCTGCGTTCTAGATTCTGAAGGTCCTGGGCAGATTTCATTCAACCTGGCAACACAAGCTAGCTGAATTATGATTGGATAAAACCCCTCTAATCTACAAATAGAACACTTACCCTGTGTTGGCCTATGTCATATTATATCCAAATGTATAATTATATTTTTAGACATATATTTGGATATATTTATTTAAGTAAAATGCATTAAAATATAATTAACTTTCATCATAAATATTATCATGATCTCTGGTTATGTCAGACCAGCAGAGAAGGCCTTGCTGGCCCTCACTGCCCACCACTGTTGCAACTACAATATTACGTCACAGCGTTCAAGTAGTGTAATAAACTTTTTGACAGTTTTCTGAGTTGTTGTTCTGGCTACCTTTTCAGTGAAGTACTTTTTCCTGGTTCTGACAACACATGTCAACAACAACGCATGTAAACAGAAGAAAGACTATGAAACATAATTACATGTACGAACATGTCAAAGCTGGCTTTAACTTCTGAACTAAATACTCTGTTGTAATGTTTTTGTGTCTGTCTGTCTGCCCATCTGTCTGTCCCCCTGTCTGTCTGTCCCCATCTGTCCCCCTGTCTGTCCATCTGTCTGTCTCCCTGTCTGTCCGCCTGTGTCCACAGGTTAACTCACTTTAACTTGAATGGTGACGACTTGGAGCGACTGGTAGAGATCTTCCAGGATGGTCCTCAGCTGTTCCATCTGAAGTATGTGCTGTCCTACATTAATCCCCACCTGTGTGGAGACTCTGGAGATGCTTAGTCATCTTTTCTTGTGGCTGCAGCTTGTCAAGTAACCAGCTACATGATGCAGGAGTGAAGCGCTTTTTGGATTCCCTACCAGAGCTTCAAGTCACACACAGTGTCAAGTAAGACTATTACTGTTTACCAGGTTTGAAAGTGTTTATTTGGTTTTATTTATTTGTTGCAGCTGAGTTTGTTCTTTAATCCAGCTTTTAGCTGTCAGTTAACATCCATCATTTAATGTTTATACTGGTTTACCTGACGTTGTCCTCCTCATTGTGATGCTAAATTCATGCAAAACACACACATTTGAAGTCTGTTCAGCCATGATACTGGCAGACAAGTTCAATGTAAATGTGATTGTGACCTTAAACTTCTTAAATATCTTTACTGACTCTTTACAGGCACTTTTGAAACATAAGTATTTTTCACAGCAGACAATTTGACTTGTCAGCAGAATCCTAATGTCCCAGTCAGCCAACAGGAACAGCAGCAGCAGCTTCACATTTTTAAACCCTAATTCATTTTATTATTAACCCCGAAGGATCTGTATCTTTTTAAATCATCATGTTTTAAACACTGGAACGCACTGAGGAGACTCAGACGTTTAACCAAGTTTTCTGCAGTATGTTCTTTATTCATTCACTCATTTATTCATCTACTAAACCCGCTTTGTTGCGGGTCGCAGGGTTCTGGAGCCTATTCCAGCGGATTGGGGGTGTGAAGCAGGGGACACTCCAGGCCTATTTTCTTCCATAAATCTTAAATTAAAAAAATAAAACAACAGCAACAATAACAACAATAATGATGATGATGATAATAATAATAATAATAATAATAATAATAATGACAACATTGTGTTCATAGACTTCAGTGGGCTAACATTTCTGAGTCATGTCAGATGCCCTTTTTTTGTCCAACAATGGTTTATTACAAGTAATAGAGTGGAATCTTTCTGGTCCTTCATTTGTCTACATCTCCAGTTTGAGCAACAACAGGCTGACTCAGCAGGCACTGCTGGATGTGGCCAGCACACTGCACACCTATGGCAACGTCTGTGGTGTAGAGGTCAGGTGAGTCTGTGCATAATGGAGGCCAATATTTATATGGAAATATTAAAAACTTGAGCAGTGAATGAAGCATTTGTCTTTTGTGTCTCTATTAATGGACACCACTGTCTGATGTGTGCCAGTAGTTTGGGAGAGGAGGAGCTGTGTCTCATCTGGTTCACACAACTTGAAGGTTGTAACAAAACGCTGAGGTATGAAAAGGAGCGTCCATTATTTAAGTATGTATACAATAGAAGCATGAGGCCATGCTGGGCTCACACTGCATGGGTTGTATCTTAAAAACCACAATGGACTCAGGAGCAAAAATCTCTACTAATCTTCTCATCCAATCTCATCATCACAAGACCTCTTAAAAACACCTAGCTATGGTTAGCCTAAATAGAGCTACGTGTTCTTCTATGCAGTTTAATAGAGTTCTCAGTGGATCACAGCAGAGGGACCGCACAGCTCATAAAAAGAGAGGCACGTGACGTTTTAATGGTTCAGTTCATGATTGTTGCTTCCTGACAGCCCATAAAGTTGGCAGTTGTGGGTCAGATTAGGTGCACATGGATGATTTGTGCACATTTATGCAAGTCTGAGTAGTGCAAAGTGCCTCTAATGAATTACTGTATTGGGTTGGTATTATTACACCCGACTATGACAGGGGTTGTCAAAAAGCAGGTGGTGATACTCAGTATCACCTGAAGATGTAATGATCACATGGTGGAACAACAGATGTAATGGGTCATATCAGAAGTATGGTAGTTAGCATTGAAAGCAGACAGTTGGAGCAGCTTGTTTAGTATCTGAAAGCGTGTTCAGAGTTTCATTGGTTGAATAAAAAATAAAACCTATTCATGCAACTGTTTGTTTTTTTTAATTTTGACTATTGTCTTTGTTCAGCGTCAGAGACAGTAATATGGAACGTGACCATCTTCTCAGAATAGGAACAATCCTGTCTGAATGTCCCAATCTCACCAAACTGGAGTAAGTTCACCTCTATTTTCAAACATGGTTCATTTGTCTCTTCTAAAAAAAAGTTTTGAAACAACTTCATAAACGATTAAAAAAGAAATCACATCTTGGGGAAATTTAAAGAAATTTTTTTTTTTCTTGATACTTCATCAAAGATTTTCTTAACACATTTTATGTGAGTCTGTACCTCTTGAAAATCCTGGTATTATTCATCAAATCATCCGTGTAATTTGTAAAGGCCTTGGAGAAGGCGTTCGACCGTGTTCCTCGGGGGCTTCTGTGGGAGGTGCTTCAGGAGTATGGGGTACCGAACCCCTTGATAAGGGCTGTACGACCGATGTCAGAGTTTGGGCCGCATCGCCGGCAGTAAGTCGGATTCGTTTCCAGTGAGGGTTGGACTCCACCAAGGCTGCCCTTTGTCACCGATTCTGTTCATAACTTTTATGGACAGAATTTCTAGGAGCAGCCACGGCGTTGAGGGTGTCCGGTTTGGTGGCCTCAGTATTGCGTCTGCTTTTTGCAGATGACGTGGTGCTGTTGGCTTCATCAAGCCGTGATCTCCAACTGTCACTGGAGCGGTTCGCAGCCGAGTGTGAAGCGGTTGGGATGAGAATCAGCACCTCCAAATCTGAAACCATGGTCCTCAGGCGGAAAAGGGTGGAGTGCCCTCTCCGGGTTGTGGATGAGATCCTGCCCCAAGTGGAGGAGTTCAAGTATCTCAGGGTCTTGTTCACGAGTGAGGGTACGATGGAACGGGAGATCGACAGGCGGATCGGTGCAGCGTCTTAAGTGATGCGGACTCTGTATCGGTCCGTCGTGGTGAAGAAGGAGCTGAGCCGAAAGGCAAAGCTCTCGATTTACTGGTCGATCTACGTTCCTGCCCTCACCTATGGTCATGGGCTGTGGGTCGTGACTGAAAGAACGAGATCCCGGATACAAGCGGCCGAAATGAGTTTCCTCCGCAGGGTGTCCGGGCTCTTCCTTAGAGATAGGGTGAGAAGTTCGGTCATCCGGGAGGGACTCAGAGTCGAACCGCTGCTCCTCCGCATCGAGAGGAGCCAGATGAGGTGGCTCGGGCATCTGGTTAGGATGTCTCCTGGACGCCTCCCTGGTGAGGTGTTCCGGGCACGTCCTGCCGGGAGGAGGCCCTGGGGACGACCCAGGACACGCAGGAGAGATTGTCTCCTGGCTGGCCTGGGAACGCCTTGGGATTCTCCCGGAGGAGCTGGATGAAGTGGCTAGGGAGAGGGAAGTCTGGGCTTCCCTGCTTAAGCTGCTGCCCCCGCGACCCGACCCCGGATAAGTGGAAGAAAATGGATGGATGGATGGATGGATGGATGGATGGATGGATGGATGAACTGAAAACCAGTAAGGATTGCTCTGTTATCGGTCTACAGGTTCAAGAAAAATCTTGTTAAGATGGATTGGATTGAAGATTTTGTGGAAATGTTGAAAAGCGGTGAGAGAGAGTTAACTGTGAGGTGAGAAGGATTTCAGTTCATACAACCAATTGTGCCCAAAACATGGAATTAAGCATTTCAATGCTCTGTGGGTATTTTGTAGTTAAACATGACACGTCTCTAATGTATAAAAACCTGTTGAAGAAAAGGGGATCCAGAATCCACCTGTGTTCCAAGTCTCTGGATCTCTTTTCAGTTTTCAGGATTGGTGGATTAGATCTGAGGAAGCTGTCCGATCGGTTCGGCGCTGCCTGGAGCTGAACCGGAACATACACACGATCCAATGAGACACACACACACACACTGACTCACTGTGGAACACCCCACATCTGATGGTGTGTGACAGTACTCTAACTGTTCCCGGGGTTCACTGAAACACCCTGTACCTGAGTGTTAAGTCCACTGACCAGACTCCAGCCAGGTAGGCAAACATGTCATGTTTCAGTGTGACAGTCCTCTGCAGAATGATACATGTGGAGTTTGAGTGTTTCACACCCGTTTGGTGAAGGGATGAATACATGAGCAGATGGTCGCATCTCTTTTTTTTTTTGTCTTGTCTGCATGTATTCTCATAGTTTAACCCCATAAAAGGGGGTTAACCTTTTATGAGATCAATGCTTATTTTAGTCTTGCTGCAAAATCTTTTATATATTTTAATGCGTGCATGTGACCGTCACCAATCCTCTCTGGTAACTAAATTGTCAGTCTTTATTAGAATTTTCTATTGTGAGCCAGAGAGGGGGGTGCTGCACCTCTGTGAGTTAAGGGGGAAGGAAAAAAGGAGACAGGGAGAGAGAACATAAACAAGGTAGTGGATAGACAGGCAGTGCTGTTGGGGTGAAAAAGGTTTAGGCTGTTTTATTCTATCTTAGAACTGATATCTCAACACCAATGTTACAAAACACCAGATTAGTGGAGGTCCTGATAGTATAGAATAGGCCACCAGAGGAAACCAGTGTAGGAGGAAGATAGAGGGCATAAGATTGTGATGACTGAAGTGAGACTCATCACGTTCTGACGGGACCCAATGGTTCTCAATTATTGGACTCGACAGGAGCTGGTAAGCCCTGACCCAACATGCATGTGTGATGAAACCAACACCCAGATAGGCTACCAGAACTCAACAGGGCGATGCCAACCGAGCACTCCCAGCCCCGGCAGCCTGGAGCACCAAGAAGCCACCACCCAAAGAGCCACCAGGGATACCGAGAACCATGTAGACCCGGGGACCCAGAGGAGGCAGCGGCCGCCACAGCCAGGGCGCACGGGCCAGGCCCAAGGGGCACGAGGCAAGGAGGCCCCCCCATCACCCCCCACATCCCGCCCCGCCACACCCCCCAACCCCCCACCCCCATCCACCACGCCCACACCCCGCCCAATCCCCCAACCCCAGGGGACAGGAATGCCCCCCGCAGCCCCAGGGGCCAGCCGCAGTGACCGGGCGACATGTGACTCCCCCCCCCCTACATAGCCCCCCTAGACCGGTCATGGGGTATTGCAACCCCACATGCCCGTCGAGCCTCCCGCAAGCACGGGCAGACCAGAGATAGGGCCCACACCAACCCTCCAGATACGGCAGAGACCCCCAGCGGGCCGCAAGCCCCCCCGCGCCGCCGCCCACAATTGGAAAGCCGACCAGAGGCAGCCAGCCCCCGCACACCGCCGGTCGTCCCAGGCAGATGGTCGCATCTCAAAGCCAGTTCACTCTGTGGATGACAGCCTTAAAAGTGAAGTAGCTTGTTGTAGTAACAAATTCCATGGGTTGAAGCCAGTAGATTAACTACATTTAGAGCAGGTTATCATAGTTCTGCTAAATCGCTATGTTATGCCAACTTCAACATTGTTGGTCCAAAAAAGACAAGGAGCTGTTATTTATCAGTTTGTCATCAGGCCTGGCTGAAACTCCTGTGTCACATGAAGAAGGGATATTCTACAATATTAACCTCATGTTCTGACCAAGAGTTCATTTGTTGAGACAAGTCATATTTTAAGTTACATTAAGTTTTACTGCTGCAGCTATAAACACAGAACTAAGAAGTGTTTAGCAACGAAATTTATTTAGGCATAGAAATTAATCACATTTGTTTGCTTTGTTAGAATCAGTGCTTTGAACCGGTTCATGGAACTTTTGGTATTTTGGCAGGAACGAAAACAAAACCGAAAACTTATATTTTTTAATGTTCCGGAACAGAATCAGAACAGAAAATAATTGTAAACCAGTTAATACTGTTGTTTTATTTCGTTCTCGAAAAAAATATTTGACCTCATGTTTCACTTCCTGTCATTCACTGGACGCGGGATGAGAGCGGAGAGAAGTAGTGGCTATAAGCAACAGTTAGGAAAAGGGCAGTCTCCCAGTCTCAATTTAATCATAACAGGTAAACACTGCAGTATGTCAATCTTAAAAATGTATGATTTAGACATTAACTCATTGGCTGCAGTCATTTTCAGAGCAGTGTCTCCCTGTACTGCCAGCGCTTTGTCGCAATATTGAGCTATGGGAGAAGCACAATGAAGATCTGTTGTTCAGCAATAAATGACATGGTGGAAGTTATTCTTGTCTTATTTCATGTAGTGTCTAAGTAGGAGGCATAAGCCTTAACTACAGTGATATAACTGTCATAAAGCAGAGGTGTAGTGTTGTGGTACTGTTTACTGTAGGGTAGGGATATATCTATAATTATAGTCTATAGTATAAAAACTAATTGCTTTAGTTGCCAATTTAAAAGTCCTTAAGTTTACCGTATTTTGCGCACCATTCGGCTCATTGTACAAAGAGGCACAGTCTAAATAACAGAGTTTATTTCTGTACTTTAACCGGACACACGGCGCACCTTATTGTTCGGTGCATGCTTGCAAAAAGGTGACTGTGGTTGAACTGTGTTGTACTACGTATTTAAATTTAAAAAAATACACCGACATTATTTTTTAAATTTGTTTTTATTTATTTTTTGAGAAATCTGTGCTAAATCCTTCGAAGTCCTCATCTTCGGTCTCCATTGAATAGCTCGGCAATTTCACTATCGCTGACCGTCACGTTTCCGGGTGGCTGTCTGGGAATGATGCCGGCTTTAGCGAAACATCAGACAAAATCCGAAGTAGACACGTTAGTCCAGGATCCACAATCCACGCACATGGGGGTGTAACTCGCTCGGCACTGCCTCCAGTCCTGGTAAACTTGTGTTCACGTCTCTCATTCATCGCTCCACGACGCACGCAGCTTAACTTTAAAGGCTCTGTTCACACCGATGTCCAGCAGTTGGGGTTCTTTCGTTAATCCTTCCAGAATGATGGCAAGCTCCGAATTCAGCCGCTTGACGTGTTATTGACAGAAGCGGTGGTGTGGGGGGGGAATGGAGTCAGATACCAAGAGAGATGGCAAAGCGTGAAAAAAGCCCCCTGGTCTCTACGGGAAGCGGAACAACCGGAACTGATAGCCTGGAGTTTACATTTTGCGTCGTAAGTGTGTCTCTTCGCTGACGCCATTGTCGGGGGTCTTTAGCCAAACAAATGTGGTTAACAGCATACCTGCGGTACAGTACCGGCATATACCCTATACCGGTACCTACGGGAGGTGTGCCGGACGTAGCCTCGCGTCATTTTCTCTAATTGGTCCATCGCTGCCGGCGTTTGTAGTGATGTAATACATCCCATGTTAGTGGACAATGGCCGATCTGGCGGATCGCTGACTAAAATCACACAAAAACATTTTTACAGATTTTGGAACTCAGTGCACACATAAGACGCTTCATGTTAAAAGGCGCAGCGTTGATTTTTGAGAAATGTTAAGGCTTTTAAGCACGTCTTATGGTGCGCAAAATACGGCACCTACATATTTATATTTACAAGGAACGTTATTAACTTGTTCAGGAACTTTATTTTTTTGTTCTAACCGGTTCAGGAACGTCAGTTTATGGGTGGAACGCAAAACTGGAAACGTTATAATTCCGTTTCTGTTCGGAAAGAACCGATTGGCAAAAAATTCTGGTTCAAAGCCCTGGTTAGAACGGGGTCGCGCACAATTTGAGGAAGCGCTGTGGAAAATAGTTGAAGAGTTTTAAAACTCAACGTATAATGTAATAAATACCCTGCTGATATTTATGAATACATTTTGTAGAAAGTTAATTCATGTATTAGAGTAATCCTGCATGTCTGACCTGTTGAGGCATTACAGTGATGTTGCCAGTTTCTGTGTGTGCGTGCGTGTAGTTTCCCATTAACTGTTCTCAGCATATTTCTTTGAATACATTACTTCTACATTTCAAAACACTGAACAGAACATTCGTGTGTTTTCAGTTGTGACTCTAGAGATCTTCTGGTCACACAGAAAATAAGGTAAGTAATAAAAAAAGCTCTTAATCTTACCTGACAGCTCAGCCTACCTGATGAGACCCCCGGCCCCCGCCCCCAACCATAACCACAACCCTAACCTCCCTCCTTCAGCTTTGTGGACTGTGCTGTTGAAGGTCATCATCTCACATCTATGACAAGCGTGATCCAGAGATGTTCTCTGCTGACAGAGCTGGAGTTAGTATTCGCCATATGAATGTAATAGGAATGAATCCTGATGTGAGTTCAAGAAAAAAAAAATCTCAAAGTATGTGTGTTATTATTCAGTTTTTCCCACAACACCCTGGGTCCAGCAGGTGCTGATTTCCTCTGCTCCATTCTGCCCTCGCTGCCAAATCTCCTGTCACTGAGGTTAGCTTTGTCATGCGTGACACGTTCACTGATTCCTGTTGAGTGCTACGAGCTTCATGCTGGATCCTTTGTAGCATTGCCTCCATAGAGACTTGTGTGGGGGAGAAGCTTGCTGAGGTCCTGCTCCAGACTCCAAACATTCAGCATTTGAAGTGAGAAACACATTTTATGGCTCGTGTTTCTACTCTCATCTTGTTGATGCTGCTGACTCTGTCTGTCCTCTGCATTTGTAATGAGTTACAGTCGTTTCAGGGAATTTGGGAGAATTCTTATTGCAAGTATATTTTAGTTTTAATGATTAAAAATTAATGATTAGAGGACATTAAATAAGATTTTTCTGTTACATTCATGAATGAAGCTGTAATCTTCTTGTCTGCTAGCCTGGCTGGTCATGTGATTGGTGACTCTGTAGCCCTGATGATGACCAAGATGTTGCCCCGGTTGAGATTTCTCAAGTAAGCATTTGATACTGAGCACCATAGTATGAATAGTTCTGAATAGACTATTAGCATTATCTGGAACCTGTCACAAATCATTAAAGGGACAGTTAGGGCCCGTCCTCATCTACTCCACCACACAATGTCTCATGGATTTTCAGTCCATTACACATGTCTGAGGCTTTACTGTAAATCTGGTCAGTCAGCTGCAGGAGACGGACACCATACAAGCGGTTCGGCGTCATTTTGTTTTAATTTTTTTACACTGTTCCCAATTTTCAGTGCAGGAAAATTCTGCAATATGTTTTGCTGTGATGCTCCACAAATAAACCGATAAACAAATAAAAGTGAACCTCCCCATCATCACGAGGGAGCTGATATTAATTACTGCATTTCTGATAACTCGTCCCATTCATTCTAGTCTGTCTAGATGTACGTGGTCGGCAGCTGCTGGACTGAGGCTCATCCAAGGACTTGGGCAGTGTGTCAATTTAGAAGGCCTTTGGTAAGTAACCTGTATGGAAAAAAAACGTGAGTATAAATCAACTGGCTCCTGTAATGTTTGACTTTCTGTGTCTACCTTTAGTCTAGATTGTGTGCAGCTGGATGAGGACTGCACTATGTGTTTAGTACGATCGCTGAAGAATCTCAGCTCTGTACGCAGTATCAAGTAAGACACACAACTCTAAGAGTCCAGTCAGATGTCCTTAACTTCAGGTTTAAAGGTCCTGTGCTGTTTAACTTATTGGCTGCCAGCTCTTTGCAGCAATTAATCTCCTTCTGCGGACTTTTTCCAACGCTCCGGACATTTATCAGTATTTTCTTTCTGTTCTCGACTGATTCCAAGATGCTTAGCTCGGACGAACACTGTAATCACTCACCAGGAACTACTTCTTCTTCCTCTCATTCTCCAAGCCTCTGTTCCGTAACTGGATCGTCATGACGCTAAATTCTATCACGGTTCCGTATTTGTCTCATGTTGCTCTGCTGGGCTGGGGTGTGGCAGTAGGTGGGGCCGAATTGGTGGGCGGAGCTTCATCTCTGCACCTGTACCTGATCAGGCTGATTAGCCTGAGGCTTCTTAAACTGACTTCTCCTTTGGTTCTGTGTCAGAACTAGTGATGTCTGAATGATGCCCCATGGGGCTTCAAACTGTTTCCGACAATTTTGCCGCAAACTGTTTCATTACTCGGTGCTCCATTCATTGGGAACATGAATGGACATGAACATGAACAGTCACCCGCCTCTTTGGCGGGTGACTGTACTGCAACCACACAACAATCGATTACCCCAGAAAACAGTGCTTTGACATATGTTTATTGCATATATTTTCTAAATAAAAACGAACATAATCTAATTCAATGCGTTAATCCTTGCTTGCTATATTGCAGCCATATAGGAAATTGTTTTATGATCGTTGGTCCTTGCAGGGTTCAATAAAGCAATAAGAGATTTACATGTTAGATTACATGTTCATGCATGTATATTTAATATAAATATATTCATATGTGGTCGTGTGCGTGAGTTGCATAGGATGATTATTGTCACTGGAAATAAACAAGGTCTTTTTTGTGAGATAAAAGTTGTGATACCGAGACATCATCACAGCAGCATCACTGGCTTCATTCTCAAGTCTGGATCGGTAACACCTCATTGATGACGTGTTGTTACTGTACGATAGGTGCTGGGAACAAAGCAAACAATTCACCTGCAAATTGCAAATGACGTGTGTGGTTTATTATTTTCTACTCTGTGAGCAGCAGAGCCTGAAAAATAAGTTTCTTAGATATTAAAATCTACTTTGTTCGGCGCCAGCAGTTCAAAATGTTCCCAGACCTGGGATCTCTTTCTGGTTGGGTCCAATCCAAGTAATTACGACGCAAACTGTCTGTCAGCAATTGGAACGCTAATGTGATCAATCCAAGGGATATTGACACGATTGGCAGCGCACCGCGCTGTTTCATCCATTTTAATGCATCTCGGACCAGCCTTTGTTTCGTATTACCCAATGATCTGGACCTCTAAACTGTTTCACCTGGTGAATGGAGCGCTTAGCGTTAAGGCGCACTTCCACCTTTAGAGACTTCTTCAGTTCTAAAGGTGGCTGGTCTTGTCCTAGCTCATTAACCCTGTGGGATGTGGTCAGTGCTTTTCACAATGTGACACTGTGACAATATTCAAGTATTGGTCGTATGAAACAATTACAGGTTATATGAATACATATCAAATTAATGTAAAATGTGCAAGAAATGTATGAATTCTTGGTATGTATGTTCCGTAAATTGGTAATGATTCGACTGTAATTAGCAATGATGGATGGACTAATGGCTGGGAAATGAAAGGCACCTGTCTGGGAGGTGTGGACCAGAGTTATTATTACCGAGACTCCCAGGTGACACTGGGACAGGAAGAAGTCAAAGGTACAGTAGTCCCAGTGGCGAAACCTGTGCCAATATTAACTGGATTTCGGAAAAAAAAAAAACCATTCCTTACAGCGTGAGACCCGTTTACAAATCATGTTGAGGGAAACGGTCAAGTTGGAGTAGTCGTCGTGGTGGATATTTGAACGCTGGCACCGGTCCCTCTCCGGTCAGACTGAACCTTCTTAGTTTTTTTTTTAGTGAATTTTGTGTTCCTGGCCAGGAGAGTGGGTTTTCCGTTGTCATTTTTGAGTTTTTTGGGTGATTTATTTTCTCCCGCTGATGAACAATCCAGAGACGCAACCATCTGAGTGTGAATGTTGTTGTGCGCAGCTGTGGATACATAAACTGGTTTTAAAAAATTAACTTTGGGGGAATTTAACTTTCTTTGGGGTAAAGGGGAGTGCTCTTTATTAAGTTTGTTCACATGTTCAAAATACACTGCGCCGAGAGCACGTAACACAGGTGTTGTTTGTTTAGAATTATTTCCTACACATCTTTATTTAATAGCGTTGCTTTCATCCCACAAAAAGAACCCCTTTTGCATAGTAACAATGTGACATTCAAGGTTGAGTTGTTATATCATTCCAATAACAGGCTCCTCAACAATTGTTGATCTGGTTAAATGCTGCACTTAAATGCAGCGAGGAATGCTCAGATGTCTACATACAGGAAACCAAACAACCACTACACAGGCGCATGGCTCAACACGGAAGAGCCAACTCATCAGGACAGGATTGAGCAGTCTTCCGTCACCTCAAGGAAGAGGGACACTCATTTCAGGATACCGATGTTCAGATCTTGGACAGGGAAGACAGATGGTTTGAGAGGAGTGAAAGAAGCCATCCATGTCAAAATGGGGAAGCCATCTCTAAACAGGGGGGTGTTTAGAGATTACATTACCTTTCGCCTATTTACAATCATGTCCTTTTGAAACTCCCAAAAATATTGTCTCAGCAGATTTACCCAGGTGATGTGTCTCATGCTAATGACCCTTATTCGTATGCAAAGGTGAATCTTGCATTTCAACGACCCCCCTTTGACACTCCAATCAACAATTGTTGAGGAGCAAGACGGGTTTCAACGACAGTCGTTTGAATGTGAATAGCACTGACCACACCTCGCAGGTTTAATAAGGTGGGACAAGACCAGCCACCTTCAGAACCGAAGAAGCCTCTTAAACGAGAGGTGACACGTTTTCAAGAAACTTTCTTTTAAGTTCAGTGGATTGATTTAAACAGCTTTGGATAACAGTGACCTGGATAACTGAGAACCTACACAGACAAGATTACGTAGTGTTTCTTAATTTTTCATTACACCAAATTTAGAACATTTTCATGTAAAAATTTGTGGAAACTTTCTGAATTGAGACAGAGAATTGTGTTTAAAGTCTGTATTTTAATCCAGCTGTGAAGAGGATATCTGGAGAGCTGTTGAGCCTTGGCAAAGCATTAAACTGTGTCTAGACTGTAGTAATAGAAATGTATTCATAACACATCTGACCTTTCCATGTTATTTTAAGACAAATAAAGTAGATTATTACATAATTTAATGTAAGCTGAGAAGGTATTGCAGACAGATGTCTTTTCCTTCTACAGTTGCTTCCTTTAGTCAGACTCATATCCAGCACCTCTTTAATAATCTGGTCTATTTATGATATCATTCATTTCCTGACGCTATCGCTGCCAGACAGTGCTTGCCTGGCGACTCACGTTACAGCCAAAGTTTCTGCAGCACATCATACCAGCAAATCATCACCTCTGTGGATCTCATCATAGGTACCCCCACCCCCTCCCAGTACTCTCATAGTGCTAAGATGTAACTGCTGCTCAGAGGTGCCAAGTCATCATGTAGACATCTAAATGTCAGAACTGCTCATAGAGTCTGTAAATACATGTTTACATGAGTGTATATTAGTGTAACACCGTAAGATTCTTCTGGATTGTAACTGAGATAACAGTTTGTCTGGGGGGGGATGTTTCCTCTGCTTCCTTACGTTCCAGGCTAAATGATGTGATCACAGCGACGGGTCAGTCAGGCACAGACATTATGCTTGAGTTGCTAGCAGCTATGGACGGGTTCATGAGAGTGGAAGAGATCGAGTGAGTGTTTGACTTGCAAATAGTTAGCTTGGCCTGATTTCAATGTGGAACTGGGGGAAAGCTGATGTTTTTTTTCTTGTGTTTTCTCAGGTTGGGGGGCTGGAGCGTTGCTGACAGAGGAATAGAGCTACTGACTAGACTGCTGCCAGTGTGGACTGAGCTGAGGAAACTCAGGTAGGTCTTCAGAAGACAGGATAGACCTTGTGAATGTAAGCAGTTACAGTCCCTGTGCTCCACAGAGGAGGATAGACGTCCCAATTTAGCAGGATTAAACTGAATGTAATGAACTGTTATGGAACCTTGTAGAGTAGGAGTGGGACATGGGTTCTGAAGTTATTGATTAAATATAGAGGTGGCTCTGAATCACAAACTATATTTCTCTTTCAATGGTTGGGATTTAATTGCTGATTGACTCCTCTTCCCTGATCTAACATCATTAAAACAACCTCACCCTGGATTAGAGATGCTTAAGTCACACCTTGAAAACACTTTGTGGGTCTGAAGTGTGTGTGTGTGTGTGTGTGTGTGTGTGTGTGGGGGGGGGGGTGGCTGTCAACAGAGACCAATGAGGAAAAGAAGCGACAATGAAGCAGCAAAATGATATCTGGTTGTTTTATGATTGCGTTATATCAGAAATAGCCTACAGGGACATGGAACAATGGTTTTGTGAGGGAGAGAGCATTCAAACACACGCTCATACACATACACACACCTGCAGCTCCAGACTGCAGGTGTCTGTGTGTAACCTGAACCACATTTCCAGTACTCAGTACTGGCTCTATTGGAATCGACGAGATTCAGCTTAATGTCAGGTACTTATCCAGGGCTTGTTTTGCATGAAACAATGGTATTGTCTCATTGACTACAGTTGTCATAGCAACACAGTGAAAAACTTCTGTGGCATGCTCTTCAAAGCATACACATCTCCTGATGTGTATGCTTTCTGTCAAGATCCTGTTGTCGGCTGTCAGAGACAAAACTTCTGCCCCTTCCATTAAAGGTCCCACATTATGCTTTTTTTAATTCATGTCATTCATTTGCCAGATGATCACATTACACTGCATTTGAAATGTCTTGCCCCAAAGTGATCCGTGGTGCTCAATATCTTTGATTGAATATGGTTAAAATCATTTCCGTTCTGAAACGCTCCCTGTTAATGGTTGTGGCTCTGACTTCCATTTGTCACCACCCCCATCCCACCCTCTGAGCTGCCTCCATCAAGGCCTCTCTCCCCCTCGAGTCCACATCTGTTTTGTTTACGTGTGCCACATGAACGCGCACACTACTACTAACGATCATCCATTGTCTGGAAATTTTTAACGCTCAGTAACTTTGTTACAACGTAGTTTGTTCTTATTTTGGGGGGGGGGGGGGGTTTCCACTCTTGTTTTCCATGATATAACTTGATTTTTCTGTGTTAAGCGTGGAGTTGTTTTCTCAGTCAGCTGAGGGTAACTTGTGGCTCTTTGTGTAAACACAATGTAAATACAATGAGACAGGCTGGTGATCGCGTAGATGTTTTTGGAGAAAAACAGTGTTAACACATGGGATAGAAATCAGTGGAGATGAGAAATGATTAACAGGATGTAATAAAAGCTGTGTTCTGACAATCGTCACAGACAATGAGAGATTGCTTGCCAACACCTGGGAGCGAAGCAAACGCAGTGTAATGAAAGGTAAGAGAAAGTATATTGAACTGTTGGCTGTTCCCTATTCTATCTCCGTCCACTAACCTACATCGCAGTGACAAGGAGGACGAATGTATCAATATAGCAATTTAGTCATGCTCATAAGCAACAGTAAATAAAAAACATGCTCTCTTTCTGGATAGTGTCAGCTTTTATATGAAAACTAAAACAAGAAGTGGTGAGCCAGTTTTTACAAAGAGTTCTATAGATTGAAAAAAACTAAGGAAAAAAGTAAAATACATGATTGTCGAAGAGATGATCGTGGAGAATTGATATTTTAAATTTTATCATCTTTTTGCCTGATAAATGTTATAAGGTTGGATGTTTCTTCAGAAAACACAGTACTGTCAGGGCTAGAACACGACTGGCAAGGGGAACCCAAAAGCACGACGAGTAGTGGGCAAGTAAAGTCTTAGAACAGGTTTAATAATACAGGCAGGGGTCAGGTACCGGGTAATCAGTCCAACATACCAAACGACAGACGAACAGGCAGAGTCCAAAAACCAGACGAGGTCATACACAGGAAGGCAATCCAAAACCAGGCAGACAAATCCAAAGAGGGGTCGACAAAAGGCAGGGTCCGGGAAACAGGCTGGGTCAATAACAGGAATCAGAATGACACGCAGGAATCAAAGGCTGGAGAGTTAGGGCGAACTCTAAACAATCTGGCGGAGAGCGGAAGGCTGAGCTGGCATTTGAAGGGTGGCAACAGATTGGGGAATGGCTGCAGGTGTGTGGAGGAAGGCAGGTGCAGGGAATGAACTGATTGTAGATGAGGCAGGATCTGGAACGATGACATGTTAGGAAAAGAAAACAAAGAAAAGGAAAACTTAATTGTCCGGAGACATGACAAGTACTATTGAAAATCTTCTTTACATGGATCTCTTTTGGATTTTGTATCAACGTGATTATTTTGTAATTTGACTTTTATGAATAAATGTGATGTTAATCAAAAAAATCTCTCTCTCTCTCTCTCTCTCTCTCTCGCTCTCTCTGTGTCTGTCTGTGTGTGTGTGTGTGTGTGCGTGTGTGTGCGTGTGTGTGCGCGTATGCACCTCCACCCTCTGTCTTTCAGAAGGCTGGGAATGAGTGGTTAATTCACCTCTTGATTTCTACTGGATTATTTCACATGCTTGGGTTTAGGTCAGTTGAATGTAACCCTTGACTGGTGACAGTGAATATCAGTTAAGCTGTAAATGAAGGCAGATGCTGTTTGTTAATGAGCGGTGTCGTCACTTTGGATACACGAAGCTCTCAGATCACTTAGAAGAGATTCATTAATTAATGTGTAACTGGTTATGCGTTCACCATGGCCCTGGGGATAGCCGTACGCAGGCAAACAGACACACACGCACACACCTAACTGAAGCAGCACTACCTAGTTAGCCAAATGCTACCTGATGGCAACAGCTTGTGAGGAACTTTCAGTGTGTAGCTCTGAGCCAGGTCGTTACCACACACTGTTACTGTAGCCTGAACGAACTCCCCCTCGGGGAAGACTGGGTGGACAATCAAATATGACTCAGGATAGGTCAATTTCTCTATCAATCACCCCAGAGATGATGTAAGGTTTGGCACTGTGGTCAATCCAATTGTTTTGATTCCGTCCAGCCATGAATCCAAAGAATTCAAAATATCTATTGATGCAGGAAAAGTTTGTTTTCCAGATTCTAGGATTTGGTAGGGTTAGGGAGGACCACTATGTACATATAGAGACATGAAAAAATGTGTTTTTCATAATAGGACCCCTTTAAAGCAGCGGCAATACTAAGTTCTTCTAGCTAAAGGAACTCTGCTGTTTGTACTGTAGTTTGTCTCGTGATTTTTGGTACTGTGACACACAGAGCAGGTAATGGTGGCTGACCGGTACCTAGAGTTCACTGACTCATTCATTGCTGTGTCCGACTTGTGTCAGACACGCAGTTAAGAGTGACCTTTACTCACAACATGCAGTCCATTTTACTGTCCTGTCATCACCTTTTTATAGGAGCTGCTGTTTCATTAAGAAGCAGCTTCTTCCTGTCTGTGGACCATTATCTACAATGCTGGGCAGCCACTGGGTGCTCCTGCTGGTACATGCCCACTATATACATTATGTGTAGATAACTGTTTAAGAACATGTGTGTGTGTTGATCCTCCAGTCTATCCAAGAACCTCATCAGTGACCAGTCAGGAGACAAACTACTGGAAGTGTTGAGCAGCTGCCGTCAGCTGGAGGAGCTCCGGTAAGAAGTTTAGCATTTCTGATAACAGGTAAATGTGTTTGTGTGTGTGTGTATGTAGTCGCTGCAGCCTTTTCATCAGGATTGAAATAGAGGATGACTTCAGACTTTTGCAGTCAGCCTGGAACAGATGTGTTAAAACTCAAGCAGTCCTGGCAAACACCCTTTGTGTTTAGTGGTTCACTTCACAATGAAAAATAACAGGAACAACTTAAATAACTTCCTGTGTTTCATCAGTAACACTCACACCTATTCCTGCGTGGTGGTTATTGTCTTTTTTTGTACTATGTAATTGACTCCAAGAGAAGAAATCCTATTTTGCGTACTTGAGCACAAAATGAAAACATGTCTGTCTTCTAGTCTGTCCAAAAACAGCTTGAGTGATCTCACCGCTGCCAGGATGGCTCTGGTTCTACCATCGCTGACACACACCACTGTGCTTGAGTGAGTCAGACATAAACATCTAACATTTGTGTGTCTATCCTGAGGTTTATTTGTGTCTTTTCTAGTATTTCAGAAAACGCTATCGGCTCTGAAGGTTCACTGAGTCTCTCGAGAGCAATAGTGTGCATGAAGAACCTCACCAAGATCCAGTAAGACCCCCACCTCCCGCTGCTGGAGTCACCAGACTCCCATAAGTAATGTGCTACCGTTTTCTGTATGATCTCAGTCTGACCTCTGTTGGGACGTCACAGCTGTGCGCTGCAGCTGCCAGTCTGGCACACTGCCCCCTCCTACAGGATGTCTGGTAAGAACGTTAATGAATTAAAACAAATGTCGCTAGCATGGCCGTAGATGAAGGGACTGTCTCTCCGTACAGTTACATATTCCGTATGAGATGTACCTGCCTGAAGAGATGCTTTTCATACAACAGACAACAGGTGTGTGGATGTGAATACATCGGTCTTGTGATTTTGGAATCACCATCATCACTGACTTAACTGAAAGGAGTAAAGACTGATATAGATTGGAATGTTGTAGAGTCACACTGACTTCCCTGTCAGAAATGATCACAACAAAATAGCACAAACTAACTTAATTAAACTATTTTAAAAACATTAAACAAAGGGGCCCCTCTGTGTGAATATGCCAGCATGTTGTACAGTTATTCAGGAAATTGTGGGTAAGATACTACATTTAACAGCAAGGACACAATAATCCTGATTGTTGACAGAAATTATTTGTTCCAAAAGATTGAACTCTGTGTGTTTGTGTGTGTGTGTGTGTGTGTGTGTGTGTGTGTATGTGATTCCAGATTGGGCTGGAATGAATGTAGTGATGACGTGGCAGTGGAGGTCGCCACAATGATGCCTCTCTGTCAAAAGCTGACCAAAATAGAGTGAGTAGAGTGTGCGCGCACACACAGGCAGGCAGACACACACACACACACACACACACACACACACACACACACACACACACACACACACATACTACTACTACTACTACTACTACTATTTTGCTGGGGGAATGCAGAGTATGTAAAAATGATTAAACAGGTAGTCTTCAAGATACAAACATTTGACTTCCAAACATTTGTACATACAAACAACTACGCACCGCCATATTCGACTACTGTAGTTCCCTTTTCTGCCACAACCCGCGCTGAGCAGCACCGCCGAGTCCACACATCTCCAACACTCGTTTCTCCATCTTGTTCTGTACATATCTCTGTGACCATCTCAGAGCGTCAGGTTTCAACCTCCTTGGATACTGTTTATCATGGCTGATAAAGCAAATGTTAGTGCTAGCGGTATTAGCAAAAAGCATAAGGCAAGTGACCGTAGTGTTAAAGATCACTCAGATGACAACTCTGCATTACCAATTATAACTCCTCCCTTCTCCTCCTCCTCCTTTGCTTTAAAGCAGCGTTCCCAAACCTTTTTTGCTCCATGGACTGATTTAATGTCAAACAATATTTTTACGGACCGAGGTTTAAGGTTTGGCGGATAAAAACATCAAAATTCAATTATACAACCAGTGTGAAAACTGGAATTTTCTTGTTCATTGAAGTTGTCGGTTCTTCTTCTGTCTCCCCATTGGCTCTTTTCCCCTGCATGAAGTAACTTTCCAAAGATGTTTGTTTTTGTTGGTTTTCATAGCTTGGGAGTTTGAGTTTAGCAGTAATGTATTCTGTGTTAGCAGCCGGAGCGGCCCCTTTAAGAAGGTAGTCATGTGACCGAGGCAAGCATCTTGACAAGCGTCAAGAGTGACTCAGACAGATGTGGAGACAAACCATCATTTAAAACAAACTACATTCAGAATCAGATCAGAAATAAAACAGGAATAATGAAAGTTCTGGATTCTTTCTGTGTGGCTCAGTATCAACTGACCCATCGACTGGTGTTTGGAGTCATTAAGGTAATTTAAATTCCAGTACTACTGTATTTTATTTTGTTTATGTGTTGTTTTTATGTCCTTTTATTGTTTCTGCTCAGTCTTAGGTTATATAATTTTCGTATTTAGAGTCTTCTTCTTTTCCTTTCGGCTTTTCCCTTCAGGGGTCGCCACAGCGAATCAATTGCCTCTATCTAACCCTGTCCTTTGCATCCTCTTCTCTCACACCAACTACCTTCATATCCTCCCTCATTACATCCATAAACCTCCTCTTTGGTCTTCCTCTAGGCCTCCTGCCTGGCAGTTCAAAACTCAGCATCTTTCTAACAATATATTCACTATCTCTCCTCTGGACATGTCCAAACCATCTCAGTCTGGCCTCTCTGACTTTATCTCCAAAACCTCTAACATGTGCTGTCTCTCTGATGTACTCATTCCTGATCCTATCCTTCCTGGTCACTCCCAGAGAGAACCTCAGCATCTTCATCTCCGCTACCTCCAGCTCTGCCTCCTGTCTCTTCCTCAGTGACACTGTCTCTAGACCAAACAACATTGCTGGTCTCACCACAGTTTTGTACACCTTTCCTTTCATTTTAGCTGAAACTCTTCTATCACACATCACACCTGACACTTTTCTCCACCCGTTCCATCCTGCCTGCACACGTTTCTTCACCTCTTTTCCCCACTCTCCATTGCTCTGGACTGTTGACCCCAAGTACTTAAAATCCTCCACCTTCTTGATCTCTTCTCCCTGTAACCTCACTCTTCCACTTGGGTCCTTCTCATTCACACACATGTACTCTGTCTTACTGCGGCTAACCTTCATTCCTCTCCTTTCCAGGACAAACCTCCACCTCTCCAGCTTCTCCTCCACTTCTTCCCTGCTCTCACTGCAGATCACAATTTCGTCTGCAAACATCATAGTCCATGGAGATTCCTGTCTAACCTCGTCTGTCAGCCTGTCCATCACCATAGCAAACAAGAAGGGGCTCAGAGCTGATCCCTGATGCAGTCCCACCTCCACCTTGAACTCCTCTGTCACACCTACTGCACACCTCACCACTGTCTTGCAGTCCTCATACATGTCCTGCACCGCTCTAACATACTTCTCTGCCACTCCAGACTTCATCAGACAATACCACAGTTCCTCTCTGGATACCCTGTCGTAAGCTTTCTCGAGATCTACAAAAACACAGTGCAGCTCCGTTTGGCCTTCTCTGTACTTCTCTATCAACATCCTCAAAGCAAATACTGCATCTGTAGTACTCTTTTTTGGCATGAAACCATACTGCTGCTCACAAATGCTCACTTCTGCCCTTAGTCTAGCTTCCACTACTCTTTCCCATAACTTCATTGTATGGCTCATCAGCTTTATTCCTCTATAGTTGCCACATCTCTGCACATCTCCCTTGTTTTTAAAAATGGGTACCAGCACACTTCTCCTCCACTCCTCAGGCATCTTCTCACTATCTAAGAGCCTGTTGAGCAACCCAGTCAGAAACTCTACTGCCACCTCTCCTAGACACTTCCAAACCTCTACAGGTATATCATCAGGACCTAGTGCCTTTCCACTCTTCATCCTCTTCAGTGCTCTCCTCACTTCATCCTGACTAATCTTTGCTACATCCTGGTCCACAACAGTCACCTCTTCTAGTCTTTGTTCTCTCTCATTTTCCACGTTCATCAACTCTTCAAAGTACTCTTTCCATCTTCCCATCACACTACTGGCACCTGTCAATAGACTTCCGTCCCTATCCTTAATCACCCTAACTTGCTGCACGTCCTTCCCATCTCTGTCTCTCTGTCTTGCCAACCTGTATAGATCAGTCTCTCCCTCCTTACTGTCCAACCTAGCATACAAGTCATCATAAGCTTCTTGTTTGGCCTTTGCTACCTCTACCTTCACCTTACGCTGCATCTCCCTGTACTCCTGTCTACTCTCCTTAGTCCTCTCAGTGTCCCACTTCTTCTTTGCTAACCTCTTTCTCTGAATACACTCCTGTACCTCCTCATTCCACCAGCAAGTCTCCAAACTTTAGTATTTAGAGTACTGATAACATTTAATTGACCTTACATGGTGATTATAGATTGAAATTGAATAAATAAGGACTTACAAACAGTGCAGCTTACAAAACACCTCTCGGAACCAATTGTCTTCATAAATTGAGGACTACCAGTATTCAGACAATACAGTACTGTAATCCCTTACTTCAAGATGCACAACTTCATTACATTGCAGATTTTTAGTAGGTAGTCACGTGATACCGTACACACGTGCTAATGCCTGACAGCATCCGTGTGTGTCTGCGTTCTGAGACTCACAGAATTCAGCGCACTTCTGTGTATTAAAGAAACACTTTCCTTTAATACAAAAGTGCTTTAAACAGTCTATAAGAGTGTGGGAAAGGGTAAAACAGATATAAGTGGGTTTAATATCAGTATGGGGAGGGTTCATAAACGTTTAAATTACCATAAATAATAAAAAAAAAGTTTGTCGCTATGTTGCGGAATTTTGTTTTTCACGGGTGGTCCTGGAACACATTGACTGCAAGTAACGAGGGATTACTGTGTATTCATGACATCAGACTTTTGTGCAGGTGCTAAAGGTTTTAACATTCAGACCATATCTGTTGAAATAGATTTTAGAAAGTGTGAAGCTGTTTAGGCAGTGTATGTGTATGTTTTTCAAAATTAGGTGTTTGTTATAAATAAAACAAATCAACCAATTAAGTGCAACTGAAACAATTTCAAATCAATTTCTAATCAGTTTTTTTAACACTTTTCAATCAAAGCATTAAAGGGTTCTCCTTCTCACACATCAAGGACTCCATAGACATAATGGTGGACCCCCACCAACATGCCTACAGGAGGAACCGCTCCACCGATGACGCCATCTCCTCTGTGGTCCACACATCCCTCACCCATCTGGAGAGCAGGGACTCTTACATCCGCCTGCTCTTCCTGGATTTCACCTCCACACTTAACACCATCATCCCCCAGACCCTGGTGCAGAAACTGGCAGAGCTGGGACTGTGCAACCACAGGGAACTGGGTCCTGGACTTCCTGGCAGACAGATCACAGACTGTCAGGATTAACAACACAGTCTCCTCCCCCCATCACCCTCAGCCACCCCACAGGGTTGTGTGCTCAGCCCCCTCCTGTTCACCCTGCTGACGTATGACTGCTCAGCGAAACACCCGAGCTGTCATATCGTAAAGTTTGCAGACGACATAGTAGTGGTGGGACGCATCCAGAACAACGATGAGTCCGAATACAGAGAGGAGGTGGAGCACCTGGTGCACTGGTGCAGACGCAACAACCTCTGCATCAACATGGGGAAGACCAAGGAGATGGTGGTGGACTTCAGGAGGAAAAGACACTCCCCTCCCCCCCTGTACATCGGAGGAGCAGCTGTGGAAGTGGTCCCCAGCTACAGGTACTTGGGGGTTCAACTCACTGAGGACCTCACCTGGAGCTGTAACACCTCCTACCTGCTCAGGAAGGCCCACCAGCGGCTCTACTTCCTCAGGAAGCTGAGGCGTGCTGGACTGGGGAGCCCTGTCCTGAAGGCCTTCTACAGAGGTGCGGTGGAGAGCATCCTCACCGCCAGCATCACTGTGTGGCACGGTAGCTGCTCTGCAGCAGACAGGAAAGCTCTGCAGAGGGTTGTGAAGGCCACACAGAGGACTGTAGGGGGTGGCCTACCTACCACCACAGGAATCTACACAAGCAGGCGTAGAAGGAGGGCCACCCACATCATGACAGACCCTACCCACCCAGCACACTGTCAGTTCCAACCCCTCCCCTCAGGCAGGAGACTACGGAGCATCCGGAGCAGGACCACCAGGCTGAGAAACAGCTTCTTCCCAGAGGCTGTTAGACAGCTGAACTCCTGTGGTGCTCTGTAATCATCCTCACGACGCCCCGTATGTCGCCACAGACACACAGGGATTTGATGCAATATGGTGCTTCATCAGGTGCAATACATGGAGCACCTTCATACTTAAGCTGTTGCATTGTAAATAAATTTTTGCTGCTCAGACACTTTACAATTTACACATTACACTTTATATATCTAGCATTCTTAACTTTTCTCTGTTCTCTTTCTTATTTATCTTACATTTTGAACCCTTTTTTTTTTTATCTTAACTTATTTATCTTATTTATCGATCGGGCTTACTGGGACCTTCAGAGACGTATTTCGTACTGTCATATGTGAAAACGTGTGTCAGCATGACAAAGACTCTGATTCTCTGATTCTGATTCTCTTTTAGTCTGGAGGTGAACAGGGTGACTGTATTTGGAGCAGAAGTCCTGCTGAGAGCCCTACAGGCCTCTCCTGCGCTGAGGATCATCAGGTCAACCCCCCCTCACTGCTCCTCTCTGCCTCACGCCGGCACCACCTCAATCATCTGCTGATGCTTTCAACACAGTATGCTTTTATAGTCCTACACAGAGAACATAAACTTTCTAACAACTGTCTTTTTCAGGCTATGGAGGAACCAGGTCTCATCCAGTGAAGCCCACAGGCTCAGCCTGGAGGACAGGAGGATGAATTTCTCATCCACATGATATGTGGTGATGGATGGTAGACTTGGATTATGTCACACAGATGTATAAAATCATTTTGGATTATTTTCAGGTTTCTATTAGCTTTAAGATTAGTTCAAGAGAGTGCTACAATATTTTGTAATAAATTTGTTTACATTTTTTATGGGTCCAGAGGCTGATGGTTACCAGTATGTCGCCTGTTTGGAGTCCACATTAGTGAAAACAAAAAAACCATGAAGTCACAGCAAGGACCTCCCTTTGCTGCTGCCTCATTTTAGTGTGTAGTCTGTCTTCAGTTTGTGTATTTATGTTAATTGTTATCAATGAAAGTGAAGTTTTATTCTTTTAAAGTTATTTATTTATATTTTTGGGTTTTTAATTTGCACAGTAAACTAAATGTACACTGTATGTGGCACTCATATTGAAATTGTGTTCTATGTAGTCTATACAAACGACACGACCTGTGAATCAACGTCATGTTCTTTCTGTAAACGTCACATTCATACACTGTGTTCTCCTCTGGCGCCCTCTAGTGGCTATATCCGCGGGTGCAGACATTAAAGGGGTCCTATTATGAAAATCACACTTATTCAGGTCTCTACAAATGCATAGTTATCCCCTAATAATCAATATTGAACCAAGGATATTAAGGACCATGGAACACTTTGGGGCAAGACATTTCAAATACTGTGTAGTTGGACATCTGGCAGCTGAATGACATCAAGTAAAAAAGCATAATATGGGAAGAAGGCATTTGGTGTTTCCACGTCAGTGACTGCAGAGAGTAGTTCTTTAACACTAGAATAATCACTAACCAGTCGTTTTAAGTGGGTTTCCTAAACTTCTTATGAACAACCAATGCAATTTACAGCACTGGAAGTCCATCTGATACAAATACTATACTAAACAAATACTAAACTATACAATTTCACTACAGTCCGCAGTGCATTGGCGTCGTACCCAGATTTGGTGGGGGCGGGGGCATTTTTCTTTTTTTCTCAACTGGATTGTACAAGATTTGGAACAAAATTGACAAGGTGACGTAAGATTTTCCACAAAGCAAATTCTGACAAATCCAGGTAATATTCTGTCTCTGTTTAAGCACGATGTTTAAATTTGTAGGAGGAACAGAAAATTCAAAATTGTGAGCTGTATAATAGTGAGAGTGTGAACATCTACCACTGAAGGCCAGTTTATTATACTATATACTAGCGGGAACCCATGGACATTCCACGATAAAATGAAATCTGACTTCATACCAAACATATGAAAACAAATGTATGTATAATAAATCAAGCGCACCCAACGTAGTCAAAAATCAACGTGGTGACGCAACGACTTTGTGTTGGCAAATCATGGATTGCACTGGGTGGACATTGTGAAGCCGTAGATCAGGGGTCACCAAATGCCGGACCGCGTGATGGTTCTGTCTGGACCTGTGACCACTCCATGATAAATTCACGAGAGTAAATTTTCTTGGAGCATTTTTCTGACAGTCTCGGTTATAGACGGCGGCCGCTGTTCCTCCAGTTAATACGGTAATAGATCCACTCAGTTCAGCCAATCAGATTGTTTGTTTACCTGCTCTGTCAACGCACCTGAAAGTGAGACAGCTCACTGCCGCTGTGAGTTTACCCCTACAGGAGCACAAAGGAAGGGAGATGGTGAGGAAAGCATAGCTCCAAACAAAGGGAGGTTAATGAGGAAAACCACTGGTTAACAATGAGTTGACGGAGAAATTTATGTTTATTCCTCCATCAGGCAGTTCAAAACCATTTTGCATCATATGTTCTGAACGCTTAGCACTGATTAATTTATAATGTGAAGCGCTACTATGAAACCAAGCACAGAGCTTTTTCACAGAATCATCTACTGAAGTCTGAGCTGAGGTCAAAATCACAGAGAAAAATGCAAACGAAGGTTCACTAAAGGCATGGTGGATTTTGGGGCAACATAAAACATCTTTTAGTGATGGGACAGTTGTGAATAAGTGCTTAAAACAGTGTTTCTTAACCTCGTAGGAGGTACCGAACCCTGCCGGTTTCATATGCCCACTCACCGAACCCTTCTTTAGTTAAAAAAAATATATTTTTTCAAATTTAAGACATACTGTAAGTAAATGTTTTACTGGTGTATTTAATGTAACTTTTTTCAAAGAACAGACCAAGACAATGCATGAACTCACATGAAATGACCTACCTGTAAATCAGTGTGACTTCTGCTGTTGTCATTGAGAGACCAGTTCAGATATGCATGGCTTCACCTTGGCAAGTGCTACTCTTGTGTCATTTTCGCAGCAAAGTCTGTTGCTTTTGTTTTCCATGCAGCTTAAGGAAGTGTTCCTTTATTTTTGCCAGAACGAGTTGTTCAACTTGACATTGCAAATCATGCAGAACACTGACTCCCATCACGTTCCGTTATACAGTACATGTAAATTAAGTTGCACATATTCGTCCAACCACTTTATTTTTTTGCTCAACATAGTTACTATGAATTAAAATATTGAGAAAGCAATCAGATGACGTACTCATGACAAGCATAAATCGACTACTGAATGCGCAAAATCCCATGTAGCACAGGTAGGCTAATTGATGTAGCGTGATCACCTGCAGCCAGTGATGGCTACGGGGGGCGTGTCATCACGAATTGACACGAAGTGTCAACGTACACAGTGATTCAAGTATGTTCAGCAAAAACACCTCTCTGTCTCTGCCGAACCCCTGAGACTGACTCACCGAACCCCTAGGCTTCGATCGAACCCAGGTTAAGAACCACTGGCTTAAAAGTTGTTGACACATTGTTTGAGGGAAAACGGAAGAGATGTGTGGAAAAACTTCCAATATCAGCTTCAACAGCAACCAGAAAATCAGAAATATTAACAGCTTGATGCAGCTTTTCAGAGAGCACCATGCATATCTGTGGACATTGTAGCTTTTGTGTGTGTGTCAGGTTCCCTCACAAAGATAAGGAACTCTTTGCTGAGTGAAACACCACTACGAAATGTGTGTGTTTCATATTGGTGTTCACTGGACTTTTTCAGCATCTCTTTTATTGCTGCATGTATGTCCTCTCCTCTTTACATGCAGCAATAAAAGAGATGCTGACAACGTCCAGTGGTCTCTGTCACCACACATGACAGAGACCACCACCCTCTCTTTTCCCACCACCTTGTCATGTTGGGAAAAGAGAGGGGGGCTCTGCCTATGCACACCTTGTGTACATGTAAATTACTGGCTCTTTCCCCAGAAAGTTTTTATTCATGCTTTCTGAAGATGTTAATGTTTTGTTTTTTTTACTTGAAATGTAGGCCTTCAGTTCTTGAGGTTGGGTTTACGAGAAAAAAGATTATTCAGCTTTTTTTGCACTTAATTTTGATTATGAGGTTTGTGCATTCTTCTATCTAATATAAAGGCTTGAAATTTATTTGCCTGGGTCTACTTTTATTTATGGTGAAGTAAAACAGCTAGCTGTGCACTCAGTTAAACAAACTCTGCATTGAAAATTGATAATAAATGACAATGTGGACATAGAGACTGGCAATAAGACACAAACTGGACTTGGGTTCGGACCTTTTACTAAAAGGGAATTTTTTATAACTGGACCTTCATGACTTTTAATTGAATACCCCTGCCATAGATTAATGTTAGCAGGCTAACTGGAGAAAGAAAGATAACTAATGGTGAGATTGGGAAAGGAGCAAACGTTAAAGGAAAAGGCACCTGTCAAAAGAGCAATTGGAAAAGAAATTTTAGAGAAGTGATAGTTCTGTTAGCTGAACAGAACTGTATGTAGTTACTTAAAGACCGTTTTTGTCAGTTGCCCGAGGAGTATTTTGGATATTCCATCGATTATCCCATTCTAAACAGAAACCATACTTGGACAGACTGTTGGTGCTGGCCAGCTAGTTTCATCCAGAAATCGTTGCTGTTCTCTGAGTCATTCCTGCTGTTTGGACTGTCTGCTCAAAAACATGAAAATTGTTGGAACAGTTATGACACTCTAAAATTATGTTAACTGGAAAGTCCATGTATAGTTATTGATGGGACGATGAAGCCCCATGAAGCATTGAAGCTTTCATCTTAATCGGTTCACTGCGGTTCGAAGCAGTGAACCGGTTCGAAGTATGTTTAGTGATGGCAGTACACTGTGTATATGTGTACGTGTGCGTGTGTGTGTGTAAAAAAAATCTATTAATTCTTGTAGGGAAATTACTTTTGTTAAACTCCAAATGCTTGCAGACGTATACAGTACATACACACACACACACACACACACACACACACAGGCAGTACGGAAAATGATCATTTGGACAGGACAAAAATGGGTTGGGGTATAGACAATGATTGTGCTTTTGTAACATTGAGGTATAGCCAGTGATTATGCTTGGGTCATATCATTGGTTTTTATTTAAAAACATTTTTGTCCACTGTGGCAAGTCTTAGGTGATTTCTTTTTTTTTTTTGACAATATTTCCCCTGCTGACCCAGAACTGGCGTCGGCGAGGAATGTGAATGAATGAAGGATGACTGAATGAATAAATATATAAACTTTATGACTCATAAAGAAAAACAGATATACAAATATCCAACTGTCAAGCATGTTTATTAACAACGCATTTTATACGTGGAGCTGTCATACGTCTGAAAATAGCTGGTTTTAACTCCGCCCATTCTGTACGTGTAGACACTGGTCACACACACTAGCGTCACAGCGGTTTTCATCGCAGGGAGACGCCCCCCTGATAGATAATGTTTCAGTTACAGCGTCCACACGACAACGCAGACCCGACATTTTCAAACAACTTCCCTTTGGCCAGTGTTTTCGTCCCGGATGTCTGCGTTGTCATGTGGACGAAAGACGTAACCACAACAAAAAGCCTAGCTGTCCGAAAGTCACGGAGGTCCAGTTATTAAAATTTCCTCTTAGTATAAGGTCCGAACCCAGGTCAAGTTTGGGTCTCGTAACTGAAAATGTGGCCCCTATGTCCACATTTTCAGTTATCAATTTTCAATGCAGGATATTATTTAACTAAGTGCACAGCTAGCTCTTTTACAATTAAAAAAAAGTAGACACAGGCAAATAAATTTAAAGCCTTTATGTAATATTGAAGAACACACACAAATAACTCTTTTTTTCTCATAAATTAGAGAGGTCCCAGCCTAAAGAGCTGAAGGCCTACACTTCAAATAAAAAAACATTAACATCTTCAGAAAGCGCAAATAAAAACTGGCTGTTTCAGGGGAAAAATGCAAACAGAACTTTCTTCATGAGAGAAAGTTGCAGGAGAATAGCCTGACAGTCATTTAGATCTTGGTTGGAATGGACATTAAACTCTCCTTCACAGCTGTCCCATCAGTAAAAGATTGTTCATGTTACCCCAAAATCCACCATGCCTTTAGTTAACATTCGTTTGCATTTTGCTCCACTATTTGGCCCTCAGCTCGGACTTCAGCTCAAAAGTTCTGTGCTTTGTTTCGTAGTGGCGCTTCACGTTACAATTTTTAATTAATGCTATGTGTTCAGAACATATGAGGCATGATGGTTTTAAACTGCCTGATGGACGAATAAGCATAAATTTCTCCGTCCACTCATTGTTATCCAGCGGTTTTCCTCTTTAACCTCCCTCCATTTGGAGCTATTCTATCCTCACTGTCTCCCTTCTCCAGTGCTCCACTGTAACGGTAAACTCACAGCGGTAGCCACAACAAGCTGTCTCACTTCCAGGTGAGTTTATTCAAATATATTGGTGGGGAGATATAAAGCAATAGTCCAGTGATTTTCATGTGGTGGGGCGCGTCCTCTGGGGGGAACATGATGAGGTGCCTGGGGGCGACACGTGTGTCCCCGGGGAACGTGCGTTTTCATTTGACATGCCAGAGTGAAAGTCTAATTGCACATCCACTACAATAGGTTGTGATGGATAGCGCCACATGTAATTTGTTATTAACTGTAATTAGAAGATCGTGCGTAGAGATATTTACTCTACTACGGTGTAAAGGTTTTGTTCTTTTCCATTGGGCACGCACACGCACACAAACACTAAAGAGTGTGCGTGGCGGAGGCCTAACAATGTTTCCATCTGATAAGGGTCTTAGTATAAAACAACTGAGAAGCACCGCAATAGTCTCATGACTGATTGGTCCTCATAATAACACGCCATGACCATTAAAACCTGCAATATAATTTGGAATTACGTTGTTTTAGTTATTGGTTTGGTAGATATGAAAATCTATTGGACTGATGTTGTTTTTTGTGACCTACCTCCGAATTCAATTATTTATTTTATGGTGTGGCTCCACCAGTTTCATAGTAATCCCTCAAGGAATTCATTGTTTCACTGACAAAAAGTCAGTGAAACAATGAAAAATTAATGAGATTAAAAAATCTCTGTGGTCATGTTAAAAAATTTTACCTACTGATCCCTCGTATCAGATCTACAATCCTACCAAAGTGATGTCATTGGGATGGGCCGTGCAGAGTGACTGAGAGGGTGGGTGAGATGATTTACAGGGTTCTGGTTATTCCTAGAGGCAGGGATGTGATTCTGCACCGGGACCACTTAACAACTTATTCAGAAAGGGCTGTTCCTGTGTTTGAAGGGGGGGGGTTCACAGACAGACTCTGGACCCCCCGCTTACCAGACTTCACAAGACCCTCCTTCACTTGATGCCCCGGACAGCCCGTCTATTTCCCTGCCACAAGCCCCTGTGTCAAGGAGGGGCCAACCACAGCGATTACGATGGAGGCCTCCACGGTTTGATGGCTTTTTAATGACCCCTCGAGGACGAGGGGATTCATAAGAGGGGGGGTAACGTAAGTGTGATATCCCTGGTGTTCTATGGTGTTGGGAAGGGGGGGGGGTGCGTGAGAGTGTGAAAGGTGAGGTTGAGCGGAAGTTTATCAGTTCGGGTTGGTGATAAATAAAAAGGCTGACCATAGAAGTCCAGAGTTGTCGTTCTTGCGTACACACACAACACTGAAGGGTTGTTACAATACATTACAGTGGTGAAGTTACTGAAAGAAAGTTTTTTGTTATTCCGTTGTTGTCAAATTAGCTCATAATGATCAATAGCTCCCATGTCTCTTACTATATCTGGAAATGGTTAGAGACATGGACATCAAGAGCTGCCACCTCTGCTACTAAGCAGAACAAACCTGTCAAAAAAATCCAATCAAAATTACTCATTTGGCTTATAAATTTATCAACCTGTATACTAATACTGAATGAGTGTGATGATGTTGATGAGTGGAGACACTAGAACTGGTAACAAGTCTTCGATGTCCGGGCAGTGCTGGCCTCAATAAAAACCCTGTCTCAGCCGGTGCAATGTCTTTGAGCTACCGAAGTGACCAGAGCCAACTCTCCCATGACAGGCCCCCAGTGCCGCTTCTCTAAGGGCCTTGGGAACCACAACCTTCCACCTCTCTTCCCCTGTGGCTGGATCTTTCCACGCCCGCTGCAGTACTCCCTCAGAGAGACGCAGCCCACCAAATTTACTCCACAGGCCTTTCGTGGCTACTGACAGACCTGACACGCCCTCCCACGGCAGCCTCTCGCCGCTGAGGACCCACCATCTCATCAGCCTCAGTCTTCGTCTCTCTCCTGACTAGCCACCCAGTCTCCATTGTCCACCACCTGCAGCGAACAGCATTTTGCTTCCCCAGTAGCCCACCCGCCTTGCAGCTGGCCTTCCCTAGCATCTCTTTTGTCGCAGTAACTACAACCACTCAGAGCACACAGCCGTCTGGACAGTGCGTCAGTGTTGGCGTGCTGATTTCCAGGCCTGTGCTCCACAGTAAAGTTGAATGACTGCAGCTCCTCCAGCCAGTGTGCGACCTGGCCCTCAGGTTCTCAGAACGACATGAGCCATTTGAGTGCTGCATGATCAGTCATGACAATAAAAAGCACTCCACACAGATAGTATTTGAAGTGCCGGGCAGCCGTCACGACCGCTAAGAGCTACCGCCTAGTCACACAGTAGCGTCGCTCTCTCTTATTAAAGATGCGACTGAAGGCTTAATCCCCTACCACCTACCATACAACAATGGAGAGATAGATTGATGTCTGTATACTTGATGGAAAAAATAACTGCTCAGCTTCATGTTAAATATGATGTATTCCTTGCTAGATGGGGTCCAGTGATCACATATTTCGGGTAATCAATATGAGCCAGCTTAAGATTGTTTCCAACTGGTCAATGGTTAGAAGTATTTTCCCATTTTGTTCATGTAGGTTATTCCCCTTCGTGGGCTTGTACAAGCAGCCATGAGATAATTTCTTGTATTTTGTTAAACATGCCGAATTATTATTATTATTATTATTTATTTTTAGTTTATTTACTTTTGTTATGCATTGATTATTTTTTTTGCTCTGTTGTCATTGCTTTATGACTAATAAAAAGAATGCACAAAAAAAAAAAAAAAAGATGCGACTGAAGTAGGCTACCACACGTTCCCCCTCAGGGCCAAGTTGAGACAGCACCGCACCCATGCCAACATGGCTAGCATCTGTATCCAACAGAAATGGCAGGGTCGAGTTTGGGAGTTTGAGGACTGGGGCCAGCAGAAGGGCCTGCTGGAGGGTGGTGAAGCCCTCTGGCAGTCCACCAACCATGAAAAGGTCTGGTCCTGTAGCAAATCAAAAAAGAGGTGCACCAATGCACGAAAACCCTTGCACAAACCTCCGAAAATAGGAGGCTAGCCCAAGGAAACTCTTGAGCTCTGTTTGATTACTAGGGACTGGCCAGTCCCTAATGGCACACACCTTTTCCTCAAGTGTGCTGATGCCCTCGCTGCTCAGTTTATGCCCCAAAAATTCCACCTCTCTGCAAAAAATGACATTTGTCCAGGTGCAATTTAAGGCCAGCCCTTGCGATCCTACCCACAACCACCCGTAAAGAGTCCAGTGCAGTCTGAAAACTCTTCCCATGGGCCAGAACATCATCCAAATACACCACGCACTCCTGGCGTGGAACACCCTCTAGCACCCTGTCCATGAGCCTCTCAAATGTCTCAGGGGCGTTGCACAACCCAAAACTCAGGTTCTCAAACTGCCAGTGCCCATTGCCTGTGCTTAACGCGGTTTTTGGTCTTGACTCAGTGGTTAGGGGGACCTGCCAGTACCCACTACGCAGGTCAAGTGACGAGAACCAGGAGGACCCAGACACCATGTGTAGTGTCTCGTCCACCCGTGAAATAGGGTAACAGTCCTTCCTCGTCACCCCATTCAGCAGCCTATAGTCCACACAAAACCTCCACGTGGAGCCCCTTTTCTTTGGGACCCTCACTACCGAAGACAACCATGGACTGTCAGAGGCCCCAATGATGCCGGCCTTGAGCATAGCACGAACCTCCTGATCTGCAGCATCCTGCTGTATCAACGGCAGATGGCCGGGCCCACTCTGATGGGCTGCGCGTCCCCAGTGTCAATACTGTGCTGCACTAGGTGTGTCAGGCCCACCTCATTGTCATCAAGGGCAAAGATGCCATTGAATTCCCACCGCAGTTGCTACACACTCATTTGTTGCTGGTTGTCCAGCCCAACACAGTTCTTTGCCCAATTGTCTCTCACAGCTGTTATTCGATCACCTGAAGGCAATATATGGATCACCCACCTCTGCCACACATGCCTGAAAAGTCACAGCTAGATTTCCCAGGATGAACACAAAAGTCCCCCTGCCTCTCTTGGAGGCTGTCTCCCCAGTCACTGTCTGCAATTTCACCGAGGTCTGCTCTAGGACAGTCCCTACCGGAACAACGTCAGGCCTCACTAAAGTAGCGGTGGACCCCGTGTCCACTAGGACACGGCATAAGTTACCCACCCCCGTGCAGCCTACAGTCAGTACAGGGTCAGTCTGAACAGGTAAGTCCATGCTCCCCACACCCACCGATGAAACTAGCTGCTCGCGGTGTGCAGTTACACAGATCCGTGGTGACTGGGCTGCACGGATCCCCCTCATTTCCCTGCATTGCAGTCACAGAACCGATGGCCAGGACGCCTGCACCTCCAGCAGATCAGGGGACGGTGTCCAACGTCGTTCCGCGGGGCCCGGGTTTCCTGTGTGTCATCGTGCACCCATGCAGGTCTCTGGTCCGATACCTCAGTCACCACGGCAGCGGCAACGGAGGGCAAAGCTGATGGTCTCGTGGCGCGGACTGCAGTCTCTCTCTCAATGGCACAGTCCAGTGCTGTACTCAGGGACACTGGGTGGCTAAACTGCACATGGAGGTGCAGCTTGTCAGGTGTAAGTGCCTGCACGAACTGGTCGTAGCCTAGTTCACTCTGAATAGCAGGAGGCATATTGGCACACGCACCTGTCCAGGCTCTCAATCTCATAGGCCAGCACATGAAGCGACTCACCGGGCAGTCTTACACAGTGCTTAAACGCACAGCGCAGAGAGTCTCTCAAGTTGGGCTCCCCAAACCGTCTCTGTAGCGGCCCCACCATTGTCGTGTAGTCACGCCTCCCCTCCGGGTCACCCAGCAGCAGGCAGACCGCAGCACCCTCTGTCAGTGCCATCGCCAGCTGGAGGGCTTTCGTCGCATCAGTCCAGCCAGCCTCATCAGCTAAAAGTTCAAACTGTGCCCGGTACGCCTCCCAGCTGCTTTTGCCCGTGAATATTGGAGTCTTAGGAACAGTCAAAAAACAGTGCAGGCCGCCACCATCTTCACGGACATCCACCTCGTGCCGTGCAGGTGCCTGCGTGTCGCACTAGGCGCGGCCATCTTTGTCGCTCCCGCCACTGCATTCTCCCTCCGCCGACAAACCGCATTGGCGCCGTGCCCCCATTCGCCTGACAGCTGGCACGTGGGTCCCAGGGGTCCCTCTCCGACCCCCAACATGCCTCAGGTGCATGCGCCGCCCAATGCAGCTGGCAGTGGCAGTCAGGCATACTGCCACTGCCACGACGTGCAGTCGTCCTTCTCCGTCTTCACCTTCACCCGTCCGACACCCTGGGCATCCATAATTAACTCCTAACGACTCCGGGATGGTCGTGGACAGGGGGATATCATAGTATTCCTAAATACCCACTTAGTTCGACTTCCATATTGAATGAGCTCTCCCAGCAATTTCCCCGCCCCCATCCGAAAAATAAATAGTTTTTGTACACAGTACTGTAGTAGAAAAGCCGCGTTGGTTAAACTCAAGAACTAAAGTTAACATCGAGACCGAAGTTTGAAATTGTCGTGCTTTTATTTTGTAGGTGGATTTATCACTTTTCCGGCTGCAAGCTAGCTCCGTTAACTTGATTGAACTGCGACCGTCAGCGGCACTGAGAGCAGAGCGCACGGCTCAGGTGGATGAGAGGATGATTTACGTTCACACACTGTTGCGCCTTACAGGATGAACATGTCAGAAGCGACTCCAGTTTGCTAGCAAAAAAACTAAAACGATTTTTGTGGTTGTATTTCTCCTCTGTTGGAGAAAATTGTCACCTGACAAGACACGAAGAAGTTAGACGTCATTTACTGAGGTGAGTGTGACATCACGAATTCTTCTCCTTTGACACGCGTGTATGTGGGTTTAACAGTTAGCCACGTGAGTGCTTTCACTGAGACTGTGAAAATGTTAATGTGCTGGTTAAATACAGAAGAAATAAAGGATATTGGAAGGACGAGACATTTTACTGAACAGCTCGCGCGCAGGCAGAGTGTTAGAGGAAACAAACGCGCGCGCCTGAAACACGGAGTGCTGTTTCATGGTTCACTGCCATCTATTTTAGGTTCAACTCAACGGGACTAAAGGTGACTATTCGCATCCCCTTGTTTTTATTGGTCAATCTGACATGCTTAACGCTGGGAGGGCGTTTGGAGACTTGATTCAACTCTTTAACAAGTGTGAAACACTCCATGCTCCCCTCCACGCTCCAGGTCCGTGGAGCAGTCACTCAGGTGAGGACGTTCACAAGATTATAGCAGGGTTTGAGACGCAGACCTGCTTTGAAAGCTGGCTTAAAATTATCCTCCTGTGCAGTCCAAGAGTTCCAGTGATGCACTGAAACATCAAAATTGTGTCACTTTCCCAATGATGGTCTTTTCTTTAATGTCACTCTAAAACGGAAGCGATAATGTCTAAAGGTTGTTGCAGCTGCAGGAAACCATTTCCAGGGCAGACAAAGTGGGTTATGACATCAGTGGGTTTTGGATAGTCATTTAAATGATGTGTGTGATGCAGTGAAAGCTATCCATCACTACAAGGTGTAACTGATCCAGCTACATCACGTCACATTTTAACCAAGCATATTTGCTTGCACAAAAAGCTGTAGAAGTAATTTCTAACAGCAGCTGTGACATCTTACAGGATGTTGTGCCTTAGCAGTTTTTCCCTGATCTTGTTTAACTGTTATCTTTTCTCATTTTAGCCAATCATCCTCTCTGATCACTGAGTGATTGAGTAAAAAAGTGACTCAGTCAGTTAAAACAAGCTGTCACCACCAGTGAATGACTGAGAAAATGAATGATAATATTTCACTGGTATTTTGAACACATCACCACTAACAGTGTGACATCACAGAAGCAGAACGGGAGGAGCACACTGGTTATGACACCTTAGTATCTTAGCAACAGACAGCATCCTTTTAGCTTGCCGCTCTGAGAACAAAACCACCTTTCTGAACACAAGGTGCTGCTCATTTGTCCTCATAGCCTTGAAGATATGATTTTCAATGTGACAGAATCCTTTGCTGACAGCATGTTAATGACAAGTTCAGGTTCTTACTTTTTATATCACTCAGGAGGTGTTTTGATTTGTGTGTGCTTGTTACGTCTTTTTCCACGTGTTGCCTGAGGCTTCTCTGTTTTGGAGGTTTTGTGGTTGATCTGGGCTGTGTGTGTGTGTGTGTGTGTGTGTGTGTGTGTGTGTGTGTGTGTGTGTGTGTGTGTGTGTGTGTGTGTGTGTGTGTGTGTGTGTGTGTGTGTGTGTGTGTGTGTGTGTAATGCCATGTCATGATAAAGGGTTTTATTGGAGTTGTCAGGACACTGATGCTGTATTCATCATGCTTTGTCAAAGCCTCACAATTTGTGTGGTTTTGCTTTTAAACCTCTGAATTTCCAGCCAAACACTGTTTAGTCTAAACTTAACTTGTTCAACAGCCACAGATCTTATCTAGTAATTTTCACTTAATTACTATTTTAAGCAAGCACTGGCTTTTCTTTTAGACAAACATTCAGCCTACATTCAATAAGTTTCAATCCTCTGTAATCCATGTACTGTATGTCTGGAGAGAAATACACCCTCCTCCTGCAAACAAAAACCAGCATGATCCTGTTTTTTTTCTTTTGCTATGATCTGGTTGACTGTCAGTGTGAGACACACAACACACTCACTCCTGTAAACTGTTACACAACACTCCAAACATGGTAGTTATTTTGGTCTCCAGCCATGTACTGTATGTAACAATAACAGTCTGTAATATAAATAATGTATAATGAATAAAAAATGAGGGCATTAGGTAAAATGTATGTTTTATAAATCAGAATACATAATTTACAAATTACAGAAACAAGATGTGCTTTGTTCAAACCGGTAATTGTTGCTTGTAAATAATATCTTAATTCTGCCTTTTATGCCGTTGAGAGGATGTGTTTGCCATTGCGTTTATGTCACATTTCTCAATTAACTTTTGGTAATTTTAGGAAGTGACGACACCAACTGCTGGAGTGAATTTTGTGTCATTGTGTGATAGACTTCATGGTTTTAATGGTCCCTGGTGTCTTTTGTGCTGTCCGATACTTTGCCACACATTTTAAAAGAGGCAGCTCTGGACTGGAGACAGTCCAATCTGGTACCTGGCACCCCGCAGTTGCAGGTGGTGGTGTGATTGTTTACATGTTAGGAATTGTTTTTAGACTGCTGGAGTCTTTTTTTTTATGAATCTCCACATCTTTCCTTGTGAATAATTGAACCTTTTGGAAGCTGCTCCTTTAATACTGAGTCAGCTAGTGATGAGCTCTTTACCTGTGGAACAGCCTAATCAGGTGTTGATCATTAGAAATCTTCTCTCTTTTGTCACCATTGCCTCAAATTTTTTAAAAGTTTTTCTACTGCATTAAACTCAAAAAAGGCATTTATTTTAAAAAATCATTTTTTTACGGAGTCAGTGAGCTACAACTGCAAATAAATTGTCAATACGTGGAAGTCTGGGACAGTGCTGAAAGAATGGCAGACTGGGGTGGTGGTCCCTCTTTTTAAAAAGGGGGACCAGAGAGTGTGTGCCAACTACAGGGGCATCACACTCCTAAGCTTCCCTGGGGAAGTTATTCCAAGGTGCTGGAAAGGAGGGTTTGACCGAGTGTTGAACCCCAGATTGAGGAGGAACAACGTGGGTTCCGTCCTGGTCGTGGAACAACCGACCAGCTCTTTACTCTTGTAAAGAGAGCTCGCCGATGTCTCCTATCGTGGGCAATTTGTACATGGAAGAAGTGGAACACAAGGCCTTTCCCTCGTTCAACAGAACAACACCGAGCCACTGGTGTTGGCTCGTGTGTCGTCCACATCTTAGCCCATGTGGACGACACATGGGCTAAGATGAACATCCACGAGGTGCAACTTTTCACCGAACACATCAACTCGGTGGACAGCAACATCAAGTTCACCAGAGAGGATGTAAAGGACAACAGTTTGCCCCTTTTGGATTGCGAGTTCGGCATAAAAGATGACAATAGTCTGTATGTTGGGGTATATAGGAAACCAACACACACGGACCAGTACCTGCTTTTTGACTCTCACCGTCCACTGGAGCACAAGCTTGGCGTAATCAGGACCCTGCAAGACAGGGCTGATGAGCTACCAACAAGTGTCCAAGACCAGGTGAAAGAACATCAACACCTGAAAGGGGCACTGAAAACCTGTGTATATTCTGACTGGACCTTTGTGAAAGCTAACACAAGATCCAGAAAGGAGAACAACCCAGTGAGGACGGAAGAGAGCAAGCATAATGGTATAGTGATCCCAAGTGTCTGAAAAGCTGAGGAGGATCTTCAACAAACACAAGGTCCCTGTGTATTTTAAGCTGGGCAACACCCTCCGACAAAGACTGGTCCACCCAAAATACCCCACACCAAACAGTCAGAAGATCAATCTGGTGTATGCAGTTAAATGCAACGAGGAATGCTCAGATGTCTACATAGGGGAAACCAAGCAACCACTACACAGGCGCATGGCTCAACACAGAAGAGCCAACTCATCAGGACAGGACTCAGCAGTCTTCCTTCACCTCGAGGAAGAGGGACACTCATTTCATGACACAGATGTTCAGATCTTGGACAGGGAATATAAATGGTTTGAGAGAGGAGTGAAAGAAGCCATGCATATCAAAGTGGAGAAGCCATCTCTGAATAGGGGTGGTGGTCTGCGACATCACCTTTCTCCCATGTCCTTTCAAAACTCCCAAAAAGATTGTCTCAGCAGATTAACCCAGGTGATATGTCTCATGCTAATGACCCTCATTAGCATACAAAGGTGACATTCACATTTCAAAGACCCCCTTTGACACCCCATCAACAATCATTGAGGAGCCAGATGAGTTTCAACGACTGTCATTGGAATGTAGCACTGACCACACCCCACAGGGTTAGTAAGCTGGGACATGACCAGCCACCTTCAGTTCCTGTTCAGGAGAACCAACCCTTCAGTTCCTGTTCAGGAGAACCAACCCTGAACTCACGCTTATTCCAGCATTTTTTTTGTATTTTGAAACCTTCCTTTTTTCTTTTTTTTGTTTTACTCAGGAAATTGCTTGTCATGTATTCTCAAAGTTGATAAATACAAATTTCAAGTCTACTGAACCTAGACCTTTCCTGTCCCACATTTAAATTAGTTTCATGAGTAATGATTTTGTTGATTAACCTTCCACAAATCTGTAAATAAAAATATGTAGCTCTCTGTTCATCTGTCTGTCCATCTGTCCGTCCATCCATCCATACATCCATACATGCATACATCCATCCATCCATCCATCCATCCACCATCTCGTCGTCTTCTTCTTCTTTTCATTTCGGCTTTTCCCTTCAGGGGTCGCCACAGCGAATCAGTTGCCTCCATCTAACCCTGTCCTTTGCATCCTCTTCTCTCACACCAACTACCGTCATGTCCTCTTTCACTACATCCATAAACCTCCTCTTTGGTCTTCCTCTAGGCCTCCTGCCTGGCAGTTCAAAACTCAGCATCCTTCTGCCAATATATTCACTATCTCTCCTCTGGACATGTCCAAACCATCTCAGTCTGGCCTCTCTGACTTTATCTCCAAAACCTCTGACATGTGCTGTCCCTCTGATGTACTCGTTCCTGATCCTATCCTTCCTGGTCACTCCCAAAGAGAACCTCAGCATCTTCATCTCTGTTACCTCCAGCTCTGCCTCCTGTCTTTTCCTCAGTGACACTGTCTCTAGATCAAACAACATCGCTGGTCTCACCACAGTTTTGTACACCTTTCCTTTCATTTTAGCTGAAACTCTTCTATCACACATCACACCAGACACTTTTCTCCACCCGTTCCATCCTGCCTGCACATGTTTCTTCACCTCTTTTCCCCACTCTCCATTGCTCTGGACTGTTGACCCGAAGTACTTAAAATCCTCCACCTTCTTGATCTCTTCTCCCTGTAACCTCACTCTTCCACTTTGGTCCCTCTCATTCACACACATGTACTCTGTCTTACTGCGGCTAACCTTCATCCCTCTCCTTTCCAGGGCAAACCTCCACCTCTCTAGCTTCTCCTCCACCTCTTCCCTACTCTCACTGCAGATCACAATGTCATCTGCAAACATCGTAGTCCATGGAGATTCCTGTCTAACCTCGTCTGTCAGCCTGTCCATCACCATAGCGAACAAGAAGGGGCTCAGAGCTGATCCCTGATGCAGTCCCACCTCCACCTTGAACTCCTCTGTCACACCTACAGCACACCTCACCACTGTCTTACAGTCCTCATACATGTCCTGCACCACTCTAACATACTTCTCTGACACTCCAGACTTCCTCATACAATACCACAGTTCCTCTCTGGGCACCCTGTCATAAGCTTTCTCCAGATCTACAAAAACACAATGCAGCTCCGTCTGGCCTTCTCTGTACTTCTCTATCAACATCCTCAAAGCAAATACTGCATCTGTAGTACTCTTTTTTGGCATGAAACCATACTGCTGCTCACAAATGCTCACTTCTGCCCTTAGTCTAGCTTCCACTACTCTTTCCCATAACTTCATTGTATGGCTCATCAGCTTTATTCCTCTGTAGTTGCCACAACTCTGCACATCTCCCTTGTTCTTAAAAATGGGCACCAGCACACTTCTCCTCCACTCCTCAGCCATCTTCTCACTATCTAAGATCCTGTTGAACAACCCAGTCAGAAACTCTACTGCCACCTCTCCTAGACACTTCCAAACCTCTACAGGTATATCATCAGGACCTAGTGCCTTTCCACTTTTCATCCTCTTCAGTGCTCTCCTCACTTCATCCTGACTAATCTTTGCTACATCCTGGTCCACAACAGTCACCTCTTCTAGTCTTTGTTCTCTCTCATTTTCCACGTTCATCAACTCTTCAAAGTACTCTTTCCATCTTCCCATCACACCGCTGGCACCTGTCAATAGACTTCCATCCCTATCCTTAATCACCCAAACCTGCTGCACGTCCTTCCCATCTCTATCTCTCTGTCTTGCCAACCTGTATAGATCGTCTACAGCTCCTTATTCACCTTGCAGGTCATGGTTTTCCATGAAGCTTATTCCAGCATCTGAATCTGCTGAAATTAGCCAACTTTATACCTGCTGCACCTCTTGCCAAACAAAACTCAAATCTCCCCACTATATATTTATATAGTTATATATATTTATATATAACCTAACGCTGTCACGCTTTTTAACACCACCCACTACCTGTCAATCAAGCGCCCAACATATCACGGTGCATCTGCCAGAAGGAATCACGTGAACAAGAGCTCCTGAGAGCATCGTGGAATTAAATAAACAGCTGTCAATACAAAATATACTCTATTTTCTGTTTAAAGTCCATTGACATATAATGCAAACACACTGTACACAAGAAAAACGCTTTCTTGTGTACAGTTTTGGCCAGCGTCTACCCGGAAGTTCGGGCTGCTAGCCAAGTTAGTTCCGGTCTTCACATTTGTCCATGCCTCTCACTTACGAAGCCCAAAGCTGTTTAAATCAATCCACTGGACTTTAAGAAAGTCCAGTAGATTATCCAGTAAACAGTTTTGGATAACCATGACCAGGATAACTGAGAACCTACACAGACACTTACAGAGCCGTTTTGGCTTTGTCAAACATAGCGGTTTATATTCTTTGCTTGTGACGGACCTCATGTTGTCATGTGGGGAACCCCGATGTTTTATTCATGTTTTATTCACCAGGATCGAACTAACGAAGCCGTCGTCTACCCGGATGGCCAAACCATAATGCTGAAGTGGCCTTTGTCTTCGCGTTTGTTCGTCCCACACACACAGAGCCGTTACGGCTTCGTCGGACACATCCGTTTTTTTTCTTTTGACAGTGAAGAAAAAAAAGAAAGCAAATGAAGTTTGATATAATTGTTTTATTGTGGAATTTCCATGGGTTACTGCTTGTTTTTGTATAATTAAAAAAATCACATGAATAGCCGTCATGAATTACCACCAGTAAAACACTGGCTGTGACTTGCTGTAATTCTGTGTTCACATCAGAAGCATCTCCCAGGTCCAGTCTTCTAAACTAACAGCATTATTTCCTACCACAATAAACGCCTCATGGATGTATATTTCATAAATTAAATTTTTTATTCTATTAAAACTTGCTGTAATGTTCTAATCATAATTCTTCTGCTGCAGACTGCAGCCTCACAAGCATGTCAACATGACTTGGATGTATGTGTTGCCATGTTTAATGTTTTAATCACATTCACCAGCAAAGTTTTTTTTTTAATAAACAAATCAATATTTCATTGGTTATTCCAGAAGTTTGCCAAATGTACAACACATGAAATTATGCTGTTTTAGATTATCAAGAAGCAGCCAGTTTGCCAGTCAAAGATGGTGTGTGTGACTCTTATAGAAACAATATTTTGATGTGTTCTGTCCTCAGGGATCAACTGTGAGCTCATATCATGGCCTACACACTAGGCTCGGCCACAGAAGGCCAGACGCGCAGCGTGGCGCCGCAGCACTGCGCCACTCGGGTGGAGCTGTCTGTCATCGCCACCAGCCTGCTGGATCGTGATGTGACCTCCAAATCTGACCCCTTCTGTGTTCTCTTCCATGAAGTGGATGGAAACTGGGTGGAGGTAAGGATGAAGGGATCGTACAACAGAAGAGAAGATGTTTATTGAGAGATCATTGGATAAGGAGATAATAAAGAACCCTATGACAGTGAAGTAGTGGTGATATATAATCAATACAGGCGAAAAATGGAGAGAAAGAAGTGAAGGATGAAAATGGCTGGTAAACAGAAGGCCACAAACAGAAAGATATTAATGATCATGAGGAGATCATGAGGAGTCAAACTCATGTCTGGTGCTTACCAAGCTGTGTATTTTATCTCTTGGAGGAGGAGAAAAGAGAAAATAGGCAAAAGAGACTGAAGAGAAGATGAAAGATTTGAATAAATGTTCAAGGTCGCATCCACCCTGCTGCTCTCCAGCAAAGGAACGACTAGAGCTTCTTGTGAGCCAGGTCTAACCTCATTTCTACCATCTGGCAGGGCTTGTCACCCAGTAGGATCCTCCAATATGTGTGACTTCTTCCAGCACTGGTTTGACTGGAAATGTGAAAGGTGCTGTCAAGGCCACCATGTTGATAATACAAGACTGTTGTTACTGCTTATAGCGACAGGCCCATGAATTTGATGAGATCAGTTTATTACACATAGATTGTGTCATAACAAGAAATGAAAGCAAAGGAATACAAATCAAGGTAGTTTGCAGTAGTGATTGTTTGACCATTATTTCATTTTTCCACTAGAGGCTTTTAAGCATAGAATATTCATATTCACTAGGTGTCAAGTCATCAGAAGTGTATTAAGAGGTGTACGAGAAGCTGGGTTTGCTTTCACGCTGTGAAAGATTAAAACCCTATCAAGGATGTATCCCACCTTTTGCCCAATGTGTGTAATGACAGACTGCATGACACCACACAGCATAGATGAAGGCTGATACTTGGATTTCAGAAAAGAAATTTAAATCATGAATATATTTCAAACACGTAGAATTGGGTGAAATTACAACTTTATGTCACAGTTCTTGATATTCAATGTCCTTTTCTGTCTCTAAACAGCAAATAACCTCCTTAATATCATATCTGCACTTCATTAACAGCCTAACTGAAGTTAACTAGATGGCAATGCCAATAGGACAAATTCCATCACATCCCTTATTCAAGTCTGACATATTGTAATATGTTGTGAGTTGTAGCTAGTGGCTTGTTGAATAATGAGTTTGTGCCAAAGAAGAACAAATTTAATGTTTTTGATGGTGGAGAAATTAATTTTTATTGAATTTTATGTTCAGAGAAAAATGGTGAATAAATAGACATTAGGATTAAATAGAATAGTCTGCTGGGCAGATTACCCGCATATAGTTTTAATCAAATATCATCAGGACATAGGTATCCGTTTCTCGATCTTGTTGCCTTCTGCTTTAAAGGAACATTCAACCCAAAGAAATATTATTGCCAATAATTATTGATTCACCCCATGTTGACAAAAAGCCATGTGAAGTGTCTTATTTCTGGAGCTTCACAGTCAAACTGTAATGATTTCAAAAGGAACCAGGCGCGAGAGTCCAAAAGTCAAAATCCAAATCCTTTAATCAGTCTGTATTCAAAGTCAGGAAAAACTCAGAGCTTACAACACCAGTGGGATATCCAAAACTCGTGGTCGAACAGGCAAGGGGTCAAAAACCGAAACAAGAACAGACAAGGCAAGGCTAAACTCTTGGTCGTACAAAAAACGGTCGAGTAATACTGTAACAATTAGCATGCGTGATACTCTGCTCAAAGGACTACTGAATACGCTGTGACAGAGCTGAACAGAAGTGAAGCGCCTTAAATAGGCAGGCCAGGATGCTAAATTAGTCTCAGGTGGAACTAATGACAAACTAATTAACTATGGGAGGAACTAAATATGGATTGGCTAACCAAATGAAACAATCAGGGAAAACAAACCAGGTGCAACAAGTCACTAAATGTGGCAGTAACAAGACCAGAAAACTGAACTGAAAACAAGACCATGAAAACAAGACCATGAACTGAACCCATAAACTAAAATACAAAAGCAAGACAGACACAGACCATCACATAAACGGCATTACATCATTCTCGTAATGAATACAGAAGATTGGGACTGTGCAAGACCAATACCTGAAAACCATCACAAAATGATCCAAACAATGAACCCAATGAACCCTTTGATCACAAATTGATTGGGATTTTGTAGCCTCTAAGCTGAAGGCGTTAGCTTTGGGTCTTGAGTATATGACCCAATAGATGAGATTAAGAAGAAGTCACATCTCTGTAACCCTCAAAGGTCAAAAAAGAAAACAAATCTATTCTTTAAAGTTCAGCAGAGCTCTTCCTGTTGTTAGTCACAGAACCTCCAGACAGTAGATCGCTGGACTTCTGTAGACTTGGATTATGTTGGATCACCTGGTTGGAGACACTTTATATTTGGTTTCAGTGTTTCCTTTTTCTTTTTTTTAAACAAGTCTCCATGTCATACAGTTGTTTCACTGTGTTCTAGAAATCGTCAATGAACAGAAGAATTTTCCCCAGTTCCTATGACATGGGCTCCATTAATTCTGCAGTCGCATATATGATGTGCAATATTACATGTACAGTGTAGAGAACTACAGGCACATGGTGATGAAGTTTGGATGTGTGTAGGCAGCTGCCCTAAGGCTTTTTCTAGTGAACAGCTGGTCAACAGGGCAAACTGGTTTGGGTGTTTATGTGTGCCTGTAAGTGTGTAGGCGAGTGCCTCGGGTTGTAGTTAGCTGTCGGTCAGCAGGGCATGTAGCTGTAAGATGAAATTGCCAACGGTTACTACAGCAACGGAGAGGGAAACAAAAGCTTAGTGCTCTTGGAGTGAGGAAAAGATAGAGGAGGCGAAATGAGGAGCAAACCTTTTCTCGGATATTATGCACAGCTCACTGTTTGTCTCAAAGCTTAGCGTTATCACTTTCTCCGTTTCCCTCCTGTTAGCTGTCTTCTACCCTGTCCGATTGTCTTTTTTAATTTCTTTTACCAAGCTTCCACGTTCTGCTTCTCTCTGCCTGGGTGTTATGGTGTTAGATTAAGAACATGTGTGGTGGAAATGCGAGCTGGATTGAGGGAAAGAGACTGCAGAAAATTAAAAAGAAATAAGAAAAAGACAGAGAAAAAAATGAACAAAAGATAGGAAAAGAAAAAAGAATGAGCAATTGGAGAAGGAATGAATCTTTGATAGAAAGATGCGATTGCAGCTAAAACTGGTGTTAGAACAGCATTAAGGATATGATGGGCCTACAGATGTATCGATCTCATCTATGTAAATGAGGTGGATCCCTGTTAGCTCACTACTTGGGCAATTTTCTAAAATTCTTTGCATTTTTCCCTCCAATCCAAAATCATCTTACTAATCTTAACAAACACGTTTCATGGACACAGTTATACGGTTTCAACTCTGCAAGCGAGAACTCAGACTCAATGTGACACCAGTCAGTTTATACTCACTCACAGATCCACTCCACAGTGCAATCTTATGTAGTGTTATAAACCCAAATGATTTTGTCTAAAGAGAATAATTTCAATAGAATATCTCCCTATTGATCATAATCAAATGAAGCGTTTGAGAAAAGTTTCCTCAGAGACAATGACCTTAATCTAAAAATTATCACAGTATTTGTCTGCTTTGTTAGGTTGTGTTCTTGGCGAATTAAAACAACTGACAAAAATGGACAATGTTTTAACGGAGACAGCTGAAGAGGTGATCAGAAATGTGATGAGGACACATTGTTAAATGTTGTAGATGGAAGCAAACACAATAATGACCACCTGAAGATGGTGGAGGTGGGGGTTTCATGGTCTAATCCCTGTGCTATCTGTTACCATAGGTCACTATTTTTATTCAACCTCATACTGACCATTAACATTTTGTAATGCCACACTCAAATCTAAGTCACACATAACTGCATCTAAAATAGATAGTCCAGAAGTCAGTTGATACACAATCAAATCCATAATAGGCTCACTTCAAAATCTTCAGAAACGTCTCAGCAATCTTATCTCTATCAGTTATTTAAAAAGTCAAGTGATTCCAGCTATTTCAGTTCCATTTTTCTTATATTGTGCTGAATCACAGCACAAGTTATATAAAGGCATTTTATTCTATCAGACACCCAGCAATGCCCCATAAGCAAGAATAATGGAGACAGTGGTCAGGAAAAACTTTAACAGGCAGAAACCCCAAGCAGAACCAAGACTTCAGCTGGGCAGCCACCTGAGACGGATAGAGAGAGAGTAGATGGAGAGAGAGATGGAGAGAATAGGTGGAGATATAGAGGTTTGAGAGCATACTGCCAATGGACAAATTATGGGAAGTCACAGGATGGAAAGCTTTCGATATTAAGTTCACTTTATTCCTAAAATACATCTCTAAATGTGCATTGTTATTATTTTGTTATTTGTAGCTCAGAGTAGCATCCCCATTTCTTCTCTGATAGTAGAGAAGAAATGGGGATGCTACTCTGTACTCTTTAAAAAAGAGTACAGAAAGAGGATGGAGTGCTTAGAGGGTCAGATCCATTTCCAGAGCCACTCAGCAAGTTTCCAATCCACGGTGGAAGAATTACAAGACATGCTCCTCAGCCTGCCGGGCTGCATTGATGCCTGTCTGTACCATTATTAAAGCCAAAGGGCATTCTGTCCATTTCTGTAGTACTGCTAGCAAGCTGACTCGTTCCGTCAAACTCATCACCTGCTTAACTGATCACAGTCACATAAATGTAATTTGTTTTGACTTAACCATCACCTCAAATTCCATCTTGTTAAGGGTTGGGGATTTTTGTCCATAAACTGGTACAGATTTATCAGGACAAAGACATGTATATAATTTCAACTCTGGGTCAGTGCAATCAGTCAAGATGAATAAAAGAAGAAAAAAAAAAGGTGTTGTAAACAAAGCAACACTTTCTAGACAGTTAAACTTTATGCCGCAACATGTGTGTCAGAGACCCTCATACCCTTAAATGCATCATAAACTAGAGGTCAGCAAAGAAAACATTTCACATCTTACATATTTCTTGCTGTAAAACTTGGAAATAATTAAAATCATCCTGAATATTCTTCCTGCTGAAAGGAGAGTTGCTAATTCTCTGAAGAATTATAAATTACAGACATAGTGTGATGAATCATGTCTCTTTAATACATGCCGGCTGGAGAGCAGAACACTTTAAGAGTGATGCTTTGACAACTCTTACTCTTGGTCTTTTATACTTGATTCAAGGCCATCCCAACAACAGATTTACATTTGCAACACACAGGTGTTCATCTTCTGGTTTCCCAGCCTTTCTTGTTTTTTTGGCCCCATGCAGGGGGGGCCCTGGGCTTGCACTAGCCATTCGCCACTTCGCCATAGGCGAAGTAAATTCCAGATTGGCTACAGGGTTTTTAGACTGTGTAGCCACAGTGGCATCCTTATTTTTACGGAAAAAAGGCTAAAACTTACAACTTTTTCGCTCGCTAGCGCCGCTCGTCAGCAGCGCTCGCTATTTCAGTTACTTCCGCTAGCGAGCGGCGCTACTTCTGCTAGCGAGCGGCGCTACTTCCGCTAGCGAGCGGCGCTACTTCCGCTGGTGAGCGGCTATTTCCGCATGCCAACGGAGTTTAGCCGAAGCATGCCGACGGAAATAGCCGAAGTGACCCGAACGCTCCCGATCATTAAATATGCACTTGGGTCATAACCTCTTCTCATCCAACGAAAAACAAAAACATTGTTTTTTTACAAGCTGAACCCATGAATTGATGTACGACAAGGTGAAGACGATCAATCAAAAGAATCCAGTGTTTTATAGTAGAGTTTGTGTTAAAATCCTCATTAATAAACAAATGGTGAATGCTGAAAGGGGGGAGGAGTGGTGACAGACCGATCAGAAGGTAAATGAAAGATATTATCAATACTTGTTTGTAGTCTTAAACTTTTGATCCCTATGACCGGCATGAATAACCAGCGATGCATGTAAATATGTATTCACCTCGCTTGCTATTTTTCATGCCTTTTTAAATTGAAATGAAAAATCATGTTATTGAATTTAAAAAAATGAAATAAACTATGGCATACCAATGGTGTTGGTGGTGGTGGTCAAAGTTAAAATGTATTCTAGTCCAAGCAAAACTTACAAGTAAACATTAAGTTATATTTTGTATGACTGTATCTTCACATAGTGAATGCAAGTTTTTAATTGTTGAATATCACATTTATACCTGCATAAAGTAGGATAGAAATAAAGACATTTAAGCTTGAACTGTTGACTTTAGTGTATTTTTGTAGGTAAACTGAACAGAAGATTTTGCCGTCAGAATGCACCAGAATGCAGGAAAACAACCCCATTTTCTAAAAAATTTCCTAGGGGAGGCCCCCAGGACCCCCCGGGGGGGTGGTCCCCCCACGCACCCTGCAACAAGTGTCGGTCGTCCGCGCACTGCGCCACTGTCTTGGACACTGAATGTGGCTTTTTGTGGCTTGCTCAATTCTTTTACACTGAGCCACAGTGGCTTAGTCATACTAGTTCCTAGTGCAAGCCCAGAGGGCCAAGGGTCATCACCTGTTAGGGTCAGTGACATGCCCCTTACTTTATTTACAAACATGTCAAGCACCAAATGGCACAATGACTCTGAGAACTTCAAATGCAAACATTTAGCACATGAAGAAAAACAGCTGTTTATTATTGTTTAAGGACGTGAATTTCCATTGTACTATAGCTATCACAATCATGGTCTTAATTTTAAAGTTCCTTTTACTAATCTCGAGCTTGTAGAATATAAAAACATGCTTACCTATATACCTATACAATAAGAATGTTTAATTCTATGTGGCTTAATTTTCAAAGAAAAAGTAATCAATTGTTAAAGCAATTGTTTTGGGAAAAAGATGGGTGAATATTCTTGTCCCACATTATGGAAATCACTCATATATGCCTCACTGCTGCTATTTCCTGGCATGTGTGCCCATAGTCAGCAGTTGACATGCAGGTGTGAAGGAGGTGATTCCCTGTCGTTTCAAACCAGTAATAAGTAAATGTTCATCATACCACATCTTATGCCATTGAATTATATGGTAACCCTATTCACCCTGATAAACAAACCACACTAGTGTATTTCTGATAATGAAGAAAAACACTATGTCCTACTGAGGCTGAGAATAACATCATTTGATGTTAAACTGAAGTACCTGAGGTGGATAAATTTATTGAAGGTAAAGAAATGAATGCAAATTTTTAGGAATTGAAAATAAATTTCATTAAGCCCTGGTTGAATAGGGGGGATTACAAATTGCAAAAATGTCTTTTATAAACAGTCATGCAGATGCTGGCTTTTGATCAGCCAGCATCTAGTTGGGCTGCAGCTGTTGGGTGCAGGTTTTCTTTCAGTCAGGGGCAAATTCATAAAATTTGAAGGGACTAAACCCTGTGTGCTGTCTTTTGCTTCATCTCGTGAAAAATGCATGTAAAATCAAGGAAATAGTCTTTTTTTCATTGAATGTAATATTAACCAGTAAGAGTATTAATTTATAATAAAATCTGTTATTTATTACTATTTGTTATTTATTGTTATGTTTGTTGTGATTCTAAGTAAGTGCTATCAGAAGTAATACTTCAGCACAGTGGTGATGATGTTAATATCAGCATGTTACATGCTTACAATAACAATGCTAACATGATAATGTTAGACAGAATCTCCGAATGTTATCGGGATGATGTACTTAGCTTATGATCTATATTAGCTCATAGTATTTTCCCGCCATCCTAACTATAATAATAATAATGCATTCATAATACATTCTGAGAGACTACAGGAGCCAAGGGGCCCAAGAGCGATGCTCCAGGGATTAAAAAAACACCAATTATACTTTGGCTTAGTTTGAGGAACCGACTTGACATCTATATTTAGGCAAGACTTTGGGTTAAGTCTCACAACTGAAGACAATATACTAACAAAGTAGGACCCTAAAGAACAGATGCCATTTCCAATGTGTTAGTACAGGACAGTGACCATCTCTATTATATTTTGTCTTCACTCTAATTCTGAGGTAGTGTATAGGGACCTCATCTAATAGTGGATAAACAGAGTGGCAGTGTGTTAAGCGTGAGTCACATTGGTGAGTAGTACGACAACTAAGTATTAGTCATCCAACCACCTGGTTTGAAGGACCCAGAGCAAATAATGTTGCTCTCTCAGTGCTCTTACAGACGCCTATACACTTTCATCTGTCTGTGTGCAGTCCAGGCTATTTTTTGGGGCAATGAGAACCCTTCACTTGGAATTTCTCTAAAGCTTGAGTTACGTTTAGACTTTAGACTGTTTTTTTATAAGGTTACACTGTATGGCTTATTTAATCCTGTTTTCTGGTGATGATTTCCTCCTTATGGTCAGTGGATTTAATTAGTCCAAGACAACTGATGACTGCAAATTGATTTATTTCATAAAAGCCTTTACAGTTTTTACTCTATATTTCCATTAATTAATTTTGTTCAAGGATACATTTGCATTTAGACTTTGGCAACGAGGACTCGACCCACTGAGCTTCTGACGAGTGGATGATGCTCTGACTAGCTAAGCCAACATTTATTACATTTTCCTGCACAATTTTAGAATAGAATTTATTCCAAGAAATAACTGTAAATTGCTAATGTTTCTGTATGGTCATTGCATTGGCATGTCATTTTCTGTACATTTTGATTTTTTTAAGAGAGACTGAGAACATTTTTGTCCAATGGACAGAAGCCTGCATTTTAATTCTTTATTTGCTGTTCCACAGGCTAAAAACTGCTCTACTTACATTCATCCTGCACTTGACAACACATTTAGCTCTGTTGTGTTCACCATCTTACTAGACATGGCTTCAAATTGAGCATGACAGCTCTGAGCTGTGTTTGTTCTGATAATTACTCCTCTTACCACATTTATTTTCTGAATGCAGAATGTACTTTAAAAGAAAAAAAACATTGCCCCATCTTCACCTTAAGTATTGGAGTGTGTAGATGCAGGTCTTGTTAAGTAAATGAAAGAATTGTGACTTTGTGTGATTAGCTGTATTTACTGACAAGAATCAGCCAATGACAGATGATTAAATGTCCTATCAGTAGGCCATTTAATCTTTTCCACATTGAAATTTAATTTCCACATTGAATAAAATTACTTTTTCATGTGACGGGTGGGTTGATGGTGGGATATTTGTTGATTTCAGAGAACACTTGGTATATTTGTTGATTTCAGAAGCACTTTGTCCTTTTTTATCTTTTTATTTTTAGTCCCATAATTGTGTACTCTCATCAAAACCTGTTTCCAGCTGGAGTTTGCCGTTTGAGCCAAGACATTTTAATGAACCCACTGGACATTAGCTTTCCAGCTCCAACCGCAAATAAAGTTAACCGTGGGAGATGGTGGCTAATGAGTCTAACCCTTTGAATGTTTTCAAAGCAGAAATGTCTTTGGAAACACACAAAATGACCTACAAAGATTTAGAGCGGATGGATGGATGGATGGATGGATGGATGGATGGATGGATGGATGGATGGATGGATTCGGGTAACTAACAAGGACTTCTTGAACCATCAGGTCAGAAATTTTCATTGACAATATTTGGGCTTTTCACCCCATTTCCACAAAATTAACAGCCTTTTTCTCATCTTTGTAATGACCTTTTTAATAATATTTGTTTTTATTATTACATCATACTTCATAAAGTGTACTATAAAAAAATGTCCCTCTCACCCTTGCAGGGTGGTATCTGTGTGTCTTCCTCAAGCTCAGGTCCTCTACCAGAGGCCTGGGGGTCTGAGGGTTCTGCGCAGTATCTTAGATGTTCCTATAACTGCACTCTTCTGGACTGAGGCTTCAGGTGTTGTTCCAGGAATCTGCTGGAGCCACTCCACCAATTTGGGGGTCACTGCCTCAAGTGCACCTACTACCGCAGGGGCCACATTAACCTTGACCTTCTAAATCTTGTTCCACCTGTTTTTTTGACCCTTAATACTTCTCAATCTTTCCTTCTTCCTGATGTTGGCGTCAACTGGTATTGCCACATCTATCACTACTGCTCCCTTCTTATCTTTGTCCACCACCACAATGTCTGGTTGGTTAGCTGGCAGCTGTTTGTCAATCTGAGAGCTGAAGTCCTTCAGGATCGTAACCTTGTTGTTCTCAACCACCTTTGGTGGTATGTCCCATTGGGATTTGGGTACTTCTAATCCATACTGGGTACAGATGCTCCTATACGCTATCATAACTATTTGGTTGTGCCTCTCTATGTATGCTGACCCTGCTAGCATCTTACACTGTGCTACCACATGCTGGATCTGGGGGCGTCTTTACATAGCTGGCACCTTGTGTCAGATCTACTGCAGTAGATATTGATCTGTATTGCTCTTGTACTTTGGGAGTGTTCTTGTGCTGCCACGATTAGTGCCTCTGTCAGTCTAGCTTTGTCCAGCCATTGGTAGGTCTTCTTGTTATCAGCCACTTTCTCTATCTGACAGTGGTACATGCCATGTAGGGGCTTGTCCCTCTACTTTGTCTCCTCCTCCTCCTCTTTCTCGTCAGGTTTCTACTGTCTGAGACATTCACTGAGCAGTTCATCTGTTGAGCCCATCTGCCTGATGTACTCTTGGATTTTTGATGTTTGATCTTGGATAGTGGCCCTGATGCTCACTAGTACTCGGCCTCCCTCTTATCACTTAGTGTAAAGCCTCAGGTTTCTGGACTTGGGGTGAAACCCTCCATGCATTGTGAGACGTTTTCTAGTCTCGACATCTGTGGCTTCTATCTCCTACTCTCCCAGCCTGGGACCATAGGCTGGGGTAATCTGATGACTGGTAGTACGTGCATGTTGATGGCTTGCACCTTGTTCTTACCATTCAGCTGACTTCTCAGGACTTGCCTTACTCTCCGGAGGTATTTGGCTGTGGTTGACTTCCTTGCGTCCTCCTCATGATTGCCATTAGCCTATGGGATTCCAAGGTATTTGTAGCTGTCCTAGATGTCTCCTATCCTGCCCCCTGGTAGGTCGACCCCTTCAGTTCTGATCATCTTGCCTCTTGTTGATACCATCCGGCCACATTTGTCTAATCCGAATGACATCCCTCCGTCGTCTCTGTAGATCCTGGTGGTGTGAATCAGTGAATTGATTTCTCGCTCATTCCTGGCATACATCTTGATGTCATCCATGTAGAAGAGGTGGCTGATTGTTCTGCTTCGGAATCGGTATCTGTAACCACTGTTTGTGATGATGTGACTGAGGGGGTTCAGGCCTATGCAGAACAGCAGTGATGATCAATGTTCCTTCTAATCTTTCATGTGTCTGGGCATACACACAAGATTCCTGAGCACACTGAGGACCACTGTGAGCAACATCAGATGTGCATGCTGTGGACACACACCGGTATCACACTTGTTCAAAACCTTGGATCATAGCAAATTACATGGCTTATTAAAAGAATCAAATTTCAGCAGCAATTTTCATTAGTTTACTTTTAATATAAGTGAATTTTGCCCATTTGAAATCAAAAAGACAAAAAATCTTGTTATCCATGAGATGTGTTGTATGTTGTACGTGAGGGTCCTGCTTTCGCTGGTGAGGTCCAGTTGTGGCCTGGCTTAGGTTCCTGTTCTGGAAAAAATGATACATATACAGTATACCTTTCAGACATAACATTGTGTTCACATTAAAACAATCACATTTTGCACAGTGATGTGTGCTGTTACTTGCGATAGAGAATATATTTCTGTAACTCTTGGTCTGTAAAATATCTAATTACTCATTTTTTATTACAATTTTTACTACCCATAAATTATCTAGTAGTAAAATAATTTAATTATTAAATTATCATTACTTACCCATAAATAAAAAACATCAATAAATGTCATTAAAATATGCACAAATTTGACTTAAATTTCACCTTATTTTTCACGTGCTTTTACACTTTGTCCAGGTTAATGGCTTCGTCTGCTTCTTGCTTTGAACCATCTCAAAAAGAAAAAAACTTCACCCAGTTTCACCGCTTGTTCTTTTATTTGCATGTACGGTCTAGAGACAGTGTCACTGAGGAAAAGACAGGAGGCAGAGCTGGAGGTAGCAGAGATGAAGATGCTGAGGTTCTCTCTGGGAGTGACCAGGAAGGATAGGATCAGGAATGAGTACATCAGAGGGACAGCACATGTTAGAGGTTTTGGAGATAAAGTCAAAGAGGCCAGATTGAGATGGTTTGGACATGTTGAGAGGAGAGATAGTGAATATATTGGTAGAAGGATGCCGAGTTTTGAACTGCCTGGCAGGAGGCCTAGAGGAAGACCAAAGAGGAGGTTTATGGATGTAGTGAAAGAGGACATGAAGGTAGTTGGTGTGAGAGAAGAGGATGCAAAGGACAGGGTTAGATGGAGGCAATTGATTCGCTGTGGCGACCCCTGAAGGGAAAAGCCGAAAGGAAAAGAAGAAAGAATAAGACTCCAACAGCCATTCCGAGAACCACATTTCTTTTTTACTTTTGCTTGGTAAGTGGTTGTGTCCAGTCGTTAACTTGCTGTCCTGCACGGCACGTATAGAGGGGAACACATACAGGACCGTCGATTGGCTGCGAAGCATATCTTGTGTACATTATCGTGCCATTGGCTGGACACCCGTCACTCACTGAGTTACAATGCAAAATGGTACAGAGAACAATACTATCTGTAACGCGGGTGAGGTTGGACCCAAGTACAGCACAGACAGAGACCAGAACAGGAATAGTCCAAAAGTTTACTCAGAAGCTTCGCACGGGATGGCAGCAATATCACAAGGAAACAGTCTCAGCAAACAGGTATCCAGCAGACAGGTAGCAGACAAGGGACGAGCAGGTAGAGGAATCAAGGAAAGAAGGCTGGTCAGATTACCGGGGCAGAGACGAGGAAGATGGGTCGAAGACAGGCAGGGTCGGAACCAGGGGAGCAGTCCGGAAATAAACGTGAGAGAGCTTTGCATGATACAAAGACAATCTGGCAGAGACTGAGAGGAATGGGAAGGTATATGTACTGAACAGACAGGTGATAATCAGGTGAGGAAACACAGGTGAAGGTGGTTGCACTGATGAGGAGGGAGTGGCAGTCGGGTAGAGCTGGGCAGATGAGAGGAAAACCAGGAGCGGAGTGTGACACTATCAGTCTAATTAATTAGATTAGGTCTAGTATTACATACTATTTAATACGTTTATATCAAATTTTATTTTACTGCATAGATTTTCTTGTGTGCTGAGAATGTGCGAGTAGTGCGCAATTGCGTAAGTGCGCAGCTTAGAGGGAACACTGATGGTGATAGTGCATCACCTTGATATATGCCGCACTTGATGTTAACTTGGAGTTGGCCTGTAGAGTTGTCTTTCACATTCCCATCGAGTTTTTGATGAAGGTGCTTAGTGTCCTGTTGATCTTATACGGTTCCAGACATTCCTGTATGTATGTGTGTGTGTGTGCGTGTGTGCGTGCGTGCGCGCGCGTGCTTTTGTGTGTGTGTGTGTACATACACACACACGTATATAAGCTATCATTTAACTGTTGAGACAATGTGGTCAGACTGCTGCCTGGTCAGTTGTCAACTCAAACTATAGAACCGAAGATATACCAATGCAAATAATGTGAAATATGCCCTCATGTGTACTTATATACTGATCATGTAAAATAAAAGCTGTGCCTACATGCACTCTTAAAATTCATCATGAGTTTTAGAGGATGCTAGCATGCTAACATTCTAAATTAAGATAGTGACCATTCCAGAGTACCTGATTAACATGGCTTGGTGGAGAACATCAGGTATATTGGAGAAATAGAGCTAAGTCATGTGAAGGAAACTTCTAAAATTGTTAATCTGTATACTGGTTATTTCCACTGCAGTCAGTTCATTCCATCATTTATTCATCTTCAATACTCACTTCCTCCGCTGTCGTGGGGTTGCTGGAGCCTATTCCAGTGGACTTGGGGCATGAGGCAAAGTGTAGTCAGTTAATGAGGAGCAGTTAGATTGTTTAGGAAAGGATTTCCCTTCAAGTACAAATTAACTGGATATCCTTTGGCTATCACACTTGGATTTATCTAACCTTGATCTCTTAACACTTTTTTCTAAGCACAGATACAGTCACATGGAAAATTGTGGACATTTGAAGGACAATTTTTCTCTCCTTGTCTTTTAGCTTGGCCGCACTGAAACAGCTGTGAACAACTTGAACCCAGTGTTCGGAGTGAAGTTCCAGGTGGACTATCATTTTGAGGAGATCCAGAAACTTCGCTTTGCAATGTTTGATGAAGACAAGTGTGCCACACAGCTCTATGAACACGACTTCCTAGGAGAATTCATTTGTACATTGGGAGTGGTATGGAACATCTCCACTTTGAGTTTCTTAATGAGTGAAGGGGAATTGATTAATTGATAAAGATAGAAAACAGGATGAGGGAATGTAACCTCATGCGGTTTGCTTATGATTCTTGTGTTCTATATCGGTCAATATAGACAGACGGATAAGGAGACAGACAGAAGGTTAGAAGACCAAATAACCTGCATTCCTTGTTACTCAAGCACAAAAAAAAACAATAGTACAGAAGACTTTTAATGAATTATTTAACTATTACTTAATGTACAATGGATCAGAATAAAAATGAAGTAAATAGCAAGTAAATGAACAATGTCCAATGTCAAACCTGTATTTCTTTCCTTTCTTATCATCCATTCTTAAAGGATTCCTATGCTGTCTTTTTTCTAAATTTATCCATTAGATTGTGTCCAATAAGAAACTTCACAGACCGTTGATCTTAGCCAATGGGAAACCAGCTGGCAAAGGATCCATTACGGTAAGTATCGGTGCTTTCTCCATAAGACAGACTCTGCGTCTGTATTTCCGTCTGTCACCTTGACACCTACACACATTGTGCTCCATCACCATGGTTTGCTCTGTTGACCGCATGGATACAGTCACTGTCATTTACTGTAATGGTATGTTTGATGCTGTGCACGATGGCAACAATGTTATTTCTGTTAATAATGCTGCTGCTCTGCATGCCAATGTTCTTATGGAATTAGCAGTACTTACAGTGTGTAATGTAACATGATATCATTTTAGATTACAGCCCAGGAGCTGTCGGACAACAGAATCATCACTCTGACCCTGATTGGGCGGAAACTGGATAAGAAGGTGGGCAGCTCACCCCAGACACACTCACTCTTGCATGCAAATGCAAGCATACACATTATCTGATACATTCGAACAACACACTGCTTTAGGACACACAAGTCAAGCCCACCCAGAAAACATCTACTGAAAATGTTTCCATTCAACTGATGGAATAATAGAATACTGATGAGGGGACTTGAAAGTAATGTAGGATTTTCATTTGTTGTAGTAAATAAGAAGTGTATATTTTCAATCTTGGACCTATAGTGGCATGTACACAGCGAAGGGAAAATGAAAGGTCACTAACAGCAGACTACGAATTCAGATTTTAACAGATGCTGATGTGTGCAGGCTGTGTAAACTCTGGTTCATCCATCCGGATATAAAGAAAGCACAGCATTTGCTGGAGCAGAGAGTTTTGTTTAATAAATATTTAAATTACAAACTTCTCAATGCAGTATTGTTTACTCCAGTTTAATCTGCTCTAATATAGAGATAATGTACTGTCCAGTGGCCAGAATGTCTTGAAAGTGGACAGTATGGGAGCTGACTTTTCAAATTAAAAAAAAAGATTTTTTTTGTCTAATTAGCCTTATTGTGTAAGGTTTTGACCTTTGTTGAAAACTAATATTAATGTTATTAAGCTGTATCAGTATGGGAAAACTATAAATCATGAACTTCCTTGCCCCAAGTTGGCTTGATAATATACACTTCTTAGTAGAAGTTGAGCCTCTTCTCCTAAGCTATGTAAGATGTAAGTATTGAATTCATTAATATTCTGTGGACAAAAACGAAAGCTTTGGTGGTCTGTAAGCGGTCCTTGTATCGTGAGTGTTGACCTCCAGTCTAACAATTTATCAAATGTTGACACATGTATAAAGTTTGGCTGCAGACAGGAGAAATTAGGTCAAACTAGGATTCAATGTATAAAATGTTTGACATCAACTGTCTGTTTTGTGCAGGACTTTTTTGGGAAGTCAGACCCCTATCTTGAGTTTCACAAACAGGGAGAAGATGGAAAATGGATGCTGGTGCACAGGACAGAGGTGAGTCATCGATGGACTTTAAAAAGCACTTTCATCTCACTGTCATTACTGCCAACCATGAGTTGTCATTGTCAGCAAAACGAGGTCTTACAGAATTCCATACAGTACACTCTAACTTTAACAGTAAATGCAGGAGGCTGGATGAAGCAGATTACACACCCAAGTGTTGGTAATTGTACTGCCCCTCAAATCCATTACACAGAATACCTGCTGCTATGTAATTCAATGATTGCACGCCTGTTTCCATGTGTGACTTCAGGTCATAAAGAACACTTTGGATCCAGCATGGAGACCTTTCACTGTGCCACTCATTTCTCTCTGCAATGGAGATGTGGACAGAAACATTAAGGTTAGTACAAAGTTCCACATGTGACAGTGGTCCACTATCTCTAGCTTAAAAATTGCTAGTGCAAACACAGGATGGACTATTTCCTGGATTTTCACCTCACTTAATCTCATATTAAACTGTTCATACACTTTTTCATAAAAGTTAATGTTTTGTTGATCATTAAGATGATCATTTGTACAAGTGTAAAAAATATGAAGAGACGGGAAGAGGGCTACAATACCAGAGAAAAACTTGATGTGTTCAAATCACAAATGTCCCTGCTAAATCTGGTCAGCGCGTTCATGGCAACACTTCTGTCAAAGTATAATATACTAGGAGTACCTACCTGGGTATGGAACACCAACCCTAACCCATCTTAGCTATGTAGCAAAATTAGAGGGTTTTACATGACTTTTCAAGCTTGATGGTTACGCTGGAGAATAGCAGCACAACATAGTAATTTAATTTGATATTAAATAGATTAAATCACTTTTGTTTTTTAATCAAATGAAAATCAAAGATGCGAATCAAAACTATGAATGTAGCCACAAGAAAACACAAGCCAGTGTCTTATTGTGCCGGTCCCAAGCCCGGATAAATACAGAGAGTTGCATCAGGAAGGGCATCCGGCATAAAACTTTTGCCAAATCAAAGACACGAATCAAAACTATGACTTCCATACCGGATCGGTCGAGGCCCGGGTTAACAATGACCGCCATTGGCGCTGTTGACCTACAGGGCGCCGGTGGAAATTGGACTACTGTTGGTCGAAGAAGGAGAGGAGGAAAGTGTGTTCGCACGAAGAGAGAGAAGAGGAGCGCCAAGAGTATAGGACTGAGAGTAGGGACGTTGAATGTTGGAACTATGACAGGAAAAGGTAGAGAGTTGGTTGACATGATGCAGAGGAGGAAGGTAGACATACTGTGTGTCCAGGAGACCAGGTGGAAAGGTAGCAAGGCTAGAAGTTTAGGAGCAGGGTTCAAGGTGTTCTATCATGGTATAGATGGGAAGAGAAATGGAGTAGGAGTTGTCTTGAAGGAGGAGTTTGTTAGGAATGTCCTGGAGGTAAAAACGGTGTCGGATAGAGTGATGAGCCTGAAGCTAGAAATAGAAGGTGTGATGGTCAATGTTGTTAGTGGGTATGCTCCACAGGTAGGATGTGAGCTGGAGGAGAAGGAGAAATTCTGGTTGGACTTTGATGAAGTGATGCAGAGCATACCTAGAAGTGAGAGAGTTGTCATTGGTGCAGACTTCAATGGACCTGTTTGTGCAGGTAACAGAGGTGATGAGGAGGTGATGGGCAGGTTTGGTATCCAGGAGAGGAACGCAGAAGGACAGATTGTAGTTGACTTTGCAAAAAGGATGGAAATGGCTATAGTGAATACTTTCTTCCAGAAGAGGCAGGAACATAGGGTGACCTATAAGAGTGGTGGTAGGAGCACACAGGTAGACTACATCTTGTGTAGACGGTGTAACCTGAAGGAGATCAGTGACTGCAAATTAGTGGTAGGCGAGAGTGTAGCCAAACAGCATAGGATGGTGGTGTGTAGGATGACTCTGGTGGTGAGGAAGATGAAGAGGGCAAAGGCAGAGCAAAAGACGAAATGGTGGAAGCTGAAAAAGGAAGGGTATTGCATGACCTTTAGGAAGGAGTTAAGACAGGCTCTGGGAGGCCAGGATGTGCTTCCAGATGACTGGAAAACTACAGCCAACGTGATCAGAGAGACAGGTAGGAGAGTACTTGGTGTGTCATCTGGAAGGAAAGTAGATAAGGAGACTTGGTGGTGGAATGAGGAGGTACAGGAGTGTATTCAGAGAAAGAGGTTAGCAAAGAAGAAGTGGGACACTGAGAGGACTGAGGAGAGTAGACAGGAGTACAGGGAGATGCAGCGTAAGGTGAAGGTAGAGGTAGCAAAGGCCAAACAAGAAGCTTATGATGACTTGTATGCTAGGTTGGACAGTAAGGAGGGAGAGACTGATCTATACAGGTTGGCAAGACAGAGAAACAGAGATGGGAAGGACGTGCAGCAAGTTAGGGTGATTAAGGATAGGGACGGAAGTCTATTGACAGGTGCCAGTAGTGTGATGGGAAGATGGAAAGAGTACTTTGAAGAGTTGATGAACGTGGAAAATGAGAGAGAACAAAGACTAGAAGAGGTGACTGTTGTAGACCAGGATGTAGCAAAGATTAGTCAGGATGAAGTGAGGAGGGCATTGAAGAAGATGAAGAGTGGAAAGGCAGTCGGTCCTGATGATATACCTGTAGAGGTTTGGAAGTGTCTAGGAGAGGTGGCAGTAGAGTTTCTGACTGGGTAGTTCAACAGGATCTTAGATAGTGAGAAGATGCCTGAGGAATGAAGGAGAAGTGTGCTGGTGCCCATTTTTAAGAACAAGGGAGACATGCAGAGTTGTGGCAACTACAGAGGAATAAAGCTGATGAGCCATACAATGAAGTTATGGGAAAGAGTAGTGGAAGCTAGACTAAGGGCGGAAGTGAACATTTGTGAGCCGCAGTATGGTTTCATGCCAAAAAAGAGCACTACAGATGCAGTATTTCCTTTGAGGATGCTGATAGAGAAGTACAGAGAAGGCCAAACGGAGCTGCACTGTGTTTTTGTAGATCTGGAGAAAGCTTATGACAGGGTATCCAGAGAGGAACTGTGGTATTGTCTGTTGAAGTCTGGAGTGGCAGAGAAGTATGTTAGAGCGGTGCAGGACATGTATGAGGACTGTAAGACAGTGGTGAGGTGTGCTGTAGGTGTGATAGAGGAGTTCAAGGTGGAGGTGGGACTGCATCAGGGATCAGCTCTGAGCCCCTTCTTGTTTGCTATGGTGATGGACAGGCTGACAGACGAGGTTAGACAGGAATCTCCATGGACTATGATGTTTGCAGACGACATTGTGATCTGCAGTGAGAGCAGGGAAGAAGTGGAGAAGCTGGAGAGGTGGAGGTTTGTCCTGGAAAGGAGAGGAATGAAGGTTAGCCGCAGTAAGATAGAGTACATGTGTGTGAATGAGAAGGACCTAAGTGGAAGAGTGAGGTTACAGGGAGAAGAGATCAAGAAGGTGGAGGATTTTAAGTACTTAGGGTCAACAGTCCAGAGCAATGGAGAGTGTGGAAAAGAGGTGAAGAAGTGTGTACACGCAGGATGGAACGGGTGGAGAAAAGTGTCAGGTGTGATGTGTGATAGAAGAGTTTCAGCTAAAATGAAAGGAAAGGTGTACAAAACTGTGGTGAGACCAGCAATGTTGTTTGGTCTAGAGACAGTGTCACTGAGGAAGAGACAGGAGGCAGAGCTGGAGGTAGCGGAGATGAAGATGCTGAGGTTCTCTCTGGGAGTGACCAGGAAGGATAGGATCAGGAATGAGTACATCAGAGAGACAGCACATGTTAGAGGTTTTGGAGATAAAGTCAGAGAGGCCAGACTGAGATGGTTTGGACATGTCCAGAGGAGAGATAGTGAATATATTGTTAGAAAGATGCTGAGTTTTGAACTACCAGGCAGGAGGCCTAGAGGAAGACCAAAGAGGAGGTTTATGGATGTAATGAGGGAGGATATGAAGGTAGTTGGTGTGAGAGAAGAGGATGCAAAGGACAGGGTTAGATGGAGGCAATTGATTCGCTGTGGCGACCCCTGAAGGGAAAAGCCGAAAGGAAAAGAAGAAGAAGAAAAATGTTGCTGGATATCTTAAAAAATAATGTAACATTCACAGTCAAACATGTCAAGGGCACAATGACAGTGTTTGATTTGAGATGACATATTAATTTATACTGATACTTACATTTAGTATAATACACATAAGACTGTAATAACAGAACTGCAGGACTAGAGACGCAGGTAAAGGAAGCTACATAGAAAAGTTGACGCTAAAGTAATGTGTTTTACGTGATTACAGGTTCTATGTTATGACTATGATAATGATGGCGGCCACGATTTCATAGGAGAATTTCAAACCACGGTTACCAAGATGAGTGAAGCCCAGAACTCAGTGGAGGTAAAACACATTTGATGTTTCTGTAATTATGTGTTGTTTTTGGGTCAGTGTTATCGTACCAATCATTCCACACAGTTAAATGTTCCTCAGGTATGATGATTTGTGCACAGCTGACAGACAATGTAAATAAAATGTAAACAGTGTTGAAAAAGAGATGGAGAAAATAAATGAATATCAGCAATCCACCTACAAGACAGACTAATATCCATTAAGCTGCAGAACATTTCTAGCATCTTGCTCCCCTCAAGGTTGTTATGTTTTGGGTTTCTGTACGTTCTCAGCACTGTTTAAGCTCAAAGTGGGACAGAGACTGCATTGGGGGCATATTGTTGTTCCAGCTTACCTACTCCTGATGTAGCCATGCTGTAACTTTCCCATATTTTTGTCATCATCCTTGTCTAATTATTCCTCAATTTCTCTGTCTTACCTTTGGGAAAGTGTGAGACAGTACAAGTGTTGCACATTTGGAAAGAGACGTATAGAGTAACAACATTGAGAGGATAAATTGTGTGGACCAGTTGGCAGACAACTGCCAGAACATGGAGGATGATGGAAAAGACAACAAAGAAAAGAGAGACAGAGGCTGTTGGAGAGAAGAGGGAGACAGGTGGTGTATGGTTGCAAGAAATAAAGCCAGCAAGAGGATTTCACAGGAAGTACAAAAATAAGTGTTACTGAGCCAATCAGTAGTGCTACACCTAGAGATCTCCCAGGTGAAAGGAAAGCACAGATGGTCAAAGTACTCTCTCTATCACAATGAGAACACATTCAGTTACATCTCAACTTTTGTAAAAGAACTCTAGTCTTATTAAACAAAACAATTTAGAAAACAATGTGACAAAAAGTGTAGACATTTTTTTTTAGTATTCAGTATCCATGCTATGTTTTAAGGTATGTGCTATGTTTTAACTGTCTCAGTGGACTAGAGCACATCATTGAATTACGTGGTTAAGTTCTCTAAACCTGAATTTATTTCATTTATAGTTCTGAAAATAAAGAAAGCCTTCATTTATTGCTGAGCATTTATGGCCTATATATTTTATTGTATTGAATACAACTGAATACATGCTCAATATATGCTTGAGCAGGTCACATGTTGTTTTGAGTGTTTTTTGACTTTGTGTTACCATTTGTAGATCGAAGAAAACCATAGAGACAACACACACCGGTGCATTATATAGACTGTGTTTGTGCCAGCGCAGCTGGTGTTTCTTACAAAATTATGCACATCCTCTGTCAGCAGTGGACCAATCCCTGTACATATGGATAACTGGGTGGAGAGATACTGTCTTCCTTCCGAGAATAGCAGCATACAGCGTGGATTTCAGCGCAATTTCAGTTTTCTGAAAATTCCGTTCAGCATCAGTCACACTGTGGTAGAACTGGTTAAGATGGCTTAAAAAGAAAATGTTAACTTGTTGGAAATGTTTATATTTATATTATGTGAAATAACAAAATACAGATGTCTGTGTGGGTTCTCAGTTATCCAGGTCATGGTTATCCAAAGCTGTTTAAGTCAATTCACTGGACTTCTTCAGTCCAGTTCAAAACCAACTCCTAATGAAAGAGTGAGGCAGGTCCACGTCACCATCGAGGCCCTGAAGAGGAAGGCTGAGCAGCTCTCCATGAAACTCACGTCAGCTTTGCTACCTAGGATCCTACAAGAGGTCCACAAGTTCGTTGAGACAGCTCAAATGGCTCAACACACGAATAGAACAAGGAAAGACATAAGTTTTAAAGCCTCCAATCTCGGACAAACAAAAATACAAGGACAGAATAACTCAGCTGGAGGCAGAAACCATGAGTACAACGACAGATAATGCACAGGACAGATGGGTGAGGAATTTATCAGACAGAGAACTCACCCAACCAGAGAAGGACGTCCTCACCAAAGGATTGAACTTCGCCATCACCCCACAGCGTGTAACGGTTGTGGACCTCATTACTGCTACAGAATCAGCCATTAAAAAGAACAACCTTTCCGCAACAGAAGCTGAGGGACTAAGGCTAAAGGTAACAGCAGCCCTTTCTGAAGCTAAGGTCCCCCCTTCCGACCTCTCCACCCAGGAACGGAAGGCAGTGATGGCGCTGAGTAAGGTCCACAACATCACCATCCTTCCAGCAGACAAAGGAAGATGCACGGTAATCCTGAACACAACAGATTACAACGGCAAAGTTATGTTTCTACTCAGCGACAACACAACCTGTGAGACCCTGAAGTGCGACCCAACTAGCAGCTACAAAAAGAAGGTTGTGGACTGCCTACAGAAGCTACAGACAACGGCTTTCACAGAACAACACCCTCAGCGACAGGACAAACCTCAACCCCGACCAGATCTGCCAACTTTTGGACCTGTGCCTAAACACCACCTATTTCCAGTACAGCGGGGACCTCTATAGGCAGAAACAGGGATGTGTCATGGGCTTGCCGGTGTCTTCTATTGTGGCCAATTTGGCACATGGAAGAGGTGGGACACAAGGCCCTTGCCTCGTTCAACGGAACAGCACCAAGCCACTAGTTTCGGTATGAGGACGACACATGGGTTAAGATGAACATCCACGAGGTGCAACCTTTCACCGAACACATCAACTCGGTGGACCGCAACATCACCAGAGAGGATGTAAAGAATAACAGTTTTCCCTTTTTGGATTGCGAAGTCGGCATAAAAGATGACAGAAGTCTGTATGTTGGGGTATATAGGAAACCAACACACACTGACCAGTATCTGCTTTTTGACTCTCACCGCCCACTGGAGCACAAGCTTGGTGTCATCAGGACCCTGCAAGACAGGGCTGATAAGCTACCAACCAGTGCCCAAGACCAGGTGAAAGACCACCAACACCGAAAAGGGGCACTGAAAACCTGTGTATATCCTGACTGGACCTTTGTGAAAGCTCACGCAAGATCCGGAAAGGAGAACAACCCAGTGAGGACGGAAGAGAGCAAGCGTAACGATATAGTGATCCCATATGTGTCTGGAGTGTCTGAAAAGTTGAGGAGGATCTTCAACAAACACAAGGTCCCTGTGTATTTTAAGCCGGGCAACACCCTCCGACAAAGACTGGTCCACCCAAAAGACCCCACACCACAGTCAGAAGAGCAATCTGGTGAATGCAGATAAATACAACGAGGAATGCTCAGATGTCTACATAGGGGAAACCAAACAACCACTACACAGGCGCATGGCTCAACACAGAAGAGCCAACTCACCAAGACAGGACTCAGCAAGTCTTCCTTCACCTCAAGGAAGAGGGACACTTATTTCAGGACACAGATGTTCAGATCTTGGACAGGGAGGATAAATGGTTTGAGAGAGGAGTGAAAGAGGCCATCAACGTCAAAGTGGAGCAGCCATCTCTGAACGGGGGGTGGTCTGCGACATCACCTTTCTCCCATTTACAATCATGTCCTTTCGAAACTCCCAAAAAGATTGTCTCAGCAGATTGACCCAGGTAATGTGTCTCATGCTAATGATCCTCATTAGCATACAAAGGTGAAATTCACATTTCAACGACCCCCTGACACCCCCATCAACAATCGTTGAGGAGACAGACGGTTTGTTGGAATTTGAATAGCGCTGACCACACCCCACAGGGTTAATAAGCTGGGACATGACCTTCAGACCTGAAGAAGTCTATTGGATGAGAGACGAAACGTCTTCAAGAACTTTCTTAATGTCCAGTGGATTGACTTAAACAGCTTTGGATAACAAAATACATAGTTTAAACTACATATACACGTGTGTGTGACATGCATTGAGGCTCAGGTCATTATGCTAATGGGAGTATCATTTGGGAGTGTCATTTGCGTTCAGCTGAGTGGGTCTATTTCACAAAGGCGGGGTAAACATACCCTGAGGTAAACCTGTGGTTCTGGGTTCCTTTACCCTGAACTTGGAAAAACCAGGGATTTCGGTTTCACAAACGCGCTTCAGGGTTAGTTTTTCTAACCCAGAGTAAGTTGACCCGCAGTTTAACAGACACGACAACTTGAAAAAAAGCCATCATCAATGGAACCCCGATTCATCGATTCACCATGACGACGGACGAGACGTGCACCGCAACACTTTATATTCATAAAAATCTGTACTCCGACTGCTGTAAAGACTTTGAGGAAATTTCCAGAAGAAAGAGAACAGCGTTGCAGCTGCAAAGAAGAGCGAGATGTCGTGGGAGTGAATTGCTGCTCAAGTCGAATGCGTAAGTTCTAAGTCCGTTGCACTCACGGTAAAAATACGTAGGTAAACGGCTTCAATAATAGTTTATTAATTTATTTTATTTAGGTGCGATCCAGTGGAGGGAGAAGCGCACGTCAGCAGCTGAGAATGAAAATAAAAACATCGTTCACACAGGTCAGACTTCTGCATCACCTCGTTAGGGATCCTCCTCATCCTCATTATGTTTGATATTGTACAGTGACTGTTCAGTTGTTTCATCGCCAACATAATGCTCTTTTCACGCACATAATTGCGCTCTCATCTATATCAGGTTCTGTTAAATAAGGAAATACATTAAAACGTTTTATTGTTGTGTAGATAAAACAGTAAATCGGCATATGCACGTTACAAAAACAGTTGAGAAGGATATTCACACCATTGCGTATACAGTACCTATATTATATAAGAACTGAAATCAAGAGCTGACATGTAGCTCGTTTGCTACAGTAATAGCCAAAACTGCTTTAGTTCTGACATCAGTGACATTGTACTGCTTAGAACCGCTTAAAGGTATTCCAGGTTTTATTTTCTGTTTTAGTCAAATGATACACGCAGGAGTTAATAATTGATAAAAACAAAAAGAAATTAACAAGACACAGAAGAAGACAAAGGTGGTGTAATATTTTATGTTACTGATTGTTCTCTTCCCATTGCTTCACCCCATTCTTCTTCTTTTCCTTTCGGCTTTTCCCTTCAGGGGTCGCCACAGCGAATCAGTGTCCTCCATCTAACCCTGTCTTCTGCATCCTCTTCTCTCACACCAACTACCTTCATGTCCTCTTTCACTACATCCATAAACCTCCTCTTTGGTCTTCCTCTAGGCCTCCTGCCTGGTAGTTCAAAACTCAGCATCCTTCTACCAATATATTCACTATCTCTCCTCTGGACATGTCCAAACCATCTCAGTCTGGCCTCTCTGACTTTATCTCCAAAACCTCTAACATGTGCTGTCCCTCTGATGTACTCATTCCTGATCCTATCCTTCCTGGTCACTCCCAGAGAGAACCTCAGCATCTTTATCTCTGCTACCTCCAGCTCTGCCTCCTGCCTTTTCCTCAGTGACACTGTCTCTAGACTGAACAACATCGCTGGTCTCACCACAGTTTTGTACACCTTTCCTTTCATTTTAGCTGAAACTCTTCTATCACACATCACACCTGACACTTTCCTCCACCCGTTCCATCCTGCCTGTACACGTTTCTTCACCTCTTTTCCACACTCTCCATTGCTCTGGACTGTTGTCCCTAAGTACTTAAAATCCTCCACCTTCTTGATCTCTTCTCCCTGTAACCTCACTCTTCCACTTGGGTCCCTCTCATTCACACACATGTACTCTGTCTTACTGCGGCTAACCTTCATCCCTCTCCTTTCCAGGACAAACCTCCACCTCTCTAGCTTCTCCTCCACCTCGTCCCTACTCTCACTGCAGATCACAATGTCATCTGCAAACATCATAGTCCATGGAGATTCCTGTCTAACCTCATCTGTCAGCCTGTCCACCCCATAGCGAACAAGAAGGGGCTCAGAGCTGATCCCTGATGCAGTCCCACCTCCACCTTGAACTCCTCTGTCACACCTACAGCACACCTCACCACTGTCTTACAGTCCTCATACATGTCCTGCACCGTTCTAACATACTTCTCTGACACTCCAGACTTCCTCATACAATACCACAGTTCCTCTCTGGGCACCCTGTCATAAGCTTTCTCCAGATCTACAAAAACACAATGCAGCTCCGTCTGGCCTTCTCTGTACTTCTCTATCAACATCCTCAAAGCAAATACTGCATCTGTAGTACTCTTTTTTGGCATGAAACCATACTGCTGCTCACAAATGCTCACTTCTGCCCTTAGTCTAGCTTCCACTACTCTTTCCCATAACTTCATTGTATGGCTCATCAGCTTTATTCCTCTGTAGTTGCCACAACTCTGCACATCTCCCTTGTTCTTAAAAATGGGCACCAGCACACTTCTCCTCCACTCCTCAGGCATCTTCTCACTATCTAAGATCCTGTTGAACAACCCAGTCAGAAACTCTACTGCCACCTCTCCTAGACACTTCCAAACCTCTACAGGTATATCATCAGGATCGACTGCCTTTCCACTCTTCATCCTCTTCAGTGCTCTCCTCACTTCATCCTGGCTAATCTTTGCTACATCCTGGTCCACAACAGTCACCTCTTCTAGTCTTTGTTCTCTCTCATTTTCCACGTTCATCAACTCTTCAAAGTACTCTTTCCATCTTCCCATCACACTGCTGGCACCTGTCAATAGACTTCCATCCCTATCCTTAATCACCCTAACCTGCTGCACGTCCTTCCCATCTCTGTCTCTCATCATTGCTTCACCCCATTGCTTTATCTTATTTATTGACCGGGCTTACTGGGACCTCCAGAGACATATTTCGTGCTGTCAACTGTGGAAACGTGTGTCAGTATGACAAATAAAGACTCTGATTCTCTGATTCTCTTGATTCACATTCTGGTGGAATACAGAATGTGATATTTATCTTCTACTGAAGTATTAACAAATTCTCATCCTTTTTTAACAGAGCATGAATGGACAGTAGCAGAAGAGTCCCAACTGCACAGACTATCACAGTGAAATAGACACTAAGTGACCACCAGCGGTTCATTTTGTGGAATTCATATGCAACTATGTTTTAATGTCCTCCTCATGTAAACCCATCTATCTGCTGAAGAAGTTTATAGAATTTACTTTCTAAAAAAGTACAGAAAATAGAAATGGTTTAGTAGGACCTCCAGATTAGGAGGGCAGATCTAGACATGGAAATACTGGAGCACAAGTTAGAGGTGGGTAATGGTCACAGGTGAATCATGTTAACTATTAGAATATTAAGTATTGTAACGATAGAAAAACTAACTTTGTATTTGTCAGAAATAAAGATGACCAAAGGAAATGTGTATTGTATATTTTTATTGCCCGCTGTGATGGTGGTGATGGTGACTCTGAAATGCTTCTGGCAGATGGTGTCTGTCACTTCTCTGCCTTCCTGGATAGCAGGAATCATCCTGAGGTGTCGTATAGGTTCTCTCCTGTAATGTATAGTGGATTCATTAGACTGGATTACACAATGAAGACAAGTGAATTATTGTGCAAATCTTTAGGCTACTGACCACATTACAGTAAGTTGCTCAGGTAAGAACATATATCCAAGAGTCAGGAACAGACCCAGACCTCCACATCAGAAATGTAGTCTGCAGCATCACGTGATCTGGACAAATGTTTGTCTATGATGCAGTCTTGAACATGTTGAAACAATGTTCAGTCTACAAGTATCTTGATGGGAATGTGGGTACCATCTGTGTAGCCAATTACATTGGGAAATCCTAAAAGAAATTAAAGTTAATAATACAATTTTGAGGTTGGAGCACAATGTCAGTCAGACAATATCATTTGAAATTCATTTATCAGATTTCTACATCATTCACCTGCAATCCTGTGGAACTCCTCCTTGATGATTCTGATGGGTTTATCTCCAGGGAAATAGAAAAACTGGGGTACAAGTTTCAAGGCGAGCTGCACTGAGCATCTCTCACATTGTATAGAAAAACTACCGTTTGCATATAAAAAATAAAAAACTGACCGGACCACTACCTAAACACAACACTGCTGCAGATGTGAGGACGGATCAGTACCGATCAGTACCGATCATAAAGACAACTGTCTGACAGGATATGACAGGACATCCGAACGCGATACAAAAAAAATTAAAATGTCTGTGAATTAATGCAGAAACCCCATCAAGGGGTTCCTCGTCAAACGGACATGACATGTTCACCTCTGAAATACGGAGTTATCTATAAAACCTTACTTTGGTCAAACTCTCCGTCTGACAGAACCAGGAAATGAAGCGGCACGAGCGGCGGTGAAAGGGGGCGGAGTCAGAGGAAACCCTGGGTTTGTGGAATGAAACCTGCTCCGACCAGGTCATGTTCAGAGAGTCTGTTGCTGCGGTAACAAACCCAGAGGGTCAGTTCACCTCGCTTCATGAAACAGGTCAGGGTTACTGCTCTAACTCTGGGTTAAGATACCTCCCTTTGTGAAAATGAAAGCCCTGGTTTTCCCTGATTTCAGGGTTAACTCACCCCGGTTGTCCACTAAACCTGCAGTGTGAATGGCCCCATGTCACGAAGCGGGGCTAAGGACCCCCGAGTAAAACCTGTGGTTCTGGGTTGCTTTACCCTGAACTTGGAAAGCCAGGGTTTTGGGTTTCACAAGCGCTTCTCGGGGTTAGTTTTTGTAACCCAGGGTAAGTTGACCCGCAGTTTAACAGGCCACTTTAAAAAGCCATCATCAATGGAGCCCAGATTCGACGATTCACCATGACGACGGATGAGACGCGCTCCGCGTTACTTCACGCATTTGAAGTACAGATTGTAATCTACGTGTATGAAGACTTTGAGGACATATTATGAAAAGAGGAACAGCGTTGCAGCTGTAAAGAAGAGAGAGTTGACTTGAACCTGCTGGTCAAGTCGATGCGTACGTCTAAACGTAGTCTGTTGGGACTCACGGTAAAATTACGGAGGTAAACGGCTTGAATAATAGTTTATTAAAATATTTTCTTAGATGCAATCCAGCGGCGGAGAAGCGCACATGTCAACAGCTGAGAACGAAGTTTAAAAACATCGTTCACACAGGTCAGACTTCTGCATCATCTCGTTAGGGATTCTCCTCTTCCTCATTATAACATAATGACATTTTACAGTAAATAATAAGTGGACTTTCGGCTTTTCTGTTGTTTTATCGCCAACAGAATGCTCTTGTCACACACATAAATGTGATCTCATCTATAGGCATTCCATGTTTAATTCACAGTGTCTTTTAGTCAAATAATACATAATTGATAAAAAGAAAAAGAAATTAACAGGAAATTGAAGAAAAGAAAGGTGGTAAAATATTTTCTGTTACTGATTGTTCCTATTGCTTAACATTCTGGTGCAATACAGAGTGACATTTAGCCTCCACTGAAGGATCAACACTTCCTCATCTTTTTTTAACAGAGCAAGCTGGAAAGTCCGTCACATCCACTGTACAGATAGACGCTCAGTGAACACCAGCGGTTCTTTCTGTGGAATTCATATGCAACTGTGTGTTTTGATGTCCTCCTCATGTATTTCCAGCTATTTGTTAAAGAAGTTTATCCAATTCACTTTCTATGAAATACAGACAACAGATAAAAAATGGTTTCTTTGGACCTCCAGATTAGGAGGGCAGATTTGAACATACAAATACAAAGTTAGAGGTGGGTGTTGTTCACAAGTGAATCATGTTGAATGTTCACCACTGAAACGATCTAACAAATAACTTTGTATTTGTAAGTAATAAAGATGACCAAATGAAATGTATATTGTATGTTTTTATTGCCCGCTGTGGTGATGGTGACTTAGACAGACTCTGAAATGATTCTGGCAGATGGTGTCACTGCTCTGTCACCCTGGATAGCTGGCAGGTGGACGGGGTCATCATCGGGGTGTTCAGTTTGTGGGGTAGGGTGTTGTTCTCCTCTGATAGTGGCAATACTATGAAGAACAGAACTGCATCACAGGTCCTCTCAGGAATCATCCTGACGTGTCATAGACACTGGTAACGGCCTTTCAGCAGGCCTATGGTCATCTCCACCCGGGATCTCGTCCTGCAGGGAACCCATTTGAAGTTCTGTTGGAGGCCTGGGTTAGTAAGGGCATGGGGTCAGCAGCCTCGGTTGGCATGGGTAACCCCTGTCCCCCAGAAAACAACCATCAGACTCTCCTCTGATGGAAAGTAGATTCATTAGAGTGGATTAAACGATGGAGACAAGTGAATTATTGTGCTAATCTTTAGTTACTGCATTAGTCTGTTGCTTAGGTGAGACTCATCATACACCTGGGAGTCAGGAACCGATCAGGACCACTCCATCTCCACATCAGTATGCTATGCTTGCTCTGGAGGGTTCTGTTGGGTGTCTGTCTGTTAACACTCTTTGAAATGTCTGCTGATGTGATTAGGCACTATACAAATAAAGGTGGAAAATGTAGTTTGCAGCATCACATATGATCTGGACAGGTGTTACTTCATCTATGATGCAGTCTTTAATGTGTAGAAACAGTCGTCAGTGTACTTGTACCTGCATATATTTGCTGTGAATGGACATCCTCTTCACATCATCACCTTCATTATGTGAGGGAGCCTTGATGGGAATGTGGGTACAATCTATGGCAGCAAATTACATTGGGACATCCGAAAGAAATTCATGTCTGGGATTGCAGCACAATATCATTACGAGAACATACTTTCAATCAATGTGTGTGTGTGTGCACCGATCACTATGATCGGTACCGATCATAAAGAGAAGTGTCTGGATATGACGGGACATCTGAACGCGATACAAAAATATTTAATTCTCTGTGAATGAATGCGGAAACTCCATCAAGGGGCTCCACGTCAAACGGACATGACATGTTCGCCTCTAAAATACGGAGTTATTTATAAAACCTTACGTCGGTAAAACTCTCCGTCTCACAGAACCAGGAAATGAAGCCGCGCGAGCGGCGGTGAAAGGGGGCGGAGTCAAAAGTAACCCTGGGTTTGTGGAATAAAACCTGCTCCCGACCAGGTTATGTTCAGAGAGTCTGTTACTGCGGTAACAAACCCAGAGGTTCACTTTACCTCGCTACGTGAAACAGGCCAGGGTTACCGCTCTAACTCTGGGTTAAGTTACCCCCCTTTGTGAAACCGAAGACCCTGGTTTTGTCTGATTTCAGGGTTGACTTACTCTGGGTTTCCACTGCACCTGCTTTGTGACACGGCCCCTCCTCCAGACCAGGCTAGCTTCAGAGTCTGTTACTGTGGTAACAAACCTAGAGGTTTACCTCGTGACACAGGCTAGGTTTACCCCTCTGACTCTGGGTTAAGTTACCTCCCTGTGTGAAACCGGAAACCACGGTTTTCCCTGATTTCAGGGTTAACTTACCCTGGTTTTCCACTAAACCGGCTTTGTGAAACGGACCCAGTGTGTTGAAACATGCTAAAGACTGTTTTGTATAAATTGATGGAAGATGGTGCTTTCGTGACTGTATGGAGTTTACTATGAGATGTCTTTAAACAGTTGTCACCACATGCCCAGCAGAGGATTTGAGAAGGGACATGATTTATTTTCAAAATAGTGAAGTCATGTGAAACACAATTGCAGAATGTACGATATTTTTGGTCTTCGGTTTCTTATGCAATTTTTTTATCAGTTGACGGAACCTAGGAGAAAATCTTACCACATGGGGATCCATGTTCTGACTTGTGTATTATTAGGGGTCCTTGATATTAAAAACTAGTTATTGAGTTTATTATTGTTTAACCTCAAGTGCAGAAAAACCTTGGTTGATCTGAATGTTACCTGCACCTTAAAATCTTGATTAATATTTATTGTATTGCATTTTGTAAGACTACGCAGGTCTTAAAATCTTACTTTGAGGCAGAGAGCTGCAGTGTTAAATGTTATCCAGATTTACATCTTCCATGTACATATGAAGGTTACTAGATGGTAAAACACTGGACCATTTTATTTTAAAATCTTAGACAATAGTTATCTAAACACAGTATAAGCACAAAGCTTCATCAGAGAGTGGAAAACAGTTTTATTTTATCTTTTAGCTCAACTGAATAGACCATAGCTCTGCCCCATACTGACTAATTTGCAGTTTAAATGCATTTAATCACATGTATAAACAAAGAAGTCTGAAAATTCATGCATAGATTAGCATTGCTGGATTTTTTTCAGACATTATTGCTGCTGAAAACCGGTTGGGTCTTACTCAAATTATTCCACTAAAATGTATTCTTCTCACCTTTGCATTTCTTGATGCAGCGATCAGAATAATGTTCATTCATTAGCAGCTCTGTGTACATTTGGGTGTATATGTACATTTGGTTGTATGTGTGTGTGTCTGTGTGTGTGAGTGTGTGTGAGCAAGAGTGCTCATGTTTGTGAATCGGTGTGTACTGTAGTGCATGTGCGCTTTGGCACATTTCATGACTTTTTCTCCCACTGAGTCTCTTCATGTGTGGTAGCATGTGTGTGTTTGTGAGTGTTGCAGGGTTGGGGAGGGGGTGTTGCTCACACACTCAAAAAATAACAAGCAAAAAAAAAAGACAGAGGCGAGAAAAATCGTGTGAAAAGACTGATAAGAAAATGAGAGGTTCTTTTGAGATGTAAAACAGCCTTTTGCTGAGCTTCAGTAACATGGCAAGTCAGTCAGAGGTAACTGTTATGAATCACTGAGCAACTTCAGGCATGTGAGTCTGTTGCAAATGTCTGTTTTGGTCAAACATGTTTCTGTGTAGAGTGAGGTATATAAGCATGGATTGTTCTGCGTAGTTTCATCAGTTCAGGCTTTTTGTGCTTTCCGGGCTCAGTGCAGACCTGGTGGAGGTATGTGCTATCCAGGTGCCTCCCAGCATCTTCTATGAGGTATAATTCCATGGCCTCCAATTCACAGCTACTCATTGTGCTTAACACTATTGCTTAAAATAATAACACCATCACTAACACTGGGTGATTTTTACCCAATATAATATCTTCTTCTTCTTTTCCTTTCGGCTTTTCCCTTCAGGGGTCGCCACAGCGAATCAATTGCCTCCATCTAACCCTGTCCTTTGCATCCTCTTCTCTCACACCAACTACCTTCATGTCCTCTTTCACTACATCCATAAACCTCCTCTTTGGTCTTCCTCTAGGCCTCCTGCCTGGCAGTTCAAAACTCAGCATCCTTCTACCGATATATTCACTATCTCTCCTCTGTACATGTCCAAACCATCTCAGTCTGGCCTCTTTGACTTTATCTCCAAAACCTCTAACATGTGCTGTCCCTCTGATGTACTCATTCCTGATCCTATCCTTCCTGGTCACTCCCAGAGAGAACCTCAGCATCTTCATCTCTGCTACCTCCAGCTCTGCCTCCTGTCTTTTCCTCAGTGACACTGTCTCTAGACCAAACAACATCGCTGGTCTCACCACAGTTTTGTACACCTTTCCTTTCATTTTACCTGAAACTCTTCTATCACACATCACACCTGACACTTTTCTCCACCCATTCCATCCTGCCTGCACACGTTTCTTCACCTCTTTTCCACACTCTCCATTACTCTTGACTGTTGACCCTAAGTACTTAAAATCCTCCACCTTCTTGATCTCTTCTCCCTGTAACCTCACTCTTCCACTTGGGTCCCTCTCATTCACACACATGTACTCTGTCTTACTGCGGCTAACCTTCATCCCTCTCCTTTCCATGACACACCTCCACCTCTCTAGCTTCTCCTCCACCTCTTCCCTACTCTCACTGCAGATCACAATGTCATCTGCAAACATCATAGTCCATGGAGATTCCTGTCTAACCTCGTCTGTCAGCCTGTCCATCACCATAGCGAACAAGAAGGGGCTCAGAGCTGATCCCTGATGCAGTCCCACCTCCACCTTGAACTCCTCTGTCACACCTACAGCACACCTCACCACTGTCTTACAGTCCTCATACATGTCCTGCACCGCTCTAACATACTTCTCTGCCACTCCAGACTTCCTCATACAATACCACAGTTCCTCTCTGGGCACCCTGTCATAAGCTTTCTCCAGATCTACAAAAACACAATGCAGCTCCCTCTGGCCTTCTCTGTACTTCTCAACATCCTCAAAGCAAATACTGCATCTGTAGTACTCTTTTTTGGCATGAAACCATACTGCGGCTCACAAATGCTCACTTCTGCCCTTAGTCTAGCTTCCACTACTCTTTCCCATAACTTCATTGTATGGCTCATCAGCTTTATTCCTCTGTAGTTGCCACAACTCTGCACATCTTCCTTGTTTTTAAAAATGGGCACCAGCACACTTCTCCTCCACTCCTCAGGCATCTTCTCACCCATCTTTTACCCAATATAATATAACCAATAAAAAGTACTTATCGTCAAAATATGTCAAAATATGACAATACGTGACAAATGAGAGCGGTTCTCTTTTATTTTCAAGTGTGAAATGTCTAACCAAATAAAAGTGTCATGGGGGACCCTAAAATGTTACAAAATTACTAAAAAATTAGGAAAATGAGAACAGAAAATTCCTGATAAATAAATGAATAAATAAATAGATAAATAATGATACTGGAAACTTGGTTTTATAGTCCACCAATCCCAGGGACATTAGAGATTTCCCTGGTGAAGGCACACTCTGTAGGAAAACGCAGGCTTTTGGGTAGCAAAACAGCCACACCTTAAAAGATGTCAACAACACTGCTGAAGCTACCCAAAGACCCACGACACTTATACAAAAGCAAAGTATTAAAAATCATGTAAATACATTTGGTCGGATGAAAGTCATACATCGATGGTGTTGTAGGGTTAATCCATATCTAATCTGACACACATTTTATCTCTTGCTTTCATTTTTTAAAAATTCCTCATAGTTTTTGTCCTAATTTTTTGGCAATGGTCTTTCTGCTCCTCAGGTGGAGTTTGACTGCATCAATCCCAAGAAACAGAAGAAGAAGAAGAATTATAAAAACTCTGGGGTCATCATTGTCAAGTTATGCAAGGTAAGGATGTACGTACTTTATGTATGTATGTATGGCCGTCTGACTGGCTGGCTGGCTGGCTGGATGGATGGATGGATGTTTGGATGGATGGATAGATGGATGGATTTAGGGAACTCCACCTAGTTTACATGACAAAGTTTTTGCTGAAGACAAATGTTTTTCTTACATTTTCAAATATCTGTTTTCACACAGGGGTTCTGACTAAATGATTGAAATAGAAGTATGTGAAGGAAGTAGTTGGTGTAACTTTTTAAAAATCATCTATATGAAATAAAATCATAGGTGCGGCTCAGCAAATCTTTATTTGAGGGGTGTCAATAAACACAATGGTCTGCAGAACAAACAAAACCTGAGAGCATTACATCATTTTCTTTTTTCTTATGGCCATAGTACGCTATCTGCTGTCTGTGTACATGAATAAGGCTGACAGGATCCGTAATAGTGGGGCAGATGACTGAAGTAATCGCTCACTTCCAGATATAAGCACCAAAATTGGCACATATCCTCCTTGGGGTCGTTGTTTTGATGAAACCCGTTCGCCACCTGAAAATTAAAGATGGTAGCCATTTTTAAAAATTATGGCATTTTTTTTATAAAATCGCATAAACTTGTCCTATTTTAATAATATTGCTGTCAAATCATACATTTTTCACTATGTAGAATTCAAATTTGGACCCATGGACTTACTCACTGGCTTCCTTGTACCGTATAGCCTATCAGTGCTGTCTGATAAGCCCCCACATCAGGTAGCTAGTTTAGATTACCTGTAGTAATAGCATTGTTGGATCACTCTTTGTCTAGTCTCTACCCTTCAACCTGTTTGGCTTGGGTGACCATGCCAGTACTACAAGACTCAACAAATATAGTTCTAGGGGACATGAAGACACACAAACTGCCACACCACAATAAGGTGATGATCCCATTGTGGTAGGGTTTTTTTTGTCTTTTTTTTGTCATTTTTTGTCTTTTTTTAATGCATGTAATCAGTCATTCTAAATCTTGCATCTGCAAGATTTATATGGCCTCCTCAATGCAGCCCTCATGTAACATTCCATCAAATGTGGACTTGTGGTCTAGCACAGTGGTCCCCAACCCCCGGGCCGCAGACCGGTACTGGTCCGTGGGTCATTTGGCACTGGGCCGCACAGAAAGAAAAAATAATTTACATTACTTCCGTTTTATTTACTTCGGAGTCAGAAAGAAGATTTTTATTTTTTAAAGTGACGTCTGTGCGGAATGACACTCAGAAGAATGAATGTGCCTGTACTGCTTGACAGGTCACGGTCACGTGACAGGTTACCCCTAAATTAAGTGCCCACAACCACGCTAGTGTTCTGGATTAATGTAAAGGCAGATTATCCTGAGATCGCCCAAAAAGTATCAAAAACCCTGCTACCATTTCTTTTCTGGAGTGACCGTAAAGAAAACTAAACTGCGGAGTATACCGGACGTCCGGAACACATTTCAGGTGTCATTGTCTCCCGTTACCCAATTCTCATTATTGTAATTATTATTATTTGATTGACTTGTTCACCCTTTTATTGGAAATGATCAGTATTTCTCCTACGTTGAATGCACTGTTTGTAAGTCGCTATATTTCAAAAAGAACCTCATCAGTGCAGTCACTTGAATCGAGTTTTTAATATACTTATTTCTTACAATCATTTTGTTTACAGAGATGTTGATTATCAATTTATGAAAAAAAAAGTTGTTTATTGTCTGTTGATGTCTGCATTTTACATAAAACCACTGAGGATGATTTATTATTAGACTACAGACGTCCTGACGTCATTAACGATTATCGAGTAAATGAAGACCGGTCCGTGAAAATATTGTTTTAGATTAAACCGGTCCGTGGCGCAAAAAAGGTTGGGGACCGCTGGTCTAGCACATGTCTTTGCAAGATTTTAGTTGCTTTGCCAAGGATATTAACTTCACTGTAAAGGTCAGAAGCTTCTGACAAGACACAGCCCACATCTTTCTGGAAAGCCAAAAGAACATCCCTTCCCTGTTTGTGAGATTCTTACTCAGGTACTGTATTTCTGACAGCAGTTTCTCCTTCAGTCTTGTGGAGTTGACAGCAGGTGCATCAACACCCAGCTGTTCCAGTTGCTGAGCATACAGGGGAGTTATGACTGCAAGTCAGAGGACTGCAGAACCCTAACCAGATCTGGTGTTCTCTACTAGATATGTGACTAGCTCTGAGAATGCCTGTGGATGTGCATCCTCTTCAGGTGCATGTTCCTGTTCCAGTCTCTTGGTGGCCCTGAGGTATGACCTCTCTATTGTACAGGTCTGTCAAGCATGCAACATGGTATTTGATCTCCTGTGCAATAGAATCACCACCACTAAGTTGTGCAAGAAGTTTCCCATCATTTAAAGTTTTTGCACATTCATTTACTCTCTTATTGATAGTCATTGCCATCACTTATCTCATGAGCTCAGAGGGTGGGGCTTCTTTATCACAGATGAAACACATTTGACATTCAAGACTGGCTCTGCGCAGCTTTGTATGGCATTCCACTTGCTGAGTGCTCTCTGCTGTTCTTTTTTCAGCTCTTTTAAGTTTTGCCTTGTTCCTCCTCAGTTTGTTCAATGCTACCACCATCATCAAGTCTGGCTGGATCCAGGACAATAGGCATCTGCTCATTTGCATGAAAGAGTGGAATATTAGTCGCAGGCATAGCGTAGCCATCATGTTGTTGTTGTTCACGTGGTGACTTGAGCTCTTTATTATTCTTCTGGCAACACCTGCTCCAGTCAGTCTGGAATTTTGATGGCACACCTTGTCAATTCAGGCACAGCTGGCTAACTAAACATCTATGTTAAACTACATGTAATCAACACTAGCTAACTGATGTGGGGCTAATTAGACAGCATTTGGGACACTGAAGCCATTTGGTTAAACCAAACTAATTTCAGCTGATAATGAAGTCTCTCAACCCCATCTTGAAAAATGGCCACCATCTTTGATTTTTAAGTGGCTAACGGGTTTTATCAAAAGAGCAACCCCCAAAGAGTATCTGTACCAATTTTTGGTGCTTGAAATGAATAATTCTCTTGTAATTCGCACTTTATCTCCCCCACTATAATAAACAAATTGGGTCAGTGTTGTGTTTTGCCTGTTTAACAACAACAGCAAGGAGGAGCATCCACTCTGGAGCCTATTTTCAAAGTTTGTATTTTCATTTGGATTGTGTAAATGCAAAAATGAAAAATAATGTTTCCATTTTTTGGTGGGTGAAATGGTCCCTAAAGGTTGACAGCTGGTTTCACTGGTCAGGACAGAAAAGATTACAATAGTACCCCTAGATACGAGTTTAATTTGTTGCGTGGCTGAGCTCAACTCAATTTACCCATTAAAAATAACTAAAATCATTGTAATTTGTTCCAGCCGTTTAATGCTGAGTTCAGATACCAACCAGATTTCCTTCCATATCTGATTTTTAGGGATGACTGTTCACACTGTTTTTGGCAAGTGTCCAAATGCGATCCAGCTCTGTTGAGACTGGGCAACATTATCAGCCGATCTACCAGGTTGCCGTAACAACGGCGTCGGGGCGGAAGAATCGTTCAGTATGAGGTCATATAATTGCGACGGCGGCAACAACAACTACGAACTTGAAGTTTTGTTACCTTAGCGCAGTCCTTCTCAATTATTTTCTGTTGCGCCCCTCGCCCCCATTAAGAAGAAAACAATTTGCGCCCCTCCACTCTTTGCCGCAGCTATGAATAATATTAATTGTCAAAAAAATTGTTATAGGTATACCTCTACATAACATTGTATCCTTATTAAAAAAGAAAACAAAAAAAGAAAAAAAGATATATAGTTCAACTTATAGCAAAAAATAATTTTATTAACATTATTTTTTAGTCTATGACACAAAACATTTTAAGTGCATTAATTTGTCTGAAACGCAAAAAAAAAACCCCTTGTTTAAACAATATGGTGGTCTGAGGATTGCATCGCTGCTTTTTGCAGATGATGTGGTCCTGTTTGCATCATCGGCCTGTGACCTGCAGGACTCACTGGTCCGGTTTGGAACCGAGTGTAAAGCGGCAGGGATGAGGATCAGCACCTCCAAATCTGAGGCCATGGTCCATGGTCACCGGCAGGAAGCCGGTGGACTGCCTTCTCCGGGTGGGGAATGAGGTCCTTCCACAAGTGAAGGAGTTTAAGTATTATGGGGTCGTGTTCACGAGTCAGGGAACTATGGAATGGGAGATTGAACGGAGAATTGGGAAAGCAGGAACAATATTGCAGTCGCTTTACCGCACTGTTGCTACATAGATGGAGCTAAGCCGAGACACAAAGCTCTCCATCTATTGTTCAGTCTTTGTTCTTATCCTTCCTACCCTCATGAGCGATGGGTCATGACTGAAATACCAAGATCGCGGATACAGCCGGCTGAAATGGGCGTTGCGTTCTCAGGCAAATAGCTGGTGTCTCCCGTAGATATAGGGTCAGAAAACTGCTATTCGCGAGGGGCATAGAGTAGAGCCGCTGCTCCTACGCTTAGAAAGGAGTCAGCTGTGGTGGTTTGGGCATCTGGTGCAGATGCCTCTGGGGCGCCTCCCTAGGGAGGTGTTCCTGGCACATCCAACTGTGAGGAGACTTCGGGGTAGACCCAGGACCAGGTGGAGGATTTTTTTATCTCAACACTGGACTGGGAATGCCTTGGGATCCCCAAGGTGGATGTGGCCGGGGAAGGGGAAGTTTGGGGCTCTCTGTTGAAGCTGCTGCCCCTGCTACATGGCTATGGATAAACGGTAGAAGATGGATGGATGGATGGATGAACATTAACTGATATATTAACAATATATAAAACACCTTTCTTTTTTTTTATCAAAATGAGGAAGTTAGGATTCATGGCTACAATGAGCACGTATAGGCAGTGCACAGCTGTTCAAAGCCAGGTTTGAAGCATGATACTGCCACTCTCAGCTCCTGCTCAATGTTTCGGTTCCTCTGCTGTGGTGGGGGTTTTTTGCACTGAGCAATTTGATACGCCACCTTATATGATTCTAACATAGCTTGCTGGTTTACTGACGTAGAATTCACAAAGGGGGATGATTGTTAGTAATATTTGGCACGTTTTCGTTGAAAAAACTCCAGAGGCTTATCTCACAGACGTCGTGTTTGGTCGATTTAATTCATTCATTTATTGTCACAACCGCTACATTCGCTGTCACAGGGAGCTGAAGTCTATCCCAGCTGACTGAGGGCATGAGGCGGCGGAAACTCTGGGGGAGATGCCTGTGCACCTCGGAGCCACACAGAGACACAGACAGACATGCATACACTCACTCCTACGGTCAATTTGGACCGGTCAATTAACCTGAAACATGTTTTTGGAGATGGGAGGAAGCCTGAGAACCCACGCAGACCTGGAGAGAACATGCAAACTCAGAGCGGAACTCAAACCCATAATCGCCTTGCTGTGCGGCGACAGCGCTACCCACAGTGCCACCGTGCATCCCGTGGTTGATTTTAATCAGACTGAATCACGTAGAGGAGTCTCGTGACAAGAAACTCGCGCAAGATCAAAACACAATAGCAATTTCCGGGTTCGAAATTTAAGTGGAGAAATGGATAAATTGTGAATATTTTTGTTAAATGGTAGTGCATTTAAAGCTTGCGTCCAGGGATGCACGTTGTCTAATGATCATGCGTCCCTGTCAAAAAATGTGTATCAAAGACGCAAGGACGCACGTAAACGAGAACACTGCAGACATTGTCAACTTCTTCTTCCATTTTTTTACAGCTCTGTAATGCGTAACGCTCTTTCTTGTGGCGCCTTGCTCTCACCTCGCGGATCTGACATCACAGTCTGCCATATCCGATCGGAGTGTTTGGAGCTGTTCAGACTGAAACACATCTGTCCATATGCGATATGAAACTACCTCCCAAATGTGGTTTCAATCCGTCCCGCAAAAATCAGATTTCATGCGGTATGTGACTGTTCAGACCACAAAAGAGACATCTGAAATCAATCTGGATGGGCTCAAAATCGGATATAGGTGACCTTTCTGAACAAAGCCTAAAAACCCTAACACACCAAATTCTGAAAAAAAAAAAACATTTTTAACAACAAATAGACATGCAGACACTACCTGTGTATAATTAATTTTATATAAGTTATGTAAACAATGATAAAGTATGAAAAGAAGCACGAAAGCCAGAGAACACACGAGCTATGTCTTTACTCCACCCACAATCCTTTCTCAGCTGATGTTGTATCCATCCACCAACAAGTGGTAAAGAACGAGATCTGGTCTCAGCTGATGCAGTATCCATCCGGCAACTAGTGGTGGTAACTCGAAGCACTGCTCATATCTCAGATTTTCACCAAAGCTGTGTACAGAGCGATGGCTCATATCTCAAATAACTTGTATGTTGAGTAGCTCGTGTCTCAAGATACTATCTATATAATGTGTATATCAACTGTGTATATCAACATAGTATATTATGAAAATGCATTCTCAAACATCTCAAAAGTAGAGTGGAGAACAACTCACACTTCTAAAACCCAATGATTGCCATCAAGGGTGCATAATGGAAGAAGAGGGGTTGTTATTTAGTAAACATATAAAATGGGTTGGGCAAATTATTCCCATCCCTAACCAGTTCCTCTGAAATATACAGTATTATCATATTATAACCTTATAAAGTTCCCACTCTTTAACAACAGTTCAACAGATTCACTTTAACTTTAGCTTCAACCTTGAATTGGTAAATTTGTGGTGCTTTTTCTCTCTGTTAGCCACAGACAATGAAGAGATTTAAGAAATTGTTTTTCTTGCTCTCTTTAATCACCACCCCTTTGACTTTTTTGTGTGCTTGTTTACATGCATGTGACTGAAGCAATGAATTATACACTGAAAATGGTGAACTTTGTTTATGCAAACGTTGTGGCAGTAGTGGATCAGGTAGAGCAGATCCAATGATTGAAGGATTGGCGTTTCGAATCCCTCTCCCCCGTCATCTGTTGATGTGTCCTTGGGCACAACGACAAATGACGTGGGGATGCATGCAGTTTACCATCACCAAATAAGAATGAGGAGTAAATTAATAATGGAACCATTATTCTAATCCAATCCAATCTAATCCATTGTCATAATTAACAAGGTCCATGAACTCTTACCTTTTATTACCTTATGCCACAAACTGGGCAGCGATCATATAAGAGTTTCGCAATAGAGAAAGAAAAGAAAAACACCAAATAAACAAATAAAATGATTTAGAACAAAAACATTCTGCCTCTCCTGACCTTTTTTCACCTCAGAATGAGTCATCCCAAGAAAAATTTTATCAATCCAATGTTTTTCTGATCAGCTGGCACATGTCTAACTGGGTGTTCATGACTTCTTCTGAATAACTAATTAGCACAGCAGTATCAAGCCCCGCAGGAATACTGAGTCTCTAGACGCCTATTGGAATGACATTAAAACTGTGAGCATATGATGACAAGCTTTCATAATTGATTCTTTTCCTTCTTCCTCTATTCAGGCACCAACAAGCCTTCACACAGACATGTGCACACACATACAAATCTAGCACATGCACAGAACTTCTAATACAGTAATTATATTTGTTGGCTGCCTGTGGGGATTAGACTAATGACAGTAAAATCCATGCTAAATGTTCATTGTAATTGGACTGGAAATCATGTTCAAACATAATAATGATTGGTTCTCCATCTGTGGTACTTTTAAAAAGAAAAACAAATTGATTTTAGCATGGAATTTTAAGGTCCTTATGAAAAGAGTTATTCATTAATTGTTTTCACAATGTGTTTTGTTTAGTTGAGATGTTTTCAGTGACTGTGGTGTAGTGATTAGTCAAGAGGAAGTACATTCAAAGAACAAACTGGCTCAGGCACTGCTCTGCTTAAATCAAAGTCCAATGATTTCATCCATTCATCTTAATGTGAAGATTTTTTAATCTTAATAGGTGAATACTCTCTTTTAGGCAAGCTGTAGTCGTTCAAATTAGCTATTTTCTGACTTTGTCCCGTGGTTCTTGTGTCTCTAGATTACAAGAGACTACACTTTTCTGGATTACATACTGGGAGGATGCCAGCTCATGTTTACAGTGAGTATGATATTTACATACGTCTGCCTCTGAAATGATGTGATAAGGAGACACGTGTGTTTGTCCCTCCAAAACAGATGGAAAACATTAAGATTTTTTATTTTCATCTCCTGGGGTTACAGTTGGATCACAATCATTTACATACAGAAAGAAAAAGCATGAGGGATGAGGAGAGGGCACCAAGAGACAGAGGGAACAACAGCACTTTGTGAAACATTGAAATGTGGTTGTGGATTTAGAAAAGAAAAAGAAAATAGGAAATAGCTGTTGCAAACAATAATTGACATTTTGATATGTTGAAAATAGAAAGTGACTGTAAAATTATGAAAGGAAAACAAAAGGAGATTTTAAGAATGAGAGAAAGACACAGGGAAAATAGTTTATTTTGGTCTCTTTTGGGAGAAACTTGCGTCTCAGGTGACGTCGCACTGTTGTGTGTAACTGAGTATGTATGTCCTAGGCCTCTTTTATATAATTGTATAATCACAAAAATGGAAACAAATTCTGAAACAACACACAGACTAATAAGAAAACATAGTTGTGATGCAGTGCCATGGAGGAAAGTGTCGCAGCTTTAATATGCACACAATGTCGCTTTTTCACGTCTCAATCCGTCCATCAATTTCCCAGCTTTGTGGGCTAGAACAGCTCCAGATGTAGCAGGGTTCCGGTCATGTGTCGCATGCTTGATTTTGATTTTGTCTTCTGTTATCTAGCAGTTGTTTATTTATTGTCTCTCTGTCTGCATGCCTGCATGCCTGCCTGTCTATCTGTTTTTGTCTGTCTGTCTCTCTGTTTGCTTGATTGTTTGCTTGCTGCATTGCTAAAAACTATATAGGGGTTCATCTGATGTTTAGTAAGACAACTTCAGAGCAGTGTTGTCTCTTTTGCTGGCTCTTTCAGTTGTTGTGTTGGTGTTGTGGCTCACCCTGCTGTGAGGCGACCGTACCTGTGAAACAGCACACTCCAAAGGATTGTCCTACAGCTTAGACTTTACTATCTCATAATATATCCCATAGAGTAGAGCCACGACTTTGGATAATTTTTTATTGATTTTTTTAAATTGATATTGTTGCCAAGGGCGACACAGTGGTGCAGTGGGTAGCACTATTGCCATACAACAAGGCGGGTCCGGGTTCAAGTCCAGCTCTGTGCGGAGTTTGCATGTTCTCCCCGTGTCTGCGTGGGTTCTCTTCAGGTTCTCTGGCTTCCTCCCACCTCCAAAAACATGTACTTCTGGTTAATTGGCCATTTCACATTGTCCGTAGGAGTGTGTACTGTGTAGCTCCGCGGTACACTGGAATCGCGCCCGGAGTTTACCCTGCCTCACGCCCTATGCCAGCTGGGATAGGCCCCAGCTCCCCGTGACCCGCGCAAGCGGATAAAGCGGGTAGGAAAATGAATGAATATTGTTGCCATTATTTCTAAATTAAGCAGAATGTTGAATATGATTTACTGCAATGGCAGGTGTGAGTTTAAATTGTAGTATAATACTTTTGCACTATTGGGGTGGCATGGTGGATAGTGCCTGACAGCAAGAAGGTTCTGGGTTTGTCTCCTTTCTGTGTGGAGTTAGTATGTTTTCCCAATGTTTGTGTGGGTTGTCTCTGGGTTTTCTGGCCTCCTCCCACCTCCAAAAACACACAGCTCAGGAGAATTGGTCACACCAACCTGTCTGTAGGTGTGAGTGTGAGCGTGAGTGTGCATCGTTTGAGTGGCCTCACGATGCATTAGGAAAGTGTCGAGGGCGTACCCCACCTCTCTCTCATAGCCAGTTCAGGCATAGACTCCAGGGAAAGCAGCTGAAGACGAGATGACTGCGGTCATTTACTCAAAAAAATTTAATGAGAGCGGACCTACCCATAAACAAATAACAGAAGAGTTCATTAGCATCTGCTCAGGGCATGATGACACACAGATTATTAGAAATACCAAAGAAAAGATAAGATCATAGCTTTAAAATCAGGTCAGTGGTCAATGGCATAAATTAAGCAGTGGTGCGTGGCACTTGGGTTAAATGTTGCCATGGATAATCAGTTCCCTGTGATTCTTTTTCTCTCCCTCTGTATTCTTATCCATCAGGGGCGGCAGTAGCTCAGTGGTAGAGCTGGTCGTCCAATGATCACAAGATCGGCAGTTTGATTCACGCTCTCACACAGCCACCTCGAAGTGAGGTGCCCTTGAGCAAGGCGCTGTCCCCTTTACAAGTTGGGTGCATTAGAGCGCACCAAGAAGGAGCTGCCCGCCACTCTACCTCCCACTGTATGCTTACAAGCCCCTTGAGTGTGTGTATGTATTACAGGGCCTGTACACACTATATATGCATGACTAAAAATTAACAGTGTGACCTAGAGTGTGCTACTAATTTCCCTTCGGGGATCAATATATATAAAGTAATAAAAAATAAATTAAAAAAATCTGTGATTCCTCACCTGTTAAAATGTAAAAAAAGCAATATTCTATCCACCTTACTTATTTTATGTTCTGGTTTTAGAATATAAACTTTTATTTATGTATGACATTATATGGATTGGATGAATAATTTTTCGCTAACATGTTTGTTAACTAAATTACATAAATCAGCTGCTCTGTGACTGTTGTGAATGATTTGCCAGTTGATGCCAGCAGTCAACTAGTTAACAACTAGTTACCAATTAGTTACCAGCCCTTGTGTTGACCAAATAGTTGCAGTGACAACCAGATCTTTCACTCCACCCACTGTTCACAAACTGAGTGTACTTCAGGGAGGAGCATAAACAGCATAACCAGTTGTCACATTCTAGTCGACACAATCAATGATGTCATACGTTGTTTTCTCCGGCTGAAGCATAAATAGGGATCAAGTCTTTTACCTAAAACACAGACACACCCACACACCCCCCCCCCCCACACACACACACACTCACTCAAAAAGACAAGCTTTCACTGTCAGCCTGTTATTTTCAACTAATCTTATTGTTGGAAATAGTGCTTAGTGGTGTTGCTATAGTGATGCTTTGTGCTGTTGATGACAGTGTTTGCACCATGATGTATAAGTGAAAAAAAAGAGCACAAAATGTATAAAAGAGCAGTAAAGCAAGTGGCATAAACTACGTCCGCCTCTATGGATGAAAGCCTTTTGGCAGTGAAGTAGTGAATATAACAGGGCTCGAAATTAACTTTTTTTCTTGGTAGCACTGGTGCTCCCAAATTTAGAAGTTAGTAGCACCAGCAAAGACTTTAGGAGCGACTGCCCTAAAGCAAGGCAGTGACGGAGCGATAGAGACCGCTCCGTCCATCGCCGTTCCGCGTGCCTCTCTCCCTCGCCCAAGAGAGCGGCCGCAGCTGCGCTCTCATTGTTTGCTGGCAGGACCGCGGTCCTGCTCAGACTGTTTCGTGCACATTCTCCGGCAGATCCACACTCACGTGTCCGCATCAAACAAACTCACGGTGATGCGTTCGAGGGTGCACACTCGGCACCTACGTGTTTTCCCCACATCCACACTAAACTGTATGAGAGACACTCACCTGAGGATGCTGCGTTGGTCTGCCTATGGGTCAGGGGCCAAACCGAGGCACTACCTGGATGTGGCTTAAATAGCGCATTGTGACGCGCTGTCAGGCCGGCCCGGTACCTGGACTGAACCATTTTGGTTATTATTGGATTGTTTTGTATTTTAAAACATCACTAAAAGATGTTTTATGTTGCCCCAAACTCCACCATGCCTTTAGTGAACATTAGTTTGCATTTTTCTCAGTCATTTTGCCCTCAGCTCGGACTTCAGGGGATAATTCTGCGCAAAAGATCTGTGCTTTGTTTCATAGTGGCGCTTTATGTTACCACTTTTAATTCATACTACGTGTTCAGACCATATGAGGTAAAATGGTTTTGAACTGCCTGACAGAGGAATAAACATAAATTTCGTCCACTCATTGTTAACCAGCGGTTTTCCTCATTAACCTCCCTTCGTTTAGAGATACGCTGTCTCCCTTCTTCTCTGCTCCGCTGCAGCGGTAAACTAACAGCGGTAGCGGCCTCGAGCTGTCTCATTTCCTCGTGTGCTGATAGCGCAGGGTAGACAAACGATCTGATTGGCTGAACTGAGTGGTGCTATTCCCGGATTAACTGGAGGAGCAGCACCCGCCATTTGGTGACCCCTGCTCTACGGACAGAGGGAAAGAGTGAGAGAGAAGAGGAAAAAAAGGCGCACCAGATTTTTTCCCTAGTCGCACCGGAGCTCCCAAATATATTTAATAGTTGCACTGTTAAAAATTTGGGCACATATGCGACCAAAATGGTCGCAATTTCGAGCCCTGTATAAGGTCTTGTATGGGACGATATGTGAAACCTGATGATTCTTTGGTGCTCAGACCACTCAGAGTGATCGTGGCTGAAGGAGACTGGAGGAGCAACAAGCTTCACTGAGCAGCTATCACATTAAATCCACATTATATCCACCTTATGTTGTGTTGGTCCACCATCACAAGACCTCTGACAGTGTGCTGTGGCACAAGGTACCAGGAAGGAGTGGGAGATTTTTGAGGTCCTAAAAGTTGTGAGGCGGGGTTTTCGTGGATTTGACTTGTTTGTCCAGGGTCTTCTACGAATGTTCAATTGGACTGAAATCTGCGGCAAGTCAACATCTTTAACTCGGTTTAGAATAATTTCTTCAGTGTAGCACTCATTAAAGAACCCTTGCTGTTCAGTAATACCATCTCCATGGGGGGGTTAACTTAGTCTGCGGCAGTGTCAAGGTAAGTGTCAAAGTAGCACCCAGAGAAATGTTTCACTCTGTCTCTGCTGGCTTGCTTTTTCACATTTCTGCTTCATTCTGCCATCTCTTTCTGCTCCTGCCCAGCCACCTCGAAGCGAGGCGCCCTTGAGCAAGGCACTGTCCCATTGTGTGATTCATCACAAGGCAACATCTTCCAACATTCCTTTGTTCTGATGTCCTTGTGCCTGTTAAAAAGATGTTTTCAGTGGTAGATACGGGTCAGAATGTGAAGTCTGTGCCATACATCACATGCAGCAAGATTGATTTGAGTTTTCCTAAATCAAAGCATCAAGTTTTATGAAAAAATACTTAGCTGCTATTGGTGCAAATTAAGGGGATACTTGTTTCATATTTATTTTCACAATCAGACACTGGTGGTGGTGGCAGGTGATACTGAAAGACCTTGTAGAGGTACAAAGAGAATCATCAACAACACATAAGGCTAAAATGAAGTATGCTATCAGATATATGTGGCCAGCTGACAAGGCGGCTGATGCATCATTTGGCAGTCAGAGACACTAACAGCAGAAAATTAAGATGAAGCATGCCTGAGAGATGTGAATGACATGGTTCGTGGTATGAGGAATAAACATGGCCCAAGTGTGCAAAGAGAGAGAGCTTTCACTAGAGCAATGTTTAACCCTATGCCACTTTTTTCAAGTTAGCTGTTGATTGTTATTTATTTATATCAATGACACAACATTTAGAGCAAAAACAGATCCTTTAAGCTGTTGTCTGTGATTCACCGGTCAGTGTATAGGGGATGAAAGTAATGCATAAGTTAAGCAATCAGGTTTAAATTTGAACTCATTAATGTAATATGACTTTAAATTATTTTTATTATTGTTTTCATTGATATTGTGTGTTAGTATTGTATTATTTCTATGCAGATTATTTCTCTTACAGGACAGAAATCAGTGAGATCCCCAAACATGTGCATCTTGTTTTTGGTTGCTTAAAAAAAAAAAAAAAAAACTTTTTTCAGAGTTTTATTACATTCACGTCTGATATTCCGAAATATACTGAAAATAAATTTAAATATGTTTTTTTACAAATGCTTAATGTCCTAACATTCTGCATCTCATGATTAGTTTCTTCACATTAACTTATTTAAATATTGTCAAGCACTTTTTTATTCATGTGATAGTAAACGATAGAAGTTGTGATCTATCCTCACCAGCACTTTTCCAGTAGTAGAAACATATTTGACAAATTCCTTCTTTTTCACTCTACACTCAAAGTATTTAGATATCAGAGGTGTACAGATGTTTTGAGGTTCAGTGACTGTCAGTATTTTTCTCTTTTTGTGTTTAAATTGACTAAATACCCCTCAATGAAGAAAACTATATTAAGTCGCTGAACTAATTGATATGAGAAATGTGTAATTAATTGTAACAAGCATAAATGCTGATAAGCATTATTTAATTGTTTGGCACATTCTGACATGAGGTACAATGGAATGAAGAAATATTAAATAAAATTCAAAAAGTTATTTGCTATTGTAATAAAAAATTGTTCTAGACTAGACGTCAACTCTTATCATGTCAAGTTTACTTACATTACTTACATTTCTAAATGAGGATGGAACGGGTGGAGAAAAGTGTCTGGTGTGATGTGTGATAGAAGAGTTTCAGCTAAAATTAAAGGAAAGGTATACAAAACTGTGGTGAAACCAGCGATGTTGTTTGGTCTAGAGACAGTGTCACTGAGTAAAAGACAGGAGACAGAGCTGGAGGTAGCAGAGATGAATATTTCTGAGGTTCTCTTTAGGAGTGACCAGGATGAATCGGATCAGGAATGAGTACATCAGAGGGACAGCACATGTTAGAGGATTTGGAGATAAAGTCAGAGAGGCCAGACTGAGATGGTTTGGACATGTCCAGGGGAGAGATAGTGAAAATATTGGTAGAGGGATGCTGAGTTTTGATCTGCCAGGCAGGGGGCCTAGAGGAAGACCGAAGAGGAGGTTTATGGATGTAGTGAAAGAGGACATGAAGGTAGTTGGTGTGAAAGAAGAGGATGCAAAGGACAGGGTTAGATGGAAGCAACTGATTTGCTGTGGCGACCCCTGAAGGGAAAAGCCGAAAGGAGAAGACCTACATTTTTAAATGAAGATGTAAACCTGTCAAGATGGCATATAAATAATATAAAAACATCCTCCTTGCTGTAACATAGGATGTGCTTACATGCTAAGCAGCTCATGTAGCACTTTTATCTCTACAGTCTGGTGAGCTCATAATAACCAGTTAATGCATTCAGACTCTGTGCATCCACTCTGCCGATTTCAGATGACTGAGGTGAATGTGAAACGGTCCCTCCATCATCATTCAAGCCCCTCAGAAAATATTTAGCTGCTTGTGTTGGGTACCATTTAGTTTTTAAACCTGGCAGAACCCGGATTTTTTTTTTTTACAGCCTCTGGTGTGCCAATGTGTTTCTCTCATTGATATTATCACTACCTCCGAGCTTATCTATTGTAAACTTTCTTCATGAATAACAAATACTTGTGCTAAAGTTTTCTTACCAGGTTTGGACATTAAAATGTTCTCATATACTGTTATAACATACTAAAGATTATATCTGTAAAGTTTATTGGATGCAGTCAGTTTCTGGCTGTTTGTTGAGGCTGTCTGTTGGGAAATGCTTTTCACAAGGCTGAGCATAGCAGGGAAGTTAAAAAAGCCCAGTTATCAACAGCTTGCCATCTCAACTTTATATTCCAATTTATATTCTTTCATTAGCATTGATGCCAAGTTCCTGAAATTTGGTGCAGATTAATGTAAAGTGAATAAGTACTCTGTGGCATCAATGTAATTAGGTCATTGCCCATTGAAATAAGATACCAGATCCCAGTTGACTCACAGTTGCTGTTCCACTGTCGATTTTTGTTGTGTGACACATCTGTTCCTAATGAGCAGGACACTCTTTCCATGGTATTACTGTATGAATGTTTGTGTGAACTGGGGAATGCTGGTTTATGTTATCAAGGGTTTTGGGTGTACAATCAGACTACATCATATCAGACAGATCACGTGACTACAGTCCGTTTACCAGTCCGTTTCCGAATTCTGTCCTTTGCTTTTTTATTTTGAGCAGAATTTCATAGCAATAAGGACACTCGTGTATTCTAGAGATTAGAGCAAATTTAATGCAGAATAAGAACTCTTAAATCCTCACTGCTCTCTCCTAATCTTTCGGCTTTTGTCACACACACACACACACACACACACGTACCTTAGACTGTCTTAACAAAGATAATTCCCCTCTCCAGCTTACAAACTAATTTACATACACACGTGAGCACATACATATTATATCATCGTCACACTCTCTCAACGGCTGTTTTACATGCAAACTCCCCAAAACCAAATCCTAACTCACACTCCTCTGCAGTTTTAGCAACATTTATACTGTAGGTTTGCACACACATGCAATCCCTTCAACACCTTCTCTGCCCATGCATTTTGATTTAGATGTGGACAAACACATAATCTAAATTAGACTCAATTAGACCCAACATCCATGAAATCTTCTCCTCATGTTCATACTGCCTCTTATATGCTCAGATTTTGCATTTACACACATACCCTAAGAAGCTATCTTTTACAAAAACACACCCGCATAGTCACAAGCACACATGCAGAGAGAGCGGTTCTCTAGTGTTCAATCAGACTTAGTATGGCTCTAATCCTAATCTCTAGGAAGGGAAAGTCTCTCCTCAGGGCTGGGGAAGCTGGAGGCGAGAGCGGTGCTTCTGTGCTACACACTCCAACACAAAGCGATAACCTGCTACTGCCAATGGGCTATTTGTGAAAGATGTGTTTCAAGTGCATTACACTACCATTCATATCCTGTGTTTTGTATTATACAGAGCTTGGTATAACATCATACTTGTGTCCCTCTGGATTTAAGGAGAAAACATGTCATCTACGCAGCTCAAGATGTTGCTACAGATCAGTGAGGACTCAGATCTGTCTTTCCAGTTTCATACTGCTTCCATAGTGTCTATGACACAGTTTAGTTTCTCCTATCATTCTCACAACAGACGTGAATCCCTTATATTCTTTGGTGAAGTGAGGTCATGTGACATTGTGTACAGTCCTACATGTGCTGCTCATCCTGTGTAACAGATGGAATGTCTTTTGAATCTGGACGGATGGTTCTAACACATCTTGATGACTACAGTAGTTAGATTTCGACTTAAAACCTGATGTACCAATCGAATCATTATGAATACAGGGTGTAATGAAGGATACTATTGTGTTCCATTTTGGGAAATGTGGGATCCAAAATTTCTGAGGCTTGTCTTCTTATCTTAATATGTTGCTGCTTTTTTTTATCTCATGACTCAATTGCACTCACTTCTACACTGTCAGTTTTATTTCTGGTATTAATTTGAAGCAAAAGAAGCAGCAGTGGAGACCTGATACATGGTATTTGTTGAATTAGAAGAATATTTCTGTTACTGTGATATGCAACAGCAACGCGTCCGAGGTGTAACCTGACTGTCATCTATAGCCGGCGACAATAGGTTGCGGCAGACCCGGCTGCAGATAAGACGATTACAGTCGTCACGTCGACAAAATGGATGGATGGCTGGACGGTTGGTGGTTTGTCCACTTTATTTTGAACCTACATTGCTGTGACCAATCTGATTTTTTCATTGTTATAGTTTATTTCTCCTCATCATTTTCTTTGCATATACTGTAGCTCCTGTCTGTTTCCCTTCTTTTTTGTTTTATTAGTTTGTCTATTTAGTCCCATCTTTTCATGTATTCCTTTCCTCATGTTTAGTTTAGTTTAGTTTAGTTTAGTTTAGTTTGGTTTGAAGGGGACAATGCAATTTCATAAAACCATGATTATACATGGTCAAAAAAGCCAGAATTAGCAAGAAGGCTAGTTTTCATCTGTAGTCCCCTGGCCATGATGTATAAAAAGCAGTAAATGCAGTAAAATAGTAAAATCAGTAAAATACGTCTTATATATAGTAAAAATATACATATTCAAACACTTACTGTACTATTAAAAGAGAATCACACATATTCACAACATAACATTTGATCACAGTCTGGTTACGACAAACCAAAGAAATTGTTCAAGACCTTACCTTACCTAGTAGATGGCAGTTAATGTTTGTTCTGAGGATGAGGAGCTTTAAAACACTGCCTACTACGTTTTTTTTTTTTAATGTTCTTCTTCTTAGTTTCCTGTCTGCTAGCAGTTTCTTTTTAAGTTTTTCACATGTGGGTGTGGTTACTACCTCCACTGTTTTCCCAGAGGCAGAACAATACAGATTCCTATTACATGTTTGTTGGGACCAAGCAGTAAGGCAGCAGACACAGAAGATTTTTTTGTCCTAAAAAGGCTTTTTTCTTTTAATTTTCCCAAAAAGCAAAACATTTAACAAAGGAGTTTGACCAAATGAAGTAGTAAAAGAGGCCAACTAAATGTAACTAAACTCCAACAGAACTCAGAACTACAGCAAATGAATGGACATAATAGAACAAAACTGACCTGCCAACCAATCAAACAGAGGAACTTAATTACTAGTTAGGTCAAAGTGAAAGTTAATACAAAGGGGAAATAAAATGTCCACTATATTTTTAACTGGCCCAAACTCAATGTAAATCCCCAGATCCCCCCATGCATAGCATGCTGTGGTACAGTCCAATAAGGCTGGCAGCAGCCTATCTGAGCCCATGGCCCTGCCTTTGCTGAACCAGGAAATAATATCCAGGTAACTCAAAAGAAAAGAAACAAATGTTAACACTAACATAATTTGAACTGTCCAGTGCCCAGGTGTAATACTGAAAAATATGAAAACTGAAATATTGAGTGTATGAAATGATATGTTTAATATTGAGGCTTGTGACTGTAAAAAATAAAAAAGGTGATCGTGGTGAGGTGTGGATATTACCACATGTGGCTGGCCATCAATATGTGGATTTCATTTTTACAGAATGTTTGGGAGGAATGAAGGTACACCAATCCCACTGAGGGATTGGTGTACATACAACTATGCACGCTCACACTCACAACTATGGAAAATTTGGAGTGATCAATTCAACCAAACTTGCATGGTTCTGAAGTGGGGGGAGGTCGGGGAACCAGGAACAGTGAAGGGAGGCAGGTGAGGCCGTACCTCACCTGCCATCATGAAAGAAAAAAATGAAAAATGGAGGAAATTAATTAAATGGTTATATTTATCTAGTGATATGTATTATAAAGTTATTTTCTGTTTAACATCACCGATTTTAGGCTATTTTAACTCAAAATCTCAGAATTTTCACATTTACCGCTGAAATACTGAACAGAGACCTGTGGTGAGGCATCAGCCAGCCGAGCCTCACCAATGATTGCCCAATGCCTCGACTAGCTGTGCTGGCATGCTATAGTGAGCCCGTAATGCTATCTTTCTATATGTCACTATTAAAAGGTTCAAACATGTTTGCTCTACGAACTAAATTTCAATAATTTAGATAGTGTATATAATGTACAGTGTTTTTTTGTCAACAACTTGCATGTGTGTAACATCTTTCTTGAGTTGAGCGGTCCTGAAACTGCTTGGAAAAGGCATGAAGTGAGGCATACAGTTCCCCAGCCTCATGGTAGGGGGCGCTGGTGATCCCAGGGATTCGGCCGAGGAGTCTTCTTCCTTGGCCGTAGAAGAAGTGACAGCAAACTACAATCTATAGTCAGCGTGTCAAGTGCAGCCATTCATTTGTTTTCCGCCTGCCTTGCCTTACTATAAAAATGGAGGATTACATATCTCAACTCGAAATTTTTTCAATGCTTTTGTTCAGATGGAGCGGCACATGGACTTCATTTATAAGTAAACGTAACATATAAGCAAACATGCAGGAAACAAGTGTGCTAATTGTGTGTTAGTTTGTATGTGTAAATAATTCTGCTCTGAGACTTTAAAAATGACCTATTACTAATTAAATGGTGAATAAGCTAAACTGTAGGTTCATATTTTTGTAAATCTATTATGATTAAATCAGTGCCTCACCAGCCATGGACCTCACTGCACCTCACTGACCAGGAGACAGCCCACACAGACATAGGTGAACATACAACAGAGCTCCCAACAGAATTGAACCCGAAACCTTTGTTATATGAGGCAACAGCATTACCCACTGCACTACCATGCCGCCCCATGAATTTATTTATAATTCTGTTTTGTAATTTTATCTAAATTAAAAATGCTACAGTTTACAAGAGACCCTGCTTCCATTTGATTACTGGAAATTAGGCTTAAAGATTTAACAGTGTAGCTTAAAATTACTTCAACACATAAGAAGTCAAACTACAACAGCGTATTTATGATGCTTGAGCAGCCTTCAAGAAAGCAATATTTTCAGAAGTTAACTTCACTAAAAAGACAAAATAATAGCAAAGTTGCATTTTAGTCACTTTGCCAATACAAATATTCAGGTTGAACCACCGACAAGCTGCAATGACAAGAAATCATCAGAAATGTATGGAAACTGAACTGTATTATCGTCCTGTGAAAAAGATAGGAGAAAGCACCTGGATGCTGGATTCTGCTATGAATCCAGGCCTGGGAGCTGTTTTCAAAGTTGAGAGCTTGTTGGCTGGTGATTAAACAAACCCTGAATACGCTCTCTGGTCTCATTCAACATGACCTGCCACGGTTGGTGGAAGAGCTTCAAAGGGAACATAGTCACAGCTAGGGTACTGAGCACATTGATAGGACAGAAGAAAGTCAGACACGCTGTGGCAGTTTGGAGGACTCTTCAGCTGATAAGAACAGTTGATTGTGTGAGTTTTGTCACTGGACTACATATAGAAATACAAACAATGAATCATAATCACATTCATGTCTATGGCTGATTCGGAGTCACCACTTCACCTTCTTATAATGCATGCTTGTGATGATGAGATGAGGAAAACATGCAAATTTCATACAGAAATTCTTCAGGATTTTAACCTTGGACCTTCTTGTGATGATGTAACAACACCACCATGCCAGTCGTCCAAACAACAGTAGACCATGGTGGAAATCTGCATCATACAGAAGCTGAAGTGGAAGGATTCTTTACAATTGTGGAATGCAATAAAATGTCACAAGATAAGATAAGATCAACTTCACATTCAGATCTGATCCGGAGCCAAGTAATATTTCAGATCTGTCCATCCAGAATGCTTAAATTTATAGAGCTGACAGAAAATCGTAGCTGGATCGAACTGTGCTAAAGACTAATAGACGAAGGACTATAGACTAAGGAGGCCAGCCTCCTCATGTACTTCCTGAGGAGGCTGGCCTCCTTCAACATCTGTCCTGACCTCCTTGTCATGTTCTATCAGTATGTAGTTTCCAGTGTGCTGCCATACGCCATTGTGTGTTGGGGTGGCAGGGCCAGGAAAAGATATATGTATATGTCTTAACAGACTCATCTGCAGAGCGGGCTCAGTGGTCGGGCTGACCCTGGACTCTGTGGAGACGCTTCTGGAGAGCAGGACCATGTCCAAAGTCAGGGCTATCATGAACAACACCAGCCACCCCCTGCACACCGCCTTCTCCCAGCAGAGAAGCACCTTCAGCGGCAGACTGCTGTCACACAGCGCCTCTACAGAGAGGCTGAGGTCCTCCTTCGTGCCCCGTGCCATCAGAGGGTACAATGACTCTCTCAGGAGGAACAGGGTGGTGGTGGCAAGGTCAGAACGCGGTTGAATGGAGGGAGGGAGATGGGATGTCAGCCTGTGCTGCAGTGTAGTGGCCAAGGAGTTGTGATATTGTGACATTAGATAGTGACATACCTTACAGTGTGAGAAGGGTGTACCTTACCCGCTATGTGGGTCTCATGCTATTTTCACTTTCACTTTTTATTTCACGTTATTTTATTTTATTTTATACTGTTTATATTTTAGTTTTAGTTTAGTATATGTCCTGCTGCATGTGTCTGTAGTGTACTGTGTAGTGTAGTGTAGTGTACTGTATGTCTTGTGTTATGTCCTGTGGTGTCAGTGTTTCTTTTTCTCCTGGTGTTTATCCAGTATTTATTCATTATGTAATGCCTGAGCAGTGTATATGTGCAATTTCCTCCCTAGCCATCCATCCATCCATCCATCCATCCATCCATCCATCCATCCATCCAATGCAGTGGTTCTTAACCTCGTTGGAGGTACCGAACCCTGCCAGTTTCATATGCTCACTCACCAAACCCTTCTTTAGTAAAAAAAATTTTTTTTATTTTTTTTTCAAATTTAAGACATAAGTATATGTTTTACTGGTGTATTTAATGAATTGTGCATTAAAGTCTCCTTTTTCAAAGAACAAAACCAAGACAGTGCATGAACTCACATGAAATGACCTACCTGCAAATCAGTGTGACTTCTGCTGTTGTTATTTAGAGACCAGTTCAGATATGCGTGGCTTCACCTTGGCAAGTGCTACTCTTACGTCATTTTCGCAGCAAAGTCTATTTCTTTTGTTGTCCATGCAGCTTAAGGAAATGTTCCTTTACTTTTGCCAGTGCGAGACTAGAGTTGCTCAACTTGTCATTGCAAATCATGCAGAACACTGACTCCCATCACGTTCCGTTATACAGTACATGTAAATTCATGTTGTACATATTTGTCCGACCACTTTCTTTTTTTTTGCTCAACATAGTTACTATGAATTAAAATTGGGGTTGAGCCGGATACTCGTTTCATACGAGTATTCGGTACGGATAATGCATTTTGACGAGTACGAGTACGAATACGAATAAAGCCCGTTAATACTCGTGATCGGACTGAAGGAAAATCAACCGGACTGTTTTCACGCTCTGTGATTGGCCAGTCACACATACGTCCCGCCCCTCCCTACTCGCTGCAGTTAGAGCAGAGTTTCCCTGTCTCACTCTGTCTCCGGTACACGCAGTTACTGATCTCTCTGTTCGTGGCTTCACTGTTGCTCACGTCCTTATTAGATTTTCTTCAGCTTGTCTCTATTTTGGTGTTTGGTTATGTGGTGAACTTTGTTTTTTTTTGTTTTTTTGTTGCACGTACGTGTGCATTTAACCACCGCCTCGGTGGTTAAAGTCTTTTTTTTTTTACCTGTTCTAAACTCTGTTCAAATTAACAATGTAAATACTTAATATTTTGCACACACACACACACACACACACACACACACACACACACACACACACACACACACACACACACCATTATCAATATTGCTTAACTTTATGTGAAAAAAATGGCAATAGCATTTGGTACTAAAAATAAATAATTGAAAAAAAAAGTACTAGAAAAAAATTTAAATGAAAAAGAACAAAAAAAATTAAAAAGTTTTGTTGAGTATGACAATTCTTGTTCATGCATACTTTGTAGTTAATTACTTTTTTTATTGCATGCACTTCATTAATGCACTTTGTGTTTACTCGTTCTATATATAGTTCCTTTACTATTGTGATCAAAAAGCGTTGAATCTCAATTCTGAGGCTCTTCGGTAAATATTCATTCATAGACTTAAAAATATTCATGTTCTGACTCAGTTCCATAAAAGACTTGTTCTGTAACTACTTCTCTTACTTTTGTGGTCAAAACATTTATTTGAATTTCAATTTTGAGGCTGCTCTGTAAATAGTTTTAAAATAAGCAAAAATACAGCAATTTGTGATCAATCTATATCAATTTTAGACTTAAAACAACGTGGTGATTTAAGCCCCACCCATTTCCGGTCAAACCACACTCACTTTCGGTTTAAGCACCGCCCATTCCGAATACAGATACGGATACAGATAATCTAGTTGGTTGAACACATACAGATACAGATACAGATAGTGGTGTACTCACTCATCCCTAATTAAAATATTAAGAAAGCAATCAGATGACGTACCATCATGACAGGATAAATCGACTACTGAGTGCACAAAATCCCATGTAGCACAGGTAGGCTAATGTGATCACCTGCAGTCAGTGATGGCTAAGGGGGGCGTGTCAGCCGAATTGACACGATGTTGTCAAATATTTTGATTTTGTGTAAGTAAGTTTTGTCTTGACCTCCGTCTCCGCAGAACCTCTGAGACCGGCTCACCGAACCCCTATGGTTCGATCAAAACCAGATTAAGAACCGCTGATCTATTTAACGTCGGACAAAATTTTCACTGACTGGCCTTTTAGGTGTGGTGGATAATTTAAAAAAATTATACTGCCAGCATAAAAACTGGTATTTTGCAGCTTTCTTTTTCTTTGAAGTCGTTGTCTTTTCTTACATCTCGTCACTGGCTCTTTTACCCTGCACAAAGAAACTTTGCAAGACTTTTTTAAGAAGGTAGCCATGTGACCGAGGCATGCATCTTTCATCAAGAGTGAGTCGCAGACAATGTGAAGGAGAGAATCCGGTCATTTTCCAAAATAAAACATGGTTCATAAGCATTATATAAATAAAACTTAAATAATGTAAGTCTGCATTCTTTTTGTGCGGTCAATTGACCATCGGACAAGTCCATGGCCCGGGGGTTGGGGACCACCGGACTGGTTCAGCATTCATTAAAACATATTGAAATGAACATAGCCTATTGAACCAAAATACACGTTGCACATACTGTGGTACCTCTACTTACAAAATTAATTGGTTCGGAAAGAAATTACATAAGTAGAAAATTACGTAAGTAGAGATGCGTTTTCCATGCAAATGCCCTAATCCGTTCCAAGCCCCCAAAAATTCCGATATGAATATTTTATAAAGCATAAAAATGCATCAAAACGTGTAACAAATACATGTTACGATTAGATTATTGCACAATAAATGAGAGTTGTGTATAACGTAAAAAACAAAGAATAGAGTAAAGAATAAAAGTGATGGTCATTTACCTTTAAACTGCTGTCCCCATTGTTTTTTGCCCTCTTTGGTTCATGCGCTCCTATCTCACGATGCCAAACAACAGAGTGAATTCCAGTCCTCCCTATGAACTTATCCTATCACCCACGCAATGCCTTAAACTCCTTAAACTTCCTTTTGTTTTAAAAACGTGGTGATTGTAGATGCATTACGGCCATATTCTTTGGTGAGATCAACCAAACACATCCCTTTTTCATGCATTTCTATAATCTTTTGCTTTGTTTGTATGGACAAAAAAAACTCTTTTCTTTGTCTTTTCTTTTCCTCTTTTCTCCGTCACTTTCTTGGGGTCCATAGTGAATACGTACTTAAAAAGTTATTATATTTGCGCAAAGCTATCAGACTACCTCACGGGTCGAGTGCCGAATGCCGAAGACACTGCATAAGCACCACTCTAGCTCCACACAGAGGTGGAGTGGCATCCCTCTTAGCCAATGGGATGCCAGGAAGATACGTAATAGGTAATAGCCAATGGCAGAGCAGCTATGAGAATGTTGCGTTCAGGAACCTGTGGGAGATTGGAGTATCAGCCGATACTATGTTTTTACATTACGTAAGTCGAAATTTCTTTCGTAAGTAGAGGCAATATTTTCCTTATGAGAAATTTCGTAAGTAGAAAATTTCGTAAGTACAGACATTTGTAAGTAGAGGTATAACTGTATTAGTCCGACCACTTTCTTTTTTTGCTCAACATAGTTACTATGAATTAAAATATTAAGACAGCAGTCAGATGACGTACCATCATGACAGGCATAAATCGACTACTGAGTGTGCAAAATCCCATGTAGCACAGGTATGCTAATTATTATGGCTCAGTCAGTAACTTTGAGGGGAAACATTTTCAACAGGCAAATGGCAAAATAGTAAATGTCTTTCAAAAAGAAAATATGTTCCTTAATATCAAGATAAATGCATAAATGAAACTGCATGCGTTACAATCTGAAAAGGCATTACTGTGCTGCTCTATAATCCTACCAATCACTGCTTTCAAATAGTGAAATTAAAAAAAAAATTTTTAAATCAAATCAGTTGTATTATTTCTCATGGCTCTTATCTGCAACTTTCTCTGAGTCCATTTAACTGAAATAAAAATAAATAAATTAAAATACAAAAATCTAATGTCACACAGACAAAACAATACTTCTTTCGAAGAGACATCACATCACGTCTTGTAGAAACAAACGTAAAAATTTAACTGAATTTAAAACTTAATATACAGCACGTTACCGCTCTGTGATTCTCTAATATTTGATGGTGTTTATTCTTTCGTACAAGTTCATGAATGTTCGGGGTCAGGCTCTGAGCTGAGGAAATCCTCAGGATGGGTGAAGTCAGACGGCTCCTGTGTGATGTGTTGTTCAGCTTCATCAGAGAGAACAGTTGTTCTCACAGGTCTGTGCTTCTAAATGTATAGAGCGTCCAAGCAGCTTGGTTGCGCAGCTGCGGCATTGTGTAGAGGATGAAACCTGCAAACTCAGCAGAAGACGCACAAGTTTACCTTTTACCTCTCTGAACATATACTCTGACTCCCACCTGGCTTGAAATATCTTGCTCTCAGCGTCCAGTTTCGTTTTAGCCATTTTTGAGGAGGGTAGTGCTGTAGTTAAATTCAACCGCCGCGCTAACTGCTGATAAACAATAAAACAAAAGCCTGCTTGCTGCGCTGGCGTGACTTCCACTACCGTAGCATTGTGGGAAATGTAGTGTTGGTGCAAGTAAAACATCAGCAGGCCAATGTGGCCTGAGGGCCAGTTCTAATAGTAATTAAAAATTATCCAGGGGGCCATAAACAACTTGTCACGGGCCAGATCTGGCCCACGGGCCTTGACTTTGACGTATGTGCTCTATGGTGTAGGGTTAGGTGACATTACGTGCAGTAAGCAAACCCTCAAGAGTCATGAAATTTTTTTAATGGGGATGAAAAGAAAGGCAGAACGAGACGAAGATAATGAGACAAAAGCAAGTCACCCAAAAGCTAAGACAAAGAACTCTAAAGACTGTCTGTAGCACTGGGGTTCATTGTGACTACAGACCTGTGTGTTTACTGTGTCTAAAAATGCTGGCAGCGGACAGCATGGAGCCTATAAAATTAAGGCGTCACTTAAGACTTTACACCCCAATCACGCTGATAAGCTGCTGGAGTTTTTCAGCGAAAACATGCCAAATATTGCCAACAATCATCCCGCTTTGTGAATGCTATGTCAGTAAACCAGCGAGCTCTGTTAGCATCATATAAGGTGGTGTATCAAACTGATCAGTGCAAAAAAAACCCACCATAGCAGAGGAGCTGAAACATTGAGCTGAGAGTTCAGTATCATGCTTCAAACCTCATTAATGTTGCTGAACTGAAGTAGAATTTGTTTTATTATTGATTTTATTTTTAAGGGATTGTATTATGAAAATCACACTTTTTCAGGTCTCCACATATACATAGTGGTCTTCCCTAACCCGAAAAACTCCTAGAATCTGGCAAACAAACGCTTCCTGCATCAATAGATATTTGTAGTTTTAGGAATTCATGGCCCGGACCGAATCAAAACAATCAGATTTTGCTAGAGTGGTATTTGTGACTCCACAAAGGGCGCTCTGTGATTGGAGTGAATGACGATATTGATTGGTTCACATGCCCAAGGGCGTGGCAATCTCCAAGGCTACGGTAGTATTTTACGATAATGTCCAGCCTCAGAGCTACACACTGAAAGTTCCTCACAAACTTTTGAACTCAGTTAGCATTTGGCTAACTAGTTAGGTCCACTTTACTCATGTGTGGGAGTGTGTATGTGCGTATGTATGTGTGTGTGTGTGCGCATGAGTATGTGGTTTGTGATCAGGCTACTTAGCGGTGTGTGATAATGACCTGGATCAGAGCTACACAGTGAAAGTTCCTCAGCTAGCATTTGGACAACTAGATAGCGCTGCTTCAGTCAGGTGTGTATGTGTGTATGTGTGTGTGTACGACCGAGGCTATCTCCAGCATCACAGCGAACACATAACCAGTTGCACATTAATTACTAATTCAGAACAATTGTCTGTTTTTTGGTGAATGACAGCAGCTTTAGCTCTTCGAAGTGATCGGAGAGCTGCGTGTATCCACACACACACACACGCACACACACACACGTACACGCACACGCACGCACGCACACACACGCGAGAATGCAAGAGAAAAACTTGGTCTGACCAGTAAAATCCCATGTTTTATTAGTTTGCGTTAGCTTAGCTCTCGTGTTATCCACGATCTGTCATTGTCCATGACGATTTTTAGAGAAAATAGCTGTAATTATCTCAGCGGCCGGTTTGATCATGTTTACACAATGAGCTACAAGTCTTTGTTTAGCAGAGACTGGGGAACATGAGGAAGCAGTAAATATATAGAAATATATAGATTGTACCTGTCTATAAGCCGCAGGGTGAAGTGTTGTAACATGAAGTATTTACACAGAAAGATTCTTTGACATTTTAATTGCAGCTTTTTTCCGAATGATGCCTGTAACATGGCAGTGAAAAGTAGAGAGTGGTTTATTTTAAGTTTATTTTAAGTTTTTTGTGTTTTTGTTTTTCTTATCAATAATGTCATCTTAATTGGTTATGAACTCCTTAAAATCTCTCAGAATCCCCCCCCCCCCAACAAAATGGTTCAACATCTATAATTTAGCTGAATTTAAAATGTCCTGCTGCCATCCCAGTATTTATGAAGAAATAGTGTTCTGTTTTGTTTTGCTTTTTGCGAAGCTGTGACTGCAGTCACTATTTACATTATCAGATGCATTGCCAATTATTTTCTTGAGTGTATAAGTTCATTAGTTGGTCTGTAAAGCATGGGAAGTACAGTATTTGATCAAATATTTAATTGCTGGACTCATTTCTGCAGCTCTTTGCTGCTGTTTTAATTATAATTCTTTAATTTGTAACCAGAGATTAGAAAAACTGACTCAGCACCCAGTTATAATCATAGCTGCTTCACATCTAGAAACTCGTGATTACCAGGAAAATTACTGATTTTTTAACTCTTAACCAAAAATGGTGGGCTATATGGGTCTTTTTCACACATTGTGGTTCAGAATAAAATACACATGCTTGCACAGATATAAAATAGACCATAACACCCTAATTATGTCACACTTCATCTCAGTGTCCGTCACTCTGCTGCACTTTACGCTCCATCCCCTCCCCCTCTCATCCTTTACCTCTTTTTGCTCAATTTGCTCTGTTACATGAACAAATCGACCATCTTTCCTCCTCTCTATTTTGGCTTTTCTGACTCTGTTTTGAACATATAACATTGTTGTTATATTATGGTCCAGACACGGAGAAAGGAGATGGTTTTAACTGCCTTAAAACTGATAGGTAGGCAGCAGAGTTTCTGGGTCGCATATTTGTCTGCACACAAACCTCTATCCACTGCCTGAGGAACATCCTGTCACCCTTAATCTAATATTATGTTGGGCTGTGTGTCTCTGTGTTGGTGTGCCTTATGTATTTGTATTATTGAGCTATGGGTCAATGTGTTTAAAGCATCTTTGTGTTTATATATTTATACAATATATGTCATCACAGTGTTGTTTGTATGTCATTTATATGAGTAGTTTCAGCACCATGTGTGTATTTTGGACACAGTAGCACCAGAATAGTTCTTTTATAATAACGATTATTCGATTTTTGAGTTCATGAGGTTTTGAGGTTTTTATTATTTAACAAATTTGAAAATCCCCAGCTGTGTAGCTCACTCACCATTCTCAAAAGTTTCCAACAACTGCTGTTTACATTGTGACATGTCAGTGAATAGCAGACATAAATATAAGCATTGTGTGTCATGCTGAATCCTCAAAATGTATAATTCCAATGAGTGATCATATGTTGTTTTTGAAAAAATTAATATAAAACCATGTACAGTAACTCAAATGAAGCAGCTGTTTGATCCTCTCTACGAATTGTTCAGGATGATCTGATTGACTGATCATCAAACATTTAACTTAAACTAACTCTTTCAACTAAGTCTCCCCAAGATGCCAAAAAAGTGTGCTCTGTTCAGTCAGGCTCGGACTTTCGTGAGACACAAAAGTGCTTTAAGCAGTCTATCAGATTGTGGGAAAAGGTAATACAGATAGAAGGTGGTGTAATATCAGTATGGGGAGGGTTCATAAACATTTAAATTATCGTAAATAATAAGATAAATAGATTGCGATCTCGATCGCAAAATCCTCAATCATGTGTGGTTCCTGGAACGCATTGACCGCAAAGAACGTATAAGCACTGTATAAGCAGATGATATGATAAATTAAGAAAATATGTGTCAGATATGGCATTAATGGTGATAGAGGATCCTCCCCATATATAGATAAACAGGATCTAGACACTTAGAACTCAGTGGTCTCTTTTAAGTCGAATTCTATTTCCGTTTTTATTTGTTCCAAACAAAAAGGGTTTGTTCAATAACATGAAACAAAATAAATAAAATTCCACCCCTTCATTCAGATGTGAAAGGGTGGGGTTTTCCTGCTACAGGGCAAACCCTCCCACAAAGTTTAGGTATTTTATGCATCACAACAATAACGGTAAAAAAAAACTCAATGGAATGCTAAGGTGAAAATAATGCCTGACACTCTTTTACCCCAAAGCCACTCCAGAAAAAAGTGTGACTTTCTTCTTGCTACTTGTCCAACCCTTCCACCAAATTTCAAGAAAATCCAGCATTTTTGTGTAATCCTTCAGAAACAGATGGGTTTTATTCAGAGAGAAAAGTGCTTTTACGCAGTCTGGATTAAAATGCATTGAAGAGGGTTACAAATAAATTGTGTTGGGTTAAAGAGCAAAGACAAAGAGAAATGCAGTGTTAGAAGAACCTTTAAAAATTTAGACCAAGATCTGTTTGAAGTTCATGTGGCGACCCCTGAAGAGAAAAGCCGAAAGGAAAAGAAGAAGAATCTGTTTGAAGTTCATTTATTACAGTTTATATGTTACCAACAATCTTATCTAATGAAAACCCACATACAACATGTGTTTTTAACATAATTAATAAATATAACTCCCTAGTTTTTGTGTCAAACACATAAATGCCTTGTAATAGGGGTAATAATACATGTGTAAATAATATAGACACGTGTATTATTACATACATAATACTACATGTGTCTATAATATATACACGTGTATTGTTACCCTCATAGTATGCATTTTCTTATTGATCCATCAGATTTGCTGCAACCTCTGACTGACAGAAACACTTCTAATGCTAGGTTCGCTAAAGCAAAGACATAATTTGGGTAATAATGTCAAACCTGCAGTTTGTGTTAAATACAGGGGACACATAATCATTTGCTACATAGTCACTTTGTGAAGAGGGAGATTAAGAGAATTATTTATTTTGTTTCTTAATCTGTGGTTACCGAACTTTTATTAGAAAGGCAAATAGGGAATTGCTCTTGGCTCCAGGGCATGATGTGTAACATGAACAGCGAACATACAGTTTATAGTTTTACATTTTATGTTTGCTGACGCTGTCTGTGATCACCTGCCCCCCCATTACTGGAGATGATTCTGCATCATTCGCCATAGGGCACAGTTCTCTACTTTTAAATATTATCTTATCTTCAGCTCATAAAATGTCTCTCCACAGGTTGGTATAGACTTCACAGCATCTAACGGGAACCCTCGAGAACCATCCTCCCTCCATTACATTAACCCACTGGGCAGCAATGAGTATCTGGCTGCCATTTTAGCTGTGGGACAAATCATACAGGACTACGATACGTGAGTTCCTCACAGCTTTTTTGCTTGTTTCAGTGTTCGGTGGTCAGACTTTGTAAAATTAGTTTGATAAGATCGGATAGCATATTCCTTTATTAATCCCACAGTGGGGAAATTTCCAAAATTTAGGGACTTTGGGGAAATTAAGAAATAGTTTGTTGATTTGTTGTGTTTTAATAAGCTTAAATTATCTGATAGTTTGACTTCTTAATAGGACTATGTTAAAGATCCCTAATATTCAGCACATCAGTTGGACTTTTGTTGGAGGAGACGGAGATGCCGTCTTGGATGGGGTGCACTTTGGCGACAATTTTGGTGATGACCACATGATGCCATCAGCCTGGCACATCTTCAGTTATTTGCCCCAACGTCATTGGGTGTTTCGGCCGTTTACAACAAGACACCCTCTGCTGAGGTTGGCCCACCACAGGATGTTCAGACCTGGCTGTGTGGCAGATGGTGACACCATGTGATCATTTGGAACCCCACACTGCATCTTTACGTTTCAGCCACAGCCACTGACTGCTCCGTTCTGCTGTAGTCGCAAGTTATCTGTTGAGCCTGCCCTCTAATCCCTTCTTCCTTCAGGAAAATTGTGGTGGGCCTTGCTACAAAGCCTCTACAGCCAACCTCCACTGGCCACACCTTCACATTCCAGCCCTGCCACTCTGCCTCAACTGCTAAATTGGCATATCGCAGTCTCTTCCGTTCATATGCTTCATGGATGGTATCTTCCCATGGGATGGTTAGCTCAATGATGAAGACATGTCGCCAGCATTGGGACCAGAGGACCAGGTCGGGGTGCAGGTTGCTCGTTGCGATTTTGGGTGGGAAGGTGAGCCTCTGGTTGAGGTCCACACGCATTTCCCAGTCTCGGGCTGCGCTCAGTGGGCCTCGATCTGGAGGAAATGACTTGGCCCCTCTTTCCTCCCCTTCCTGAACGAAGGATGTTTTTTGTGGGATGGTGGACTGGGGGTTTCGAGGCATGGCATTGGTGATTACCCTTCTGCTCTCTGACTCAGCAACCAAGCACTTCAACACCTGGTTGTGGTGCCAGGTATATCTTCCCTGTGTTAGGCTAGCCTTGCAACCCACCAAGATGTGTTTTGGTGGCACCAGGTCTGCGCACTGGGGACAGGCTGAGTCCTCTCCATACCAGACATGTAGATTAGCTGGCGAGGGCAGGACATCATATGTGTCTTTGATGATGAAGCTTATCCTGTTGGACTCCATGCTCCACAGATCGGTCCATGTGATGTTCCTCATTTCCGCGCCCTCCCACTTCATCCAGCGGCCTTGCTGGGCTTGGGAGACTGCTGTGGCACACCTGGCTGCTTCCTCCTGGTGGCGCATTTCCTCCACCACCATGTGGCACCGTTCAGCTGGAGTAGCCTTTTTCCAAGTGAGTGTTGTTGCTTCCAATCCAAGGCCGCCTCTACCATGTTGGATATGCCCCATGATATCCCAGTGTCTGAGAGCAATATTTGCCACCGCAACTGCTGCAGATGGTTTCCATTTCCTCCCCATTGCTAGGTTTGAGGAACCGCCTCTGACACATGGACGCCGGGATTCAGTGAGAGTCATCTCCAGCCTGGATTTGGCGCATTTGTACTCCTCCACCAAGCTTGATATCGGTAGGGAGAGGACTCCGTTGCCATAAAGACCTATGCTACTAAGGCATTTTGGCAGACCAAGCCACTTGCACACTGATCAGTCTATCCAGCCGATTGGCATGGGATAGTGTGACCTCGTAGATGGACGTTGGCAACATGAGACGGGGCAGCAGCCCAAACTGAAAGCACCACAGTTTCAGCTTTCCAGGCATAGCCGTGCTGTTGATATGCTTGAGGCCACTTATGGTATCCTGCTTGAGTTACTCCAACTGCTTGAAGTCCTTGAGCTCTGCGCTGTACCGGTTCCCAAGACTTTTGACAGGCTTCTCCAGAACTGTTGGTATTGGCTCGTTGTTAACCTGGAACCTCACATTGGTGAGATGGCCTATCACAATGGAGATACTGCGGGATTTGCTAGGTTTAATCTCCATTCGTGCCCATTTGGTGTTTCCCTGGAGTTTATCCAGCAGAGGTTTGGTGCAAGATAAACCTGAGCTCACAGGGTAAGTTTTTCTAAATAATTCGGCACTGGGACAGAAGTTACCAGCAACAAAGAAATGATTTTCCTTTCATCTTCATATGGTCTCTGTGGGCAATACAGGAACATTTAAACTACGATTCCCTAATGTCCATCTTAAGCCCTTCATCTACCCGAGAAACACTGGACAGAGCTTTAATTTGATTATTGGTGGTTACAACACACATATCTGATTCTTTTGTTAAAAGTCAAGGCCTCCGTTTTTGTTTAACTTGAAACTTCAAACCACTAGTAATCCAAAGGTCATTTGCTGTCATGTGCTTGCTTACTGCAGACATGAAAATTGTTTAATGTGAACAAATAAAAGCATTAATGTGAACAGTATGGTAAAAAAAAGAATTGATTTGTAAGTGATGAAATCAAAGTTAAATGTTTACTTTCAGCTACTTAAAAGGCCAATTTGAAGGATTTATCTTGTTACAAGTCAAATAAAAGGAAATGGAGCTGTGTGCTTTTCATTTCAAAATGCATTTTCATGAACAAAATCTCATTTACAAATGAAGTAACATTCAATATATTAAACATCTTAATATTTGAAGTCTCACAAATTTTTATTTATTATGATAACAACAAGTCTATCAATGAAACATTATCAGTGTTTTATTTCACCAAAACATAAACAACACAAATGTATTTTGAAATAATGCTAACTTTAGTTGTTGGACGATCTCTTGGTTTATGTAAATACAGATTTCTTGCTTTTGTTTCAAAACAACAAATTGAATTTTGAATTTTACACAAAGCTTTTAAATCTATTGTTAAAATATAAAAACTGTTTTTAAACAGTGAGGTAAGGTCAATACAATATTCTAATGGAACTGAATACATGAGGCTAGACATGTTTTTCTCAACATATATTTTTTAACGAGTCTTTTGTTTTCTGTTTTTTTTTTTTTAAAACAGCTTTTTTCTCTCCCTCTATAATTAGTATTGGTGAAATGAACATTACCATACTTTCTGTTTTTACGATATTGACTTCAATTCTATTTGTGCTCTGCTTTTTTTTCTGTGAAGGTCTTTATATGTGTGGTGAAAATCCAGCTTGTTGAATTTGGATGCAAAAAAGGTTTAACTAACATTCCAATCTGTTGTCATGGTTTCCTCTTCAGTGACAAAATGTTTCCTGCTCTGGGATTTGGAGCTCAACTCCCACCAGACTGGAAGGTGTGTGCTTGTCTCGGACACAAATGTATGAATAGTTGTATGAGGGAGAAGAAGGGGGGGGGGTCTTCGCAAATGCAAACACAAAAATATATTTCACACAGACACACAAACACACACACACACACACACACACACACACACAGATAAATCTGTAGGCATTATACATGCATATTCACGTGATTACGTAACTGTCAACCCATCTGTGTTGCCATGGCACTGAGCTGATGAAAAGGACAAAGGAGAGTGGTGAACAGGGAGAGGCTTGTAAAGAGAAACTGTAGGAGAAATGGACTGGATTCCTCAACACTACCTTAATGTATTGGAAGATATCAAGATGTGAAGTTAATCTCTGCTTGTCTTTTTTTCTCAGGTGTCACATGAATTTGCCATCAACTTCAACCCCACCAACCCTTTCTGTTCAGGTGAGCCACTGCAGTCGGTGGAGAGGTCGTCCATGACCCCGAGGAACATTTTCATGCATTGTTACCACCTAATGTGACTTTATACTGACAAGAACCAACAGTACCTTCACTCGCACTTGAGTCGTCACTAACATGGCAGTTTTTTTCCATTATTGTATCTATTCCACTAATAATTTCTCTAAACCTTCTTTTCTCATCTGTGTCTCTTGTGCAAATATTTGCCGGTAAGCTTCAAGACCATTTAGTTAGCTGTTTATTTCACAGTCTAAAGTACAGTACTTGTTTCTAATCATATTAGTGGAAACCCGTGGAAATTCCACGATAAAACAATAATATCAGACTTTCATACCAAACATACGAAAAGAAAAATTAGCTACCTTGTTCTATGGAGCTAACGCTACACTGCTAATGTGGAGAGCTCCAGCTAAACAATAGCCAGCTGATGCTAGCTGAGCTTTTGCTTCAACACAACGTGAGACACAGTGATGTCATGTATGCTAGCGCATATTCCTTCTAGATTACTTTACTACCTGAACAGTGATTTCTACATTTTATGTGAATGAATTATGAATAAATAAATATATAAACTTTATGACTCATGAAGAAAGAAACAGACGAACAAATATCCAACTGTCGAGCATGTTTATCAACGCATCTTGGACGTGGAGCTGTTATACGTCAGAAAATAGGCAGTTTTAACTCCGTCCATTCTGTGTGAACATGCTGACACGGGTAGCACACACTAACTTCACAGTGGTTTTTGTCGCAGGGAGACCCCTCCCCCCGGATAGAAAAAGTTTCGGTCCACACAACAACGCAGACCCGGCGTTTTCAAAAAACTTCACTTTGGCCTGCGTTTTTGTCCCAGATATCTGCGTTGTCGTGTGGATGAAAGACGGAACCGCAACAAAAAAGCCTCGCTGCCCGATGCCTTACACTTAAACCATATTGCTCACGTGATTCCGTCTGGCATATGCGCCATAATTGGTTGGGTGTGTGACAGCGTGAGACTTTTTAAGTGAGTTTATTCAAATAGATAGGTGGGGAGATTGTCAGACACGTACTGAAATAAAAGTGGTTACAGTACGCCCTCGTTCTTTGCGGTAAACATGTTCCAGGAACCACACGTGATTAAGGAATCCACGATCGAGATCGCAATCCATTTTCTTATTATTTACGTGTGATTTAAACGTTTGTGAACCTTCCCTATACTAATATTAACCCATCTTCTATCTGTACCTACACTCTTATCGACTGTTTCAAGCACTTTCGTGTCTCACGCAAGTCCAATACTGACGGAACGGAGTGCACACCCGGATACCGTCAGCCAGTGTGACTGCAGGGAAATGAATAAATCACTAAAATTAACAATTTCCAACAGTAGAAATAGTGGAATAACTTCAAATGCGCTTGTAGGTAAAGCCTTAAGACATTTTTCCTCTCATCCAAGAGGCTTCCTCAGAACTCAGAACTGACACCGACCAACATCAGATTATTGATGATCAACATGTAAACGTATTTACAGTCCCTAGTCTGCAAAATATGTGTGAACTGCTAGACTGAGAGATGTCAGCTTGTGAGCAGCGCCCCAGGATGGGTGTTAACACCATATCCAAACAGCTGATCATCTTCTTTTAGACAAAGCTTAAAGCAAGCCTCAGCAAACATTTCCCAATTATCACATCGGCTATATTTTTTAAATTATCAATATCTTGTACTTTTGATCCACAAAGTAAGATTTTATTTTCATCATGGTGCATTTGCGTGACTGCGCCATTAGTATTTGAAATGTGCAGGGTGCAAATGGGTTTATTGACAGATGCAAACAACTTGAGAGCCACCCGCTGAGGACACAACTGTGAGATTCAGAAGGCGCTTGTGTAACACATGTTTTAGCCTGGTAGAGGCAGGAGGTTATGCTAAAAAGGAACATTGATACACAGCCCTCTGCTAAAGAAAACCTGCATCAACATTATGTTCTATGTGCCTCCTCAAGAATATTTTCAGCTTCTTCTTATTATAACATCATCCTCCTCAAACACCTTTTCTTCTTAAGGTCAGCAGATGAACTGCTTCAGTGCAAATTGTAAAAACGAGCTTAACAGCTTAACTTTTTTTAAAGAGGACAATACAGTCTCCTGCACTCAGATAAACAGCAAACCCAGAACAGAGGACTGCAAAGTGACTGCTGTAAGACGCCTTGTTATAAAATACAATACAACATCCTGACAAGGGTTAGCAGCAGTAAAAGCAAGAATCAAACGGATGTTTGTATTTATTGAAATAGTGAAAATGTAAATTTACGTCATTCTTTTTGTTTGAACTTGTATGTTTTAATCAAACAGACGTGGGCAGACAGAATAGAACTATGGCAACGCGTAGACACTTAAAATAAACGGTGTGAACGTAACGGTGTTTACGTTCACTGATGACTTCTGGTCTTTAGACTTGTTATGTGAGCTGAGACACATGTTTGGTCGTCTGGTTGTTGAAGCTTGACACATTAATCGTTCAGGTGATTAATCTTCACTGATCTGACATTTGTTTTGAATTGTTTTGTTTCCTGTTATGTTCAGCATGTAGTCCGTGGTGTTCGTGGTGCTTCTCGGCCATAGCTAGCTGGGATATGCTAATGGATGGATGGATGGATAGATGGATGATGGATGGATGGATGGATCCATCACTCCATACTGCTGACTCTCTACAGCTCTGCTCAGCTTTGTTATCAGGATCTTCTCTGGAGGTTGTTTCCCTTTAGAGGACAGTAACACCTTAGCGTAGCTCGTTGTCATAGTGACACCATGAAAAAACTGTTTCAACTCCATCTTCCAAATAACACACATTGCCTGGAACTTCTCACTAATGACACGATGATGACCAGTCGATATCAGCTGTGTTTTCATGTCCAATTTTTTGGAACCTGCTCAGCTTTATGGAACCTCACCAATGTGATCCCAGTATTTTCATTAAAGTTTGATTCAAGTCTGGTTCTTCTCATTTGTTTTTGGCTGTTTCACGCTTTTTGTCATTAAGTTCTTTAACTGAACTCTTTGCCTCTGGTCATGTAACATATCGGAATCTAAACTACCTTATGAGGAATATCAATATGTTCACATGAGTGTCTGGTCCTTGTTTTAAATTTTCTCATTTCAGTTTGGAAGTATGAATAAATAAATGTAGAAGTGCTGTTTTTGTTTGCCACACATCACCCTGCCAAAATCTCTATAGTTCTAGAATCACATTTTTTCTCTCCTTGTCTTGTAGGTGTGGAAGGAATTGCCCAGGCCTACTCCGCCTGTCTCCCTCATATCCGTTTCTATGGTCCGACAAACTTTTCTCCAATTATCAGCCATGTAGCACGTTTTGCTGCTCAGGCGCTTCAGCAAGAGAAAGCAGCGGTAGGTGGCGGCTTACCTCTATGGTTTTACTTCATTAAAGCAGAATCTACAAGAGCAGTAAGACAAAGAAAATACATTAAAGAAAACATCACAAATTTACAGGCCAATCAATCCCGCTCATATTCCTGTCTGCATGTGTCTTCCCTAAATTCTTCTTCAGAGACTGGGGTTCAGATGGGTTTTGTAGTTTTTGTGTCAACTAACAAAAAATAATACCTACTAGTGACTCATGTCATAAATAAAACATACTATTTACTAAAATTGCTCAAAGTTTGTGTTGACAGATCTACACACAATAGTTTCAGTAGACCCATGCAGCTTCTGTGACATCAATGATTGTTCATCTCCACTCCACTTTTTTCCCCAGGGATTTTCTGCGATGAGGAAGGCCAAGAACACGAAGGCCAAATATTTTGCTCGCAATTGTCCAATTCCCTGATGTCTCTCTTGTGGTATTTTGTTTTATTTCTGCTCCCCAACTCTGTGGCTGTTATGTTTATGCTCATATAATCATCTTTTTCTATTTGAACTACAGAGACACCCCCACTCTATTGTAAGTGCTCATCCCCAAACGGAACAAGGTGTGATTACAATTTCAAACAGCAAACGCTCTCTGTAAGAATATCTATGCTACCATTACTGCAGTAGCCTGGAGCCGTTACAAGTGCCTGTCAAGTTTGTACCCTGAGCAGCTGGATGGCTGATTGGACAAGCTATTTTTTGGCTCAGAGCCATGGCATGTTGACCAAAGTGTGAAGAAGGGGGGTGACAGACAGGAGTGACAACTTGTGTCCTGTTATCATCCATCTAACACTCCTAATTAGCTGAGACATTGACCAAGCATTTCGCACATTTTTGGCTATAATAGAATAATAGGGAAACATCCTCAATCTCTTTTTCCTCTTCATTCGGGTCCCTTACACCTTCATTTGTTAGAAGCGTGAAGGCGTTGGGTGTGATGTAACACAGGTAATGATGATTCATCTTGTCCCACCTTTGTGATGCCTCTGGAGGTAATAACATCAGGAGGAAAAAGCCTATTCATCAATTAAGAACTTAAAAATTAAATCCAGGTAGCCAAAAAACAAAAGAAAGGAGCTTGCGTGATCATTTTTTTGTAAACTGGGGAAAGAGAAACCAGGTAGAATATGTTAAAATAACTGAGCCAATAAAAAAGACAGGAAGACTAAAGCCAAACGTGGTTTGCATGGCTTTGTCAGCTCCTCAGCAGCTCTGGACGAGGGGGCCTGAAACTGTGTGCACATATGCTGATGAGAAATCAATCAAGACATAAAAATTCAAAATCAATAGGAGTCTTATCAATGAAATGTACGTCACTACATAACAGAACAGCAAAAGCACATCGTGACACATACAGTAGACACACACATCACTCAGATTACAACAGGTTTTCAAATCAAGCAACCAAAGCACAAATGACTTGGATGGAGACTTAAATATCAACCTTTTTATAGGACTTTTATAAGACCAACAAACTTCCATATGAAATGTGAGACTTGATTTTCTTTACATGGCATTGGGAAAACCCCACCAAGAAATACAAGGCAGCTGGCTACAGTGTCTGCTGCTGACCTCACAATCTAGTCTAAGAGACAGTTTAAAGCACCCTTTCGCCCATCAAAATGGATTTATATGTGTTTGCTGTTTAATGTCTATGTAAAACTGTGTACTGTATTGTGCATTACACTTTGTACGATATAAGATAGCCAGCAACATGCCCTGATGCTGCTGGTTCTTCTGATGGAAGAACCATTCTTCCATTGCTCACAGAATGTCTGCACACTCCTTTAACTGACACACCACATCAGTTTAATCATTGTCCTGGTCAGTGTGAACAAACAGGCATTATAGGGAAGAGACTTAAGCCATTCTTGCACAACCTGTTTGTGAAAAAAGTTTCTGAATGAACTCAGCAGTCACCAGAGACGTGGTGTGTTCTGTCATCCTCTACTATCTGTTCATTTCTCTGACTCCCATTCATGTAATAATGTACATATCTGTTCTTTTCAGTAGTCAGATGCAGAGGTCTTAATGAACAGTATTTGGCTGGGCTGCTAGGAGACTATTCTAATAACAAAATATGTAATGTCTTCTGGTGCTTGAGGATGGACCCACATAAGAGCATTTAGCTACTCAGGCCTTTGAGCCGCAGACTGAGACAGTAGTTAGTGCTGCCAAGGGCTCTGGGTTCCAACCCCAGTAAGACCTGGAAAAATCACATCTAGCCAGTATTATTGTCATTTTTTTTTCTTTAACGTCAGACCTCAGAAGAAATGGAAGGAAGAGAGGTACAGTGCACCCGCAGTCTTTGCAGTCAATGCGTTCCAGGAACAACATACGACTGAGGAATTTGCGATCGAGATCGCGATCTACTTATCTTATTATTTACAGTAATTTAAACATGTATGAACCCTCCCATACTGATATTAAATCACCTCCTATCTGAACTACCTTTTCCTACACTCTCATCGACTGTTTTAAGCACTTTTATGTCTCACGACAGTCCAAGACTGCAGAACGAGCGCACTTCCGGATGCCGTCAGCCAAAAGAATGCGTGTACAGTATCACGTGACTGCTGACCAAAAATCTGCAATGAGGTTGAGTCGCAATCCAACGACTCGGCGAGGGCGCATTGTATTCTCGCCATACCAAAGCAGTATTGGCTAACGGCAAGATTTGCAGGTGGAGGAAGCGTCAGTGCTGTGCATCGGTTCGGTCATCGGTTCAGAGACAAACTGAGGGAATGTAAGGACAGCTACAGGAGGAACCTGGAGGCCAAACTCCAGCAGAACAACATGAGGGACGTGTGGTCGGGAATGAAGAAGATCACAGGGAGCTCAGGGAGCAAAGTTATCCCCTGAAGTCCGAGCTGAGGACAAAAGAACGAAGCAAAATGCAAACAAATATTCAATAAAGGCATAGTGGATTTTTGGGGCAACATAAAAATCTTTTAGTGATGGGACAGTTGTCAAGAAGAGCTTAAAGTCCATTCCAACCAAGATTTTAATGAATGTAAGGCCATTCTCATGCTCCTTTCTCTCATGAAGAAAGTTCTTTTGCATTTTTCCCCTGAAAGAGCCACTTTTTATTAATGCTTTCTGAAGATGTTAATGTCTTTTTACTTGAAATGTAGGCCTTTAGTTGTTTAGGCTCGGACCCCCTTAATTTATGAGAAAAAAAGGGTTATTTAGCTCTGTTTGCACTTTATTTTTAATTCTGAAGTTTGTGCGTGTTCTTCAATCTAACATAAAGGCTTTTAATTTATTTTCCCGCGTCTTATATATGGTAAAAGAGCCAGCTGTGCACTCAGTTAAATAACAAAAATTGATAATAACTAGGGCTGTCAGTTTAACGCGTTAATTAGATTAATTAATTACGTTGCAAAGTAAAGCGCTGTAAAAATGAACGCAATTAATCGTGAGTGGCAAGACGTTTCAGTTCAGTTCGAACTGAAGAAGTCTCTTGGATGAGAGACGAAACGTCTTCAAGAACTTTCTTAACGTCCAGTGGATCGACTCAACAGCTTTTGGATGGTCCCACAGGGATGTGATCATCCCTTCATCCATACACACTGCTTATCCTTTGCGATGTTGTAGGAGGCTGCATCTTATCCTGGGTGACATCAGTCATGTGGAGATGAAGACCTTTGCAGGTCACCAGTTCATTAAAAGGCAAACATATCAACAGACAAACATCCATTTGCATTAACAACTATGGGAAAATCCTACTGGATTCAAACCCTGATCCTTCTAGAAACCCAGCTAACCACTGCTTCACCATAGCACTCATGATTCTATCATTCATACATAGAAGATCAGACATGCCAACTTTCACCAAACTGTACAGATCTCCCATGTGTATATATCCAGTGGTATTTCTCCTGACTGAATCCAAAGCGTGCAGTAGCTGGGTATCATTACGCTCCCACAGAGCTTTTTGTCCTTAATTGTACCTTGTCACCCTGCGGAGAACAAATACATGAGCGAAATACACAAAGGATTGTATTTGTCTGGGAACAGTACTTGTTTCTTTAAGGAAAATGTTGCAGATTATTGGTTGTAGCTTACATACTAGTATACTGGTTACAGTGGTGTGTGCATGATGGGAAAAGTGGTTGAATAGGTTGTAGAGGGCAGAAATCTGAGCTCAGTGTTTTTTCTCAGATAACGAGAGAACCTGCGACTACAATGACTGCTTGTGCAAACCGTGTGACTGTGTCTCTGCACACAGCTGCAAAGACACAGGCCAGATCAGTGAGCGACCCTGTCTGTCTGTGTGATAATGATTCTCTAATGAGCACTGCTGTTAGCACATTAAAGAGACAGGCTTCTCAGCACCTCCCAGTGTGTGTGTGTGTGTGTGTGTGTGTATGTACTGTATGTGTGTGTATGTGTGTGTGTGTGTGTGTGTGTGTGTGTGTGTGTGTGTGTGTTTTTAGTAAGTCTCATTGTCATGTTACAGTCTAGTATGTTAAACTGATGCACATCCTGTTTGTCCACATATCCTCTGCCTTCTATCGAAACACATCACATCCAGTAACTGTGAACATTCACTTTTCAAAAATTGAGTATAGATTAAATTCAGGTTGAGTGCTTAAGTCTTCGCCTTTGAATTGGCTTTTGAATCACTATCAGCTGTTGGCAAAGTGATTCAGCATGAATCACTACATACACTCACTGGTCACTTCATTACGTGTAACTGTTCATTTGCTTGTTAACACAAATAGCTAATCAGCTAATCATATGTAATCTCAGCCACATGTATAGATTTTAATTTCACCAATCCAGATTGTGATCCAGACACAGACCTAGATTATCAGCCATCTGGATCTCCCTACAATTAATTCTGAAACACAGAATAGTTTTTTCTCTGTTTTTTTTTTTGTTTTTCTATCCACCGGCCCAACCTTTCCCTTTGTTTAGCTCTCACAGACTGCCATCAAATGTTTCACTGACTTGTTGTGCCTCATCTATAGACATTATTTTTCTGTCAGGATGCCTCAGGTTTGCTCATTAATTTGTAGGTAAATGTACAGAAACATAACAGATGACAACATACTTCAGAGTTTTCCAGTATGACACTAAAGCCAGATGACTTTATCTCTTGTTTGTTTTTTCGTCTGTTCCGCCTTTGATTGTTTAGATTCATATTTTCTTGTTTTTTCCTCATAAGGGTTTTTCCATCTCCTGCCCCCTTCTCACTACATCTCCAATCATTTGTATCTTTTTTTTTTTTTTTTACCTTTTTCATTTATCTGCTGTTATTATCTTTTGCTTATCTGCTCCTCTGCATCCACAACACAGTTGTTTTCCTGTAGTTGCAGTATAAACATGATTGTAACACATTTTCTCAGCCTTTAAAAGGGTCTGGCTACAACATTACCATAAAAGGTGACGTATTTTTACTCGTTTTTCTGTCTCTTGCCATTGGTTTGTCTTCCCCTCTGCAGCAGTACTTCACTCTCCTCATTATAACCGACGGTGTCATCAGTGACATGGATGAAACTCGTCATGCCATCGTACAGGCGTCTAAGCTACCCATGTCCATCATCATCATCGGTGTCGGCAATGCAGACTTTGCTGCCATGGAGTTTTTGGACGGTGACGCCAGTGTTCTGAGGTCCAACACAGGAGAGGAGGCCGTTCGGGACATTGTGCAGTTTGTCCCCTTCAGGGATTTCCGTAATGTGAGTATTGATTTCAGATGGTTAAAGAAATGAATAAAGCATGCTAAAATTTTATTTGAAGGGCCATGGTTATGATGGTCTTATTGACCATTATAACCATGAGATGGGTTTGTCACAAAGAAAAGGAGTTTCTTCTTTCTAGTTCTTGTGTGTCATTAAGTGGCATTTGGTCAGTTACAGTAATCAATCAGTCATAAATCAAGTTTTATTTATAAAGCACTTAATCATGGCAACAGACATGTCAAAGCGCTTTAACAGTCAGAAAAAAATACTTATTTTATTATTTACAGTAATTTAAACGTTTATGAAGCCTCCCCAAACTTATATCAAACCATCTTATATCTGTCTTACCTTTCCCCACACTCTTCTCCTTTCGGCTTTTCCCTTCAGGGGTCGCCACAGCAAATCAGTTGCCTCCATCTAACCCTGTCTTCTGCACCCTCTTCTCACACCAACTACCTTCATGTCCTCTTTCACTACATCCATAAACCTCTTCTTCGGTCTTCCTCTAGCCCTCCTGTTGTCCTCATTTTCTGTATACACCCTGTATCCATCCGGTCAAAATGACCCGTCTTCACTAAACCCCCAATATAAGCAGCTCAATTGAATTTTAAACACCAAATTTCATATTGCTTGAAGAAAGAACTTGTCCTTCACCACAAATTTTGTGATATTGTTCTCCCTCTTCTCTTGTATTTCTATATCTTAAGAAAAGGAAAAAATGTGCGAAAAGGAGTTTTGGATGCATTTTTATTCATTCCAATGACTAAAGTTTCTTTCTTTTTTTTCCTCCAGTGAACAATTTAAGGCAATACAAAACAATCAATAGAATACAATACAAAAATATGAAAAATAACATAACCCATTCAACTAATTAGCACATGTAGCGCAGTATGCAAGTGCACAGCCTTTGCAGACATATTTCTTATACCTGCAGCACACAGTATGTTGAGTCGATCCACTGGACGTTAAGAAAGTTCTTGAAAATGTTTCGTCTCTCATCCAAGACACCTCTTCAGTTCAGTTTAGATCCACCGTCAACATGACTGCCAACATGTTTCTAGTTTAGAAAGATTAAATATACTCACATGAACTGCAGTGTGGTTGTAACTCCAGATCATCAGATGATGTCATATTACCTAAGTGTGACCTCACTGCACCCTACTCAGGTCCCAGCTAGGTCCATCCAGCTGGATGTGAGCACATGGATTTACTTGTATTTGCATGTTTGCATGACGTGTACAGGAGGCATTTTGTTCAATTATGTACATTTTATGTGCGTGTGTGGGCTGCTGGTAGGCAAGCTGTCTTCCTCTGTAGTGGGAGGAATGAAAGTATTTACTGGATTCGTTCCAGTTTGTTGGTGGGAGGGTGAGAGAGAGAGCAACAGATAAAGAGAGGAAAAGAGAAAATGACGCTGAGACAGAGGAAACAATAATTAGTGACTGTGGATGTCGAGCTGTGTTGGTACACAAACTTCACCATCGCTACAAATTATTATCTTCATAAATTTAGTATATTTGCTGGTGATTCATCAGTAGTTCTTGGTAGAACACAAGGCATTGGTTTTCAAACATGTTGAATATTAAGAACAAAACACAAACGTCTATAGAACGCTGGGAACCCAGTGAGCCAAAAAATTTGAAGGTGTAAAGGAAGAGTTCACCAAAACAGTGAGCATGACTCAGGATCTCCCCACCTCAATGGAAGTTTTTTTGGTCAACACAGAATTTCTAGACCTTCACAGTAAGTCAGAGACGTGTTGTTCTCCTGAACAACTGAAGAACACATGGACTTGCTTTAAAACATTTAAATAAACAGATGAATTGACTGAAGCAAGCCCCATGTCTGAGGAAGGCTCACTACCTCCAACATGTCTACAGGCATATCCAGACAAGACCAAACCTTGGCCATGTCCCCTGCCTCTGTGTTGCATCACGAAACAAAGATGTCTGCTGAAGTATCTGAAGCAGATGTAACTTGACATTTTATTGTTGTTGTTTTTTCAAGCTGAAAGATGAGAGAGTTCATGATGAATAAAAAAATCCTGCCTAAACTAACAAGTTATGATTCCTTGACCCAACCATCGGAAGATAGCTTGTTTCATAGCAGAGGTTCTTAAACTTTTGCCTGTAGGGTTGTCTTAAAGAAGCAGTGTAAATAAATGTGAAGCACATCTAAAATCCTATGAAGCTGGTTCATAAAGAATTAAAATGAAAAAAAGCTGGAATCCTGCATGTCTATGGAGATTCACACCTCAATATAAAATGTAAGGTGGACAGATTTTTCACAGAGCTGAAGAGGAGAGCTGACATTTTCTATCAACTAAACCTGAAGAAGCCTTCAGGTATTCTTCTAAAATGCTTTGGATGTGATGTCTGATCGGACTGTTGGACAGGAATGTCCACTTTGGATCAATTGGCGATAAGAGTCTCCTGTAAATGTCAAAATGGCCTTAAAACAAGCATTAAAAACTTCTGCCATTCTCATAAAGTTGTTTGTGAACATTATTATTGTTTGTTGGTGGAATGTAGCCGCAAGAGGGCACAAGCCAGTGTCTTATTGTGCCGGTCCAAAACCCGGATTAATACAAAGAGTTGTTCCAGGAAGAGCATCTGACGTAAAACTTGACCCAACTTGATCAAGCCTATGACTTCCATACCGGATCGGTTGAGGCCCGGGTTAACAACCGCCATCGGTGCTGTTGACCTACAGAGTGCCGGTGGAAATTGGACTACTGTTGGTCGAAGAAGGAGAGGAGGAAAGTGTGTCCGTAGGAAGAGAGACAGAAGAGGAACGCCAGGAGTATAGGACTTAGAGTAGGGACGTTGAATGTTGGAACTATGACAGGAAAAGGTAGAGAATTGGTTGACATGATGCAGAGGAGGAAGGTAGACATACTGTGTGTCCAGGAGACCAGGTGGACAGGTAGCAAGGCTAGAAATTTAGGAGCAGGGTTCAAGTTGTTCAATCATGGTGTAGATAGGAAGAGAAATGGAGTAGGAGCTATCTTGAAGGAGGAGTTTGTTAGGAATGTCCTGGAGGTAAAAAAGAGTGTCAGATAGAGTGATGAGTCTGAAGCTAGAAATTGAAGGTGTGATGTTCAATGTTGTTAGTGGGTATGCTCCACAGGTAGGATGTGAGCTGGAGGAGAAGGAGAAATTTTGGTTGGACTTTGATGAAGTGATGCAGAGCAAACCTAGAAGTGACAGAGTTGTCATTGGTGCAGACTTCAAAGGACCTGTTGGTGCAGGAAAAAGAGGTGATGAGGAGGTGATGGGCAGGTTTGGTATCCAGAAGAGGAATGCAGATGGACAGATGGTGGTTGACTTTGCAAAAAGGATGGAAATGGCTATAGTGAATACTTTCTTCCAGAGGAGGCAGGAACATAGGGTGACCTAAAAGAGTGGAGGTAGGGGTACACAGGTAGACTACATCTTGTGTGTAGACGGTGTAATCTGAAAGAGATCAGTGACTGTAAAGTAGTGGGAGGCGATAGTGTAGCTAAACAGCATAGGATGGTGGTGTTTAGGATGACTCTGGTGGTGAGGAAGATGAAGAGGACAAAGACAGCAGAGGACGAAATGGTGGGAGCTGAGAAATGAAGACTCTTTTACAAAGGAGTTAAGACAGGCTCTGGGTGGTCAAGAGGGGCTTCCAGATGACTGGACAACTACAGCTAATGTAATCAGGGAGACAGGTAGGAGAGTATTTGGTGTGCCATCTGGAAGGAAAGTAGATAAGGAGACTTGGTGGTGGAATGAGGAGGTACAGGAGTTCATACAGATAAAGAGGTTAGCTAAGAAGAAATGGGATACTGAGAGGACTGAGGAGAGTAGACAGGAGTACAGGGAGATGCAGCGTAAGGTGACAGTAGAGGTAGCAAAGGCCAAACAAGAGAAAGGACAAAGACTAGAAGAGGTGGCTGTTGTGGACCAGGAAGTAGCAAAGATTAGTCAGGATGAAGTGAGGAGGACATTGAAGAGGATGAAGAATGGAAAGGCACTCGGTCCTGATGATATACCTGTGGAGGTATGGAAGTGTCTGGGAGAGGTGGCAGTAGAGTTTTTGACTGGGTTGTTAAACAGGATCTTAGATAGTGAGAAGAGTAATGGAGGAGAAGTGTGCTGGTGCCCATTTTTAAGAGCAAGGGAAATGTGCAGAGTTATGGCAACTAAGAGGAATAAAGCTCAGGATTTAAAGCTGGACTAAGGGCAGAAGTGAGCATTTGCGAGCAGCAGTATGGTTTCTGAAGAAGAATGTACAGGCAGGATGGAACGGGTGGAGAAACGTGTCAGGTGTCATGTGTGATAGAAGTTTCAGCTAAAATGAAAGGTATAAGACTGCGGTGAGACCAGCGATGTTGTTTGGTCTAGAGACAGTATCACTGAGGAAAAGACAGGAGACAGACCTGGAGGTAGCAGAGATGAATATACTGAGGTTATCTTTGGGAGTGACCAGGATGGATAGGATCAGGAATGAGTACATCAGAGGGACAGTACATGTTAGAGGTTTTGGAGATAAAGTCAGAGAGGCCAGACTGAGATGGTTTGGACATGTCCAGAGGAGAGGTAGTGAATATACTGTATAGTGAATATAATATAGTGAATATAAAAGAAAAGAAGAAGATTATTGTTTGTTGATGGGATCTATGACACATGTCCTCACTGAGCTGGTGAAAGAAGAATGTTAGCATGTGTTGTGTCGCTTGGATTTCAATTACTGTACACTGAGTGATTTACTTCTGGAAAGTAATCTGGATCCAGCTATTTATTTTTAGTGTTGGTCTTTGAACAGGCCATGTTTACAGCTGTAGTGTTTTGCTTCAAAAACAATTGGTTCATGGCATCTCCTGACTGAAATGTTTGATCAAGTATAAGTAGTTGTGCTCACACAAAATTGTCTTATTTGTCATACTACAGAAGTGAAGGAAGTTAAGATACCTGTTTATTGCAGCATGTGATATGTCTGTCAAAGTCTTTGACATGTAAACTCTTCAGGGAGATTGTTGTCAGAAGGTGTCAGGCCTGATCACAGCAGGATAAATCCCCACATTGGAGTCAGTGGTGGTGGCGGATGACTCTGATGAAACTGGTTGGATTTGATGGTGTTTGCTGCGTTGGTGAGGTAGGAATCTGGCTCCTCGGGTGGGGCACTGGGCCATTTCACCTGCTTGGTGATGATGGCGGAGCATGAACATCGGATGACGAACTATATGTGTATGGGTTAAAGTAGCCCTTGTGGACCCTGGTGGTGGTCCAGGAGTACAAACATCATCAGACAAGCTGCATTTGTTAGCATTCACTGAGTGGAACCAGCAGACGTCACAACTCCAAGCACATCAGCTGTGTACATTCTCTAATGAATGATTCTTTGCTCTTTTTCTCTACCAGGCACCCAAGGAGACCCTTGCCAAGTCTGTCCTGGCAGAGCTTCCTCAGCAGGTGACCCAATACTTTAAACAACGAAATCTACCACCCATCAACCCAGCCCCAGAGTGAGACAAACAAAGGGCTGGAGCCCTAATGGTGTACAATAATCAACGAAACCTCTCTTTACGTCTACAGCCAACATCTCAGAATGAAAGTGTGTGAACAAAAATAAGCTGTAAACAAAAATAAGTTGTGGGTAAAAAAAAATCAAACACTGAAGACATCCCTGCTGTTCTATTAACAGAGGTTTTACTGGTTATGTTTGGTCAATATCCAGTGTGAATCCATCAGATGCGATAGTCTCTGTTTTCTTAAAGCAGTCCAGCAAAGGATTGTGATCATGGTGCGTGAAGAGCTCGTATGTCGCCAGTGATGGCAGGTATCACCAAATGTTTGTTTAATATGTATCTGTGTGTGTGTGTGTGTGTGTGTGTGTGTATGTGTGTGTGTGTGTGTGTGTGTGTGTGTGTGTGTGTGTGTGTGTGTGTGTGTGTGCGCGCGCGTATATATATGAAAGTGAAAGTGTGGTGTCTTAGAGACATTAAAATATGGTGGTTTATCAGAATTTCTTTTTTGGCTCTTTGCATGTGCGTCTCGTGTTTGGTGCAATGTGATACATGCTTAGTGTCAAGTCCCTAGGATTCTGTCAGTGGTGGAGTACGTCCCTTTGTCACATGGATTGTCTTCAGGTCTAGCAGTGGTGAGCAGAGGTTTAGGTCATAGTGGCAGCTGTAGTACCAACACACCATCAATGTGATACTGTGTAAACTCTTTAGGCTGTTGGATATGAGACAGCTTTTGTTAGCTCAGCTTTTGCTTTTGATGCTGCACGTTGTCAATATTTACTCACTGTTTACCGATCCTGATGATCGCAAATGCATGACTTTTTTTTCTTAAAAATATATTAATGAGATTTTATAAATACTTTGATCAGATTCTACAGAAAGAGAAGGATGTGTTACAACAGACAGCAATAGATGTTAGTGCCAGACTGGAGGAGTGGAGATGGATGACAAGTTTCTGATATGCATATATATCGAATGTATATTTATATGACGCTGACTCCGTTCCGAGAAGCTGATGTTTCTGACTTGTTTTAATGTACTTTTTATGCAGTGCTGAATTGTCCTCTTAAACTAATACATGTATTGTTGTGCATCTTTGTAATAAATGTGTTGCTAATGATTTTACCACGTTGTCTTTGTCCACTCTCAGGTTAATAAACTGAAGGAAACATCAAAGTTTTCTGTTTCTGTGGCAACACATCTCAAACATCATAACAGAAATAACAAGGCCTGGAAAATTACCACAAACAGATTAAATTAAATTTAAACAGATTAGGTACTGCTAACAAAGTGACAACGGATATGCAAAATAATTAAAACAACTACAAAGACTGACAGAAAATGACCACTCACAAATAAACAACATTTTAACAAAGGAAAAGAGACAAAAACTGCAACCAATGGAATTTGGCAACGGGATTCTTCTAGACTGGAAATCGGATCACATTCCTTGTTTTCTCAGATGTCCCTTACAAACATGAAAGTATTGTTCTATGCCAGCCTGTTGCTGCTGCCATCATCAACTACTGTGGGTGAAATTAGAGTTCTGGCAGACATGTCTGTTAGAAAAATAACAAGAACTGGATACCAGACAGACAGCAATGAGCCATTACCTTATGGTGGTGAAGAGGTTTGTGTGCCCTAAGGATCCTGGGAGCTATGTTGTTGGGAGTCTTGTACTCCTGGTAGGGTCACCCAAGACAAACAGGTCTCAGGTGAAGGGGCAGACAAAGAATGGTACATGCAAGACCAAAAAGGGAAACAAGTGACCCTGCCCAGAGGAAGCCCGGGGCCCACCTCTGGAACCATGCTTGGACGGGGGGCTCGTCAGCGAGCGCCCGGTGGCTGGGTCTGCCACGGGGCACGGCCGGGCTCAGCCCGAAAAGGCAATGTGGACTCTTCCCACCCCTGTGGACCCACCACCCGCAGGGCAGACCAATGGGGTCGGGTGCGCTGCCATATTGGTGGCAGTGAAGACAGGGTCACGACGGACCAGACCTGGGCAGCAAAAGCTGGCTTTGGGGACGTGGAATGTCATCTCACTGGCGGGGAAGGAGCCGGAGCCTGTGTTGGAGGTGGAGCATTACCAGTTGGATCTGGTGGGGCTAACCTCCACGCATAGCCTTGGTTCTGGATCCAAACTCCTGGATAGGGGACGGACCTTGTTTCGGAGTTATGTCAGGCGTGAGGCACAGGGTGGATGTGGGGATACTCATAAGCTCCCGGCTGAGCGCCACTGTGTTGGAGTTTACTCTAGTGGATGAGAGGGTCACCTTCCTACGCCTTAAGGCTGTGGGTGGGAAAACTGACTGTTATTTGTGCATACGCACTAAATAGCATCTCAGAGTATTTGGCCTTCTTGGGGTCCCTAAATAGGGTCCTTTATGGGATCCCTGTAGGGGACTCTATTGTTCTCCTGGGGGACTTCAATGCACACATTGGCAATGATGGAGACACTTGGAGGGGCGTGATTGGGAGGAACGGCCTCCCTTATCTAAACCCGAGCGGTGTTATGTTGTTGGACTTCTGTGCTAGTCACGGATTGTTCATAACTAACACCATGTTCAAACACAAGGATGCTCATAAGTGTACCTGGTACCGGAGCACCCTGGGTCGGAGGTCAATGATCAATCTTGTGATTGTATCATCTGACCTTCGACCGTGTGTTTTAGACACTCAGGTGAAGAGAGGGGCAGAGCTGTCAACTGATCGCCACCTGGTGGTGAGTTGGGTCCGTTGGTGGAGGAATCCTTTGGATAGACCTGGTAAGCCCAAACAAGTAGTACGGGTGAACTGGGAACGTCTGGAGGATGACTCTGTTCGCGAGGCCTTCAATTCACACGTCCAAAGGAGCTTCTCTTGAATCCTGTGTTGTCCTGTCTGTGTTCTACCTGTTGTACCGTCTACCGTGGGTCCGAGAGGACTGCAATTTCATCTGTGCTGTATGTCGTGCATATATGTACCATATATGTATATATATGTATATATTTGACAATAAAGCTGACTTTGACTTTGAGGGGTTACAGTATGGTGGGCTAAGGATCGCTGCTTTTTGCAGATGATGTGGTCCTGTTTACGTCATCGGCCTGTGACCTGCAGCACTCACTGGTCCGGTTTGCGGCCGAGTGTGAAGCGGCGGGGATGAGGATCAGCACCTCCAAATCTGAGGCCATGGTCCTCAGCAGGAAACCGGTGGACTGCCTTCTCCGAGTGGGAAATGAGGTCCTTCCACAAGTGAAGGAGTTTAAATACCTTCGGAACCTGTTCACAAGTGAGGGAACAATGGAGAATGAGATTGGACGGAGAATTGGGGCAGCAGGAGCAGTATTGCTGTCGCTTTACCGCACTGTTGTCACAAAGAGGGAGCTAAGCCGAGAGGCAAAGCTCTCTATCTACAGTTCAATCTTCATTCCTATCCTCACCTATGGTCATGAGCAATGGGTCATGACAGAAAGAACAATATCGCGGATACAAGCGGCGGAAATGGGCTTTCTCAGGCGGATAGCTGGTGTCTCCCTTAGAGATAAGGTGAGAAACACTGCTATTTGCGAGGGGCTCAGAGTAGAGCCGCTGCTCCTTCGCGTGGAAAGGAGTCAGCTGAGGTGGTTTGGGCATCTGGTGCAGATGCCTCCGGGGCGCCTCCCTAGGGAGGTGTTCCTGGCACGTCCAGCGGGGAGGAGACCTCGGGGCAGACCCAGGACCAGGTGGAGGGATTATATCTCAACACTGGCCTGGGAACGCCTTGGGATCCCCCAGTCAGAGCTGGTGGATGTGTCCGGGAAAGGGAAGTTTGGAGCTCCCTTTTGAAGCTGCTGCCCCCGCGACCCCATTCCGGATAAGCGGTGGAAGATGGATGGATGGATGGATACCAGACAGACAGCAAGAGGCTGGTTGGACCAAGTGAAGGCTGTGAACTGATTAGTAAACATAAACCATCTTATGGGAAGTCTAGCTAAAGATAAAATGAGCATGTGAACGAGAAATGATAATAAGGGTGTGATTTATTGGGGGAGGGGGTCATCCCCCCCCTGATTTTTCATCTCTACCTTTGCTGAATGAATTTTATCCTCTGAGGTTTCCCACCAGACTCACATGAATGACGCTCTGATGGGCATCCCGCTCATCAAAAGTCAAACATATTTTAAGCTCAATTATTCTGTTTTATTACTCATACACAAACTAAAAGGACTCTATGTCGTACCACAACTTCTGTTATTACTCTACCAGAGCATCATCCAACCCATCCTCCTGTTGTTACTCTACCAGAACTTCATCAAACCCATCCTCCCGAACTGTGCCACATGTTTCTTTGCTGTTCTTTCTGTAGCAAACTGGGCAAAACTCAAAGGCATCACAAAAACAGCTAGTAAAATCATTGGTCTCTTCACACCTAACATCACTGAACTAAATAACAGGTCCATCGCTCGCATGGTAAACTGCATAGTTTAAGACACCAGTCACTACACAAATACATTACACCACTACTGTTAGGAAGCAGGTACAGGAACATAAAGTTTAGTGGGGCATGTCTCAGAAAAAGTCTGATCCCTGCAGCTAACGCCATCCTGAGCAGCAGACCTTGCTGGTACTGCTCTGTCTGCTAATGTTTCCGCATTTTTACTGTTTTTCTCTTGTCTCAGTCTTATGTGGGTAACGTTTATTTAATAGTCATATGTCACGTGCAAGGCAGCATGGTGGCATAGTGGGAAGTGCTGTCGCCGCACAGCAAGGCGGTTCCAGGTTCGCATCCTGCTCTGTGTGAAGTTTGCATGTTCTCCCAATTCCTGCGTGGGTTCCCTCCGGGTTCTCCAGCTTCCTCCCACCTCCAAAAAACATGCACTTCAGGTTAATTGGCCATTCCAAATTGCCTGTAGTGTGTGAGTGTGAGCGTGCATGGTTGTCTGTCTCTGTGTGGCTCCATGGTGCACTGGCATCGTTCCCGGAGTTTGCCCCGCCTCACACCCTAAGCCAGCTGGGATAGGCTCCAACTCCCCATGACCGGCTACGGTGGATAAAGCGGTGATTAGAAAATGGATGGATATTAGTGCAATGTATTGTCTGTAATGTACATTTAACGTCTTTCCTTCTCAAAGACGTTAACTGTACATTACGACAACAGGAAACAGTTCTGTCTCCTGTTGTCACTATTTCTCTAACTCATACTCATACTGACTCACACTGATTCTCTGCAAAATGATGAGAGGAAGAGGAGTTTTTGGAGGAGTCTGAAAACAAAAATATGAAGGATACTCTAGACTGGATGGTCTCTTCTATGGAAAAATTAAAGAGCAAGTTAAAAAGCGACTTTGATAAGTTAAGGAGTGATTTTGATAAGTTAAGGAGTGACTTTGATAAGAAGTTGGAAGTTAAAATCGTTGCTAGATGAAATGAAGGACGAAATGAAGAAAATGCAGAAAGACATTGATGAAAAAGACTGAAGAAATATTGTCTTAGAACAGGGAAAACAAAGAATGGATGATTCTGAACAAATGATTCGTATAAATTGTGCGGTCATCACTGGGATCAAAATCAAGCCCAGGAATTATGCACATGCTGTGGCCAGGGGAGAGGGACCTGAGCACAGCGCGGACACTGAGACTGTGGAGCAACAAGTGAGTTCTCAACTGAGGGATCTGGAGATAACTATAGATCTGGACCAGATTGAGGCATGTTATCTATTACCATCTGGAGGTAGGAGACCATCTGCAGTGTTGATAAATTTCCAGAATCGTAAACATTGCTTTTCTGAAATACTGCTTCAAACCAAAAGGAAAAAATGTCTACATTAATGAGAATCTCACTGAAAAGAATGCTGATATAGCTAAAAAAGTTTGACAACTAAAGAAGAGAGCTGGGCTGATCGACAACACGTGGACGAACAACTGCAGGATCTTCATCAAAACAAAGGGGCTTTCATCGGAGCAGATGAAAACAATGATGATCAGGAGTGCAGGGGAGTTGGTGAAATACAAAAAATAAAGATGGACAATGGTTGTTACAACACCAAAGATCAGTACTGGGAGCCTCTACACCAATTTTGGACAAAACAAGTATTACATGGTACCAGTGACGTGCGGTCAGGGGAGGTATCATGAAAAAAAAAAGAAAAATGGAGGAAATAAATTAAATGGTTATATTTACCAGTGATGTGTATTATAAAGTTATTTTCCATTTAACGTCACCAATTTTAGGCTATTTTTACTCAAAATCTAAGAATTTTCACATTTACCGCTGAAATACTGAACAGAAACCTGCGCTGAGGCACCAGCCAGCTGAGCCTCACCAATGATTGCGCAATGGCTCGACTACCTGTGCTGGCATGCTATAGTGAGCCCGTAATGCTATCTTTCTATATGATCCCAGCGGGGTATCTGATGACCGGCAGTGCATACATGTTGATGGCTCGGACCTTGTTCTTGCCATTCAGCTGACTTCTCAGGACTTGCCTTACTCTCTGGAGGTATTTGGCTGTGGATGACTTCCTTGCGGCCTCCTCATGATTGCCATTAGCCTGTGGGATTCCAAGGTATTTGTAGCTGTCCTTGATGTCTTCTATCCTGCCCCTGGTAGGTCAACCCCTGCAGTTCTGATCATCTTGCCTCTCCTTGATACTATCCGGCCACATTTGTCTAATCCGAATGACATCCCTATGTCGTCGCTGTAGATCCTGGTGGTGTGGATCAGTGAGTCAATTTGTCGCTCATTCCTGGCATACAGCTTGATGTCATCCATGTAGAGGAGATGGCTGATTGTTGTCCTGCTTCGGAATCAGTATCCGTAGCAACTCTTTGTGATGACGTGACTGAGGGGGTTCAGGCCTATGCAGAGCAGCAGTGGTGATAGTGCATCCCCTTGGTATATGCCGCACTTGATGTTAACTTGGGCAGTTGGCTTGGAGTTAGTCTCCAGGGTTGTCTTCCACATTCCCATTGAGTTCTTGATGAGGGCTCTTAGTGTCCTGTTGATCTTATACAGTTCCAGACATTCCAGTATCCACGTGTGTGGCATTGAATCGTAGGCTTTCTGGTAATCTATCCAGGCGGTGGAACAACATCTGAAGCCTCAGTCCAGAAGGGAACAACTAAGATACTGCACAGAACCTTCAGACTCCCAGGCCTCTGGTAGAGGACCCGAGCTTGAGGATGACACAGATACCACCCCACAAGGGTGAGAGGGACGTATTTATATACAGTTTATACGTATATATATATATATATATATATATAATTTAAAAAATGAATGTGAATATATATCTATATATATATACACACACACACACACACATACACATACACACAGGGACCATTCTATGTTTTGATGTTTTGATCCTGCAAGCAATTAAACTGCTCACCAAACTCTGGCATTACTGTCACACTCACTATGTTGCATGTAATATGATAATTGTTGTATTGTCCTTCACACACCAACTGTATGTCAACAATCTATCTTCTTCTTCTTCTCCTTTCGGCTTTTCCCTTCAGGGGTCACCACAGTGAATTATTTGCCTCCATTTAACCCTGTCTTCTGTATCCTCTTCTCTCACACCAACTACCTTCGTGTTCTCTTTCACTACATCCATAAACCTCCTCTTTGGTCTTCCTCTAGGCCTCCTGCCTGGCATTTCAAAACTCAGCATCCTTCTACCAATATATTCACTATCTCTCCTCTGGACATGTCCAAACCATCTCAGTCTGGCCTCTCTGACTTTATCTCCAAAACCTCTAACATGTGCTGTCCCTCTGATGTACTAATTTCTGATCCTATCCATTCTGGTCAGTCCAAAAGAGAACCTCAGCATCTTCATCTCTGCTACCTCCGGCTCTGCATGTGCTGGAGGTACACATGACCTAAATTTGATAAACTTGGAGAGGTTAGACTGGGGTCAGATACAAGTACATTAAATATCGTTGTAGATCCTTGGAGACTGACTCATAAGTGACAGGACTGACCCGAGAGGCTCTTCAGCTGTAACTGACTGAAAGAGGGATGAAAGCGTTCAAAGGTCATTAACCTTAGTTAAAATCAACAACGATCCATTTGTGGTTCATGATGTCTGAGACAACTTCAGTCTTGACAGAGAAATCCAATAGCCCCGAGTTCAGCATTTTTAATTTACTTGACTGAACATCATTTTCTCCCTGGGTTCTAACGGCTTCCTCCCACCTCCAAAAATATGTGCTTCAAGTTAATTGGCTGTTCTAAATTGACCGTAGGTGTCAGAGTGTGCATGCGTGCTAGTCTGTGTCTGTGAGGCTCCGCTGTGCACTGTTGTCACTCCCGGAGTTTTCCCCGCCTCACACCCTCAGTCAGCTGGGATAGGCTCCAGCCTCCCGCGACCTGCCACACCGGATGAAGCGGTAGACAATGAATGAATGATCACCATTTTAAATGTTTCCTTCCCTCATGTATGATCAGTTGCTTTTGGCTTATACTAAAAAAAATAAATTCATTATTAAAGGGTTTTCACATCTGAGGGAACGCATTGGGTAGAAGAAGTTTCTGGCCGTTTTTTTTTTTTCTTCAGCAGCTCAAGAATCCAACCGTTTAAAAGTAGCAAAACCGGAGATGCTCCTAATTATTCATATTACACCTGTAATGAGAGGTCATCATAAAATAGATCCATGAAAGTCACTGACCTGATGAAGAGCCATCAGATGACACGCCCTCTAGTGTTTTTACACGAATGTGAGATCATCCGGTTGAGCAGTCAGTCAGAAAGATGCTAGTGACCCATACCTCCTGGTACATTTGTACAACAGGTAAAAGCTGTTTAAACGCAAAAGTACAAATGCTGTATATGAAAACATAGAAAAAGCACATGGCACCACTGCCACATTTACATGATTCATACATTTGTTGATGGTATAAACAGTTTTAAAGTTACGCTCCAGACAAAAATTTGAATATTTTTTCCACAAACAACACAAAATGTTAAAATTAAAATGAAAATGTTAAAATTTCCCAAATGCACTATTTCTGCACATTTGAATATTTTAAAGAAATACTAAACAAAAGGGTTTCTGACATCCTGAGATTATTGGTGATTTTTGTGGTAAATAAATGTGTTTGACGTACACAAATGAACAGAAGCTCACACGTACAAGGCAAACTCTTTATTCCAGACAGCAGCAAACATCCACAAGCAGCACTGGAGACAGAACACGAACCCGACGTGTCCTGTCCTGAATCCCCCTCCTCCACTGCTGACAGATAAAAGGTGTGAGTCATGTGCTGCAGCCTAAAGCAGTCTCTTCCTCTGTTCCACAGCTGTCAGTCACTGTTCCTTCTGCCAACAGCACAGCCTGCAATCGCTGTGGCTCACTTTGGGAGGGGGGTGTGGGGGGTGGGATGTCGTCGGGCGGGGTAAGCAGGGTTGGATGGTCGACTTAAACTGTATGAGATGTGAATGAGGGAAGGAAGGCGGGAGGGGTCATGTTTGAGAGCCATACGAGTAGAAAGCACAAACAAACAAACAGATTGATCTGAAACTTTAATCGACGCTATTGATTATTAGCATATCCACTAAACTTGCCTGATGACAAAGTTTCAACAGTTCAACTCACAGCTGGGAAAACAGCAGGAACATCTGGTGTGTGTGTGTGTGTGTGTGTGTGTGTGTGTGTGTGTGTGTGTGTGTGTGTGTGTGTGTACCTTGTGTGTGTACCCTGTGTGATGTTAGCTTTCTTGACTAGAAACCAGCCTGACGATGACAGTCAGCCTGACACTGACTGTCAGGCTGGTGAGGCCCTGACAGTCAGCGTTTAGATTTATTAGCCAAACAGAGTGAATTTGCTGTGACATCATCAGCCTGACATTAAAAACTGTTTCAGAACTAAACTCCGAGTCGACTCCTCAGTTTGAAAAGCGTGGATCATTTTCTAACCGGATGTTTGCAACAGATCCTTGACCTTAATTAATTAAACTCGTTTTGATTGGTCATCCAGCTTTGATAACTTTTCAAGGTTAGATATAAATTCTATGATTGGCTTTCATTTGGAACAACATTTTAGAATGAATGGAGTCCAGCTGTGCTCTTCATTGTGAAATTATAGCACGACTTCTCTACGTAGTTCAACGTCTGCAATGTGAACCGGTGTGCTCTCCTTTGCTACTTCACCTCGTTTGCTGCTTCCTACCTCACCTCGTGCTTTTTTATCTGCAGTTTTACACAATCGGTTTTTACATTAAAACTGTGACACACAACTATTAAATATATTGGCCTGACTATTGATAATTTTATTGAAATTTTACTGTTAAAAGTGTCTGAAAACATTTGAGATGCAATGAGACACAGAAACACGAACTTGCCAATTCCAAGCCTCAACAGCATGGTGAGAGATTGTTCAGTCTGAACTGCGACTTTCACACATGTATTTGAATATTAGATTTGCAAATTCAGCTATTTTAACTATGAAATCATGAACATTGTTGAATTCAAAAAGAAAATGAACATAAAGCACAGACCAGAGAACTAAAATTGAAAAGAGTTGTATTAAATCGTTATGTATTTTTTACTCTTGCCGGCCACTCCTGACTGCACGTCCCTGTTAAGACACCAGCCAAAAGGTGGGCAAACGTACTTGGAGTTGTGTGTGTTGTTGTGCGTGCAGGGGTTTCTATCTGTAGGCCCTGCTGTGCCGGTGGTAGGGCAACATGGTTGCATCCACGCTACCTTCGCTGTCTGAGCTGCTGTCGGAGTCGCTGCTGCCGGAATAGGCACAGAGTCCCGGTAAAACGCCGACACACACGGCGGCTGATGGCAGGTGCAAGACACTCTGACCAGAGCTCAAGGGTGCAGAGGGGGTCTTAGTCATCAGGCCGATGACTCCTTGTCGATCTTCAGCCCCTTGTGATCCTCCACCTGGTCCATCCTCCTGTTCTGAAGAGCGCAATTTACAGTCAGATTCAGAGCTTTGCAGGCACACATCCCTCTATCGGTATCAGTACAGAAAGCACAATGTTACGTAACGAAGGCCAGAGTTAGATGAACGCCGCTGCGTTCAAGATAGCAGCTCTCAGTGCTGCAGTCAGACAGCACCACAAAATAAAAAAAACCTTGGTTCTGAAAAAGTTGGACATCTCTGCATAACATCATTATATGTAGCCTGGAGCTAAAAGCATTAAAACACACCCTGTGCCAGGAAGATGCACAAACTGCAACACAAATACAAATTCAAAGAAACAGGAACTCATGATTCCTGGGGACTGTGGCTCTGTCTGTCTGAACTTGGCTTGGGGACCCGAGTTTGACCAGTTCAGGGCCTGTGTGGATCACGGTGTGGACTGATGGTTGGACAGGTACTAGTTCACCCCCGGCTTACTGCCGAGTGGCCCGAACGCCAAACTGCTCCCGGAGTGCCTCTCTGCAGCTGCCCTCCACTTTACCATCGCCTCTTGCACATCTATAGGCCCTTTGTGTGTGTGTGTGTGTGTGTGTGTGTGTGTGTGTGTGTGTGTGTGTGTGTGTGTGTGTGTGTGTGTGTGTGTGTGTGTGTGTGATATGGCCTATATGTGTGAACTAGAGTGTAAAAATAATTTCCCTGGCTGGCATTAATACACTATGATAAAACAGAGCCTGGTATTTACCTACATATATCAGCAAAGAGCTGTGATTCATCTTAGCGTGTTCTCAATGCAGAGACTCTTAGTTCTTTCTGGTTCTTCTTGTCCAGATCCACTACATCACACTGGGAACCTTCCACGAGGAGTGTGCTCCGATACTTTTAGATTAAATTCTGCTGTGTGCTTTAAACTACAAACTGTTTTTTTTTACATCAATTTGGGATCTCAAGGCACTGTAGAATTGATCAAACTGGACCAGCTGTATGGACTCATTCCACTGGCTGGTTTTTCATTTCTTAGTTTTTTTTGTAGATTTCATTTTTAAATGAATTTCTTATCTATTCATTTGTTAAGAGGAATATTACAAGATTGTTCTGTTATGAAGCTCCAGAAACACCAGACTTAATCATCAACATGGGGCTGAGCAGATGATGATTTGTCATTTTCTTGTTTAAAACAGTCAGTTAGTCATTTTCTTAACCGCTTAATCCGCTTACGCGGGTCGCGGGGGAGCCGGTGCCTATCCCGGCAGTCTCAGGGCGCGAGGCGGGGGACACTCCGGGCATGACGCCAGTGTACCGCGGAGCCACACAGAGACAAACAACCACTCACACACACATTCACTCCTACGGTCAATTTGGGACCGGCCAATCAGCCTAAGGGTGGGAGGAAGCCGGAGAACCCGGAGAGAACCCAGGTAGACAGCATGCGAGAACTCTGCACAGAGCGGGACTCGAACCCGGGTCCGCCGTGTTGCGAGGCGACAGCGCTACCCACTGCGCCACCGTGCCGCCTTGTTTAAAACACGATTATATAATATTACATATTACATATATGCTTTTTTAACCTAAAGGTCTTCCTGTCAGAGCCCCACCTCCCCTCAGGGCTATATCTTGTCTGTACAGAAGCAGCACTGCTATCCTGAGACCCTCGAGTGAGGGTCTTTATGGAGTATATCTCTCTTCGGATGACTTGCAACAGATGTTAGAGTTACGGAACACAACAACACAAATCATTTAGTACATGCACAAACTGCACTGCAACCCGTAACAAGGGATATCAATGTTTATGCTTCTACAGAAAGTTGATGTTGCATCTGGTGCTTCTGTCCGTAAAGTTTCCCATCTGAGTTAATAGAGTTTCTGATTTAAACTTGAAACCCAGGTCACACCAGCAGGATACATTTCCCTCGTCGAATCGTGGCTAACATTAACATCTTAAACCGCTGGTCTGATGGTGAGAAGTTAAATGACAGTTAAATAACGATAGGAAAAGATGAAAATGATGCAACATGAGAATAGAATGAGCTGGTCGCTGCCCAGTTGTCTGCCACACAGTAAAGGCAAACTTCATAAAAAAGGAACTAGACTGACCTTGACTGAAATGCTTAGAAACGACTAAAACTCATTTTACTCAACTGAACAAAGCTGAAGCCGTGTTCACACTGGACCACTTGCCCCCTGCTGTCACCCCATCAACAGATCTGCTGTTTTGCTTTGATGACATCATCCAAGCAATCCTGGGGATTCCTGAGAATTTTTCACACCCAGAAGAGAATTTTGAACTTTCTTTGCACCAGTCTGATGAGCTGATTGCTAGGGATTGGGGGCCTGGTTGGACACTACCTACAGGTGCTCTATCCCACCTGTTTATTTGTCGATTGGATGTTGCCTATAGCAGCGCCCACTTCCGATGTTTCATCAGGCTTTCAGTGGTGACTGGAGCCAAAAGAATGTCACTCGATCCAGACGTTTCATCTCAGGAGCAAAGTTTATCGCTCAATTCCTATATGATTTGTCACATGGGTGAAGTTCTACTCAGTCACTCCTTTGGCTACATAAATTCGTAATTCACAAAGAAAAAGGTCAAGCGTGAATACAGCTTATTTATGAAATTTGACTAAATTAAACTAAAACTTTTAATTTAATTTAATAATAAATAACTTGACTGATATTATTATTATTATTATTATTATTATTAATAATAATAATAATAATTATAAAAAATAACTTTTTTATAAAGTTAACTGTTAACCCACCTGTACGTCTCTCTCCATTTCCTGTTGCTGCTGTTGATGTGATTTCCAGCTTCTGTTTCTTACTACTGTCTGAAGACTGGGAGGAACTAGGCAAAACAACAAGGAGATGTGAAAGATTTAAAGATGCTCTAATCCAGATGGTCAGGTCAACAATGGGCTAAAGGTCACGTAGTGAAGATAATGGAATTGTTAGTGGTGACACTACAGAGAATCATCTTCCTACAGGAGGTTCTAGGGTCTTTCAGATTGCTGTTTTGGTTTTGTGACCCAAAAGTTTATTCATGCAAAGAGGTTCAGTTTTTACAATTTAGAGTAAAAACACAACGTAGAAATTATCTCTAGTCGTGTGTAACTCAAGCTGCCTTCACCTAAAGAAAAACCTGGCAGGTTTCCACACAGTCATACACACGCTATTAATTTAATATGTAGCAGCTTATGAATTACGTAACAAAGATAATACTGTTGAGATCGTTTCTGTCCAGTGGTTTTCAGGTCTGCATCACCTTCATTCACAGCATGCTGTTCACTAGAGCTGAAGGCCTCTTACTTACACGGCTTCATGATCGACGTTCCACACAGAACAACCTATTTTGCCTTTTGGTAGATGAAACAGCTGCCTGTGGACTAGATGTGGATCCTGATTTCTGGCATATTACAGATTCAACCATTAAGGTGTAGTTGGGATGGGTCTACTGGACTGATTAAGTTGTATTAATTTATTTATTTTGGAAGATTTCCTCTACTACTATTAATCATCTGAAGGATTATCATAAACAGTAAGTACCAGATTTAAAATCAAAACACTATCATTTAAGACAAAGAATGATAATATAATATTCCTTCTCACTGCACATTGGACATACATCTGTGATACGATCAGTACCGCTGCTGAAAGCGTTTTCTGCTGTAAGAAGCAGACCAGATTGGTTCAAGGACATTCATCAGTACCTGCGTCTCTTCACAGCTCCAGCCAATAGATGAGCTTGAGACAGGTGGCTTGTCCTCTGCTCCGCCCCTGAAGGTTTAGGCGCCGCTTTCTTCTCAGGCTCTTTGCGGCTCTCTGAGGATGCTTGTTTTACTAGAGCGCTGTGGAAGGGAAGAGTTAAGGTGTACAAACATCCTGAAACGGAATGGAAAGAACAAAGAGTCGGGCTCGGGGGCAACAACAGACAACAGACACATTCAGCGGCAGCGCTTTAACAAGTTAGATTGCGCCCTCCCTTTGGGGTCAGATGTTACATGATTCCACCAGTGAGCTGGAAAATGTGACATAGTTGTGAGACGCTGAGAAAAGCACTCAGACTGAGAGGTGACACAGATAGAGAGTTCAAAAGAAACCACAAGATGGACGGAGCTCAGGAGACACGAAATCAGGTCAAGGTGAGTACAAGCTGGAAATTTGTGTCCAGGGACACGGATAATCAGGAGAGTGTGTCAAGTTAACGGATCAATGTGTGTTTTCACTTACACTGAGTGAATGCAAAAACATCCCATAATCTGAATGACAGGATCAAGGGTTCAGGTTTAGGTTAGGGTTTGGGGAAGTTCAGATTTAAGTAAAGTTTAATCCCCCCATCACCACCACCCCACCAGCCCCCCCACACACACACCAAAAAAGGCTGTGTTTTGTTTTTCAAGCAACTGCTCTAAAGCATCGCCTTAGTTACCAGCCTATGATACAGTTTCCACGACAACCCCTTCTCTCTTTCAGCTACAGACAAACCCATCTGTCTCCAAAGACAAAGCGAGTGACGAGAGGAAACGATGAGGAGCACAGGAAACAACAGCCACCAGGCACAAGTCTGGATGGGAGTCAGAGGAGTATGACTACGACTTCTACAGTCAATCATTTAGTACTCAATGCATTAACGGAAATTCTCCTTCAGTAGCTTTTTCAGGGCTCGAAATTGCGACAATTTTGGTGACATATGCTCCCAAATTTTAATCAGTGCGAATATTACCGTATTGGCCCGAATATAAGACGGTGTTTTTTGCATTGAAATAAGACTGAAAAAGTGGGGGTCGTCTTACATTCGGGGTCTAGACATTATACCCATTCACAACGCTAGATGGAGCCAAATATCTTTAAAGCGAATGCTGAACTTAATTCCCCAGGCCAAACCGAACCCCTGTCACGAAGAAGAAAAATAAAAATAGCGGTAGCATGAAGAAGAAAAATAAAAAATAGTGGTAAGAAAGAAAAGAGAAGAGATAACAGAAAATGGAGAAACGTGGCGACAAGCTGGAGAAAAGTGGGTCGGTTCTCGGATGGTAGCAAGGTTGGTGCCACTCACCATTCATTTACAAATGTAATTGCACTTTAGTTTACATATTGAAATGTTCAGATATTAAGATGTGATAGACAGTTTTTGCATGATTTGAATGAGGCAAAATAAAGTGCTTTTTCTCTCAAATATATTGTTATAATCATTTGTTTCAGATGTACTGTAATTATTTTCTGTATAAAAATTAAATTTGGTGTTCAAAAAGTCTTTTTTCAAACTTGAGTCTTGAAAAAGAGGGGGTCGTCTTATAATCAGGGTCGTCTTATATTCGGGCCAATACGGTAAATATATTTGGGAGCACCGGTGCCACTAGGGAAAAAAATCTGGTGCGCCTTTATTTCCTCTTCTCTCTCGCTCTTTCTCTCTCTCCATAGAGCAGGGGTCACCAAATGGCGGACCGCGGTCCTGCCCTGTGACCACTCCATGATAAATTCACGAGAGTAGATTTTCTTGGCGCATTTTTACTTGCAGTGCGCAGCTACAAACGGCGGGCGCTGCTCCTCCAGTTAATACGGTAATGGCTCCACTCAGTTCAGCCAATCAGATCATTTGTCTACCCTGCTGTCAGCGCATCAGAAAGTGAGACAGCTCGCTGCCGCTGTGAGTTTACCGCTATAGCAGAGCACAGAAGAAGGGAGACTGCATAGCTCCAAATGAAGGGAGGTTAACGAGGAAAACCGCTGGTTGACAATGAGTGGACAAAATTTATGTTTATTCCTCCGTCAGGCAGTTCAAAACCATTTTACCTCATATGGTCTGAACACATAGCATGAATTAAAAGTGATAACATGAAGCGCCACTATGAAACAAAGCACAGATCTTTTGTGCAGAATTATTCCCTGAAGTCCGCGCTGAGGGCAAAATGACCGAGAAAAATGCAATCGAATGTTCACTAAAGGCATGGTGAAGTTTGGGGCAACATAAAACATCTTTTAATGATGTTTTAAAATACAAAACAATCCAATAATAACCAAAATGGTTCAGTCCAGTCCTGTGCCTCGGTTTGGCCCCTGACCCGGAGGCGGACCAACGCAGCATCCTCAGGTGAGCGTCTCAGTTTTGTGTGGATGTGGGGAAAACGCGTAGCGCCAAGTGTGCACCCTTGAACGCACTACCGCGACAGTTTGTTTGATGCGGACACGTGACTGTGGACCTGCCGGAGAATGTGTGTGAAACAGTCTGAGCAGGACCGCGGTCCTGCCAGGAAACAATGAGAGTGCAGCTGCGGCTGCTCTCCTGGGCGAGGGAGAGAGGCGCGCGGAATGGAGATGGACGGAGCGGTCTCTATCACTCTGTCACTGCCTTGCTTTAGGGTAGTCGCTCTTAAAGTCTTTGCTGGTGCTATAACTTCTAAATTTGGGAGCACCAGTGCTACCAAGAAAACAAGTTAATTTCGAGCCCTGTTTTTACCAAACATTTATTTACTCAAGCACACAATGTCCTTCTGAGCTACATCTTCTAGTAACCACATGAATTCAACCTGTTTGTACTGTATAAACACGTTTGTGTCAACAGACAAACATATTAGAGTCAGAACAAATATTTAAACCAACACATCAGCCTGAGCATCTGGAAAATACAAGAAAGGGCTAAATGTTAAGGCGGTGTGTGATGAGAATGATGAGGGCAACAGGCTGTTAGCATCTCTCTGAACACGGGTGACCAGTAAAATGTATTCAGTTAGCGTTTCTCCAGCTCAGATTAGTCAGCCATTGAAAACCGGGGCATGACTTAAAAGAGGGACGTTAACATTTCTACAGAGCTCATGGACGTATCATCAGAGTAGATCAGCATTAGACAATTAACTTCAAGATGGCAGCCCAGTGTGTGAAGCTAAAAGAAATTGGATGAACAGGACAGAGCAGGACCTGCTGGGAACCAGTTTAACCCTCGGTTAAACTGGAAGCTTAGAATTCATTACTGTAGATGGAAAATTTCAAAACACAAAACTCTCCAAAGCTGTTTAAATCAATCCACTGGACTTTAAGAAAGTTTCTTGAAAACATTTCGCCTCTAATCCAAGATGCTTCGTCTTCGTCAGTTCTGTAGGTAACTGGTCTTGTCCCAGTCTATTAACCCTGTGGGGTGTGGTCAGTGCTATTCACATTTCAACGACTGTAGTTTTAAACCCGTCTGGCTCCTCAATGATGGTTGACGGGGGTGCCAGGGGTTGTCAAAGGGGTGTTGTTGAAATGCGAGTTTCACCGAGATGTCTGTGTAGGTTCTCAGTTATCCAGGTCATGGTTATTCAAAGCTGTTTAAGTCAATCCACTAGACTGCCCGTTCGTTCGTATGTCCACCAAATATCTTGGCAACTGTTGCATATAGAAAGATGAAACAAAAAGCAGATTACTCGCACTTCTTCCCTCCCAGTGTGGTGGGAACAAAGCCATGTGCAAAAAATAACGTGACTGTTGATGCTGTTGACTCATCAGCAAGACTCTGATCTCGGACCACAAATGAAAGTGGACCAGCACTTTCATTTGTGAAAGTGCTGGTCCAATTTCCCAAGTGGACCAGCACAAGTGTACTGGAGCAGCTGTTCACACTTTCACCACAAACACTATAAAACACAACTGAAGAATGAAGAAATTTAAACATTATATACATGCTATTCATTATTTTGCTGACTGTATAAGTACAGTGGTACCTCTACTTACAAACGTCTCTTCATACGAAATTTTCAAGTTACGAAAAGCCTCAACAGGAAAATATTGCCTCTTGTTACGAAAGAAATTTCAGGATACGAAAGGTAAAAAGACAGCATGGGCTGCTTCTCGCAGCTCCCAAAGGTTCCTGAATGTAACATTCTTATAGGTGCTCTGCCATTGGCTATTACCTAGCATCTTCCTGGAATCTCATTGGCTAAGAGGGACCTCTATTTGTAGCTAGATAGGTATCTATGCAGCATCCTCATCATTCAGCCCTCAACCCATGAGGTGTTCTGATAGTTTTACGTAAATAATTTGCAAAAAGACAAATGCCATTTTTAATGACCTGGAGGATTTTTAATGAAGGAGGATTCAGGCGAGGGAAAGTCGGCAAAAGATCACCCGGAGTTTAAGGCATTCGAGAAGTTCAAGAGGAGGACTGGAATTCACTCTGTTGTTCGGCAAGATGAGACAAGAGCGCATGAACCAAAGAGGGAAAAAAACAATGAGGACAGCAGTTAAAAGGTAAAAGACCATTATTTTTATTCTTTATTCTTTTCTTACATTATGCACAATAATCTAATTGTAACATGTATTTATTACATGTTTTGATGCATTTTTATGCTTTATAAAACATTTATGTCTTAATTTTGGGAGGCTTGGAACGGATTAGGGCATTTCCATACTTATAAAATTTTCTACATAAGAAATTTCTTCCAGAACCAATTAATTTCGTAAGTAGAGGTACCACTGTATTTAGTTTTAATCATGTAATAAACTTTTCTATCACTCTGTCTCAGTAATTTTACACACACACACACACACACACACACACACACACACACACACACACACACACACACACACACACACACACACACACACACACACACACACACACACAGTACATAGGCGGTGGTCTCAGTTCTCTATACACAGGATGAACCGGAACCGGAAACCACAGTCCAACGCCCACAGAGGAAGAGTGGCTGAACATTCGTTTATTCCTGTTGTCAGGAATAAACTTTTTAAACTTATCATTCAGCTAAGTCTCCTACTTTACCTCAAACAAGAACCCACGGAATAACGAAGTTTTAAGACTATTCTGCTTCATGAGTTATCTTTTTCACATTTAAAAACATCAGCCAAATAACTATACGATAATAATAATAATATTTCTATGTGCTCATCTTATTAAATAACATAAAAAGGGGTCTATTATGATCAAAATGATCTGTATCAGGACATAAGCGGTAACAAAACTCTAATAAGTTTGCATCGAAAGGAATCTGACAACACATTCCAAGTAATACATGTAATAATTACATTTCCAGCCTTAAACTAACTAGCTAGTTACCTAGCAACAGTAAAGAAACAGACATAAGTAGCAAAAACTAATGCAGCCTCAGGTGTGGTTTATGGTCCACGCATTGAAATAACAGTAACTCAAATGGAGAGAAAGATGGTTCGCTGACTGCTTTGAGTGATCTCAGCTGGATTCCACTGATCGGCTGGAGCAGTGATCAGCTGACGTGCACGCAACGCCAGGATAAACAAACGAAGAGAGAGAATAATTTCTATCCCATGAACGACAAAGAAACTTTCTGTGGTTTTTCACATGGATGTGTTTGTTATACAGCGTAAGTTCTGTTGTTCTGGTGTCACGCATGAGGATGGACACATGTACACAAAGTGTGAGTCTCATGAATGTATGCATCACACGGTCTGTGCTTGGCTCTGCCAACACACACAAAGCAGCTTATCATATGTGAAGACACTCCCAATCAACATTGTGCACCAACTGCTATTGTAAAACAGCAGGAGGAGCACGGGCTGATGGAAAAACCGCCTCACTCAGTAACGCCAGACCATCTACAGCGTCACATTGAGAAGGTGTTGCTTTGCGTCAACATCACACCCATCACCATAGACACCTGGCTCACATCATGCAGCTTTTTCCTGTACTTTTAACCAACGTTTACAGTGTGACACCTTGGACCTGGAGGGTGTGTGGTGCTGAGGCTCTCACACGTGTGTCCCCACAGACAGAAATGGTGCTTCTCTTTATCATGAGGAAGATGCAGTAAATTGCTGTTGAATTGCTGTTGCTACAAAAGACAGTCAGTGTCAGAGATACTAGCGGCTCAAACCGCACATCACCATTACTCTCAACATTATCACAGTCAGCGTTATTGTACTATTACTACTAAACACTGCACATGTCCAGTAGGGGACAGCTTTGCTCTTTGGGTTGCTTAGAACAAGCAAGAACTCCTTCATTGACGTGTATGTCACTGGAGCAACATGAAGACTTCCTGCATTGATAATGACTAAGACATAGTGCCTGGTCCCTCTTACCCAAAGTCACTTTGGTGCAACTTAGTGATGCTACCTCATTTAGGTGTTACCATGGATAACTAGAGGCCACACTCTACTACTCATATCCCACCGGACATATGTTATCACTTTGAAGAAACCTGAAGACAAGTTTTGAAACTCGCTGACGTGGAATGAACAATATCTCTGATAACTGCATATCTGGCAAACACACAATTTCAAAAATAAAAAAAACACTTTCAATTGTCTAAAGTATCAGAAGTCTCATCTGAGATAAATCACACTCCCAGAATGAAAAAGTTCAACTTGTAACCATGGAAATGTAAAATAAATCAAAGTTCTCGTTAAAGGTTCTGCTTCAGCACTTACTGTAGTTGTTGTGTGTGGAAGGTTCTGGTAGAAACAGGAAAAAATAAACCCACTCCCTGAAAAGAATGGGCTTGTGTCCAACTTGCAACCATGGCAACAGAAAAAAATAAATGATAAGGTTCGACGTTTTACATGTGGCAGTGAATGAAAACTCACAGCAAGGGATGTTCAACCTTGTAATTTCAGTTGGTATTAAGTGGTGATGAAGATGAAGCCATCATTCAGCAGGTGCTGGTGGTGCAGGCAGGGTTATGTGCTGCTGGTAAACAGACCACCAAATAACCAGTATGGTTATGCAGTACATAAAGAGTTTTTATAAAGATTCACTTTTCTGCTGGGTTATAATAAGTTAAAGGGCTTCATCATTTTATATTCAAAACATTAGGCAGCAGGGGTGGCAGTGGCTCAGTGGTAAAGCGGGCGGCAGAGCGGGTCATCCAATGTTCTGAGATCGGCGGTTCGATTCCCGCTTCCGCCCAAAAAACAACACACGGAGGTGAGCTGACGGTGGGAGGTGTCAGCTCACCTGCGGAGCACTGCCGAGTTGTCGCCCTTGAGCAGGGCGCCGTTCCCCCCTCACAAGCTGCTCATTTGGGGCGCACCACGAAGGAGCTGCCCGCCACTCTACCTCCCCTGCATGCTTTCAAGCCCCCTTGTGTGTGGTTGTGTGAATTACATGGGCCTGCATGCGTGTGATTGATAGACTAACAAAAAAACTAGAGTGTGCATTCTTAATTTCCTTTTGCGGATTATAACAGTGTACAAAATAAATTAAAAAATAAATAAAATAAAAAATTAGCTATAGAGATGAGAACCTGGCAAACCTGGAGGTCACATGCTTCATTTTCTTGTGTGGGTAAGAAAAGACCATCACAAGTTAAAGAGAACATGTGATCTCTGTCTCCATCTCCATCTTTCTGCATGAGGACAATGCTTATAGATGACATCTGGCCTCTAGCAAAGAGCAGTGATGACTTCAGGGACCTTAACAGACGTCTGCTAGCCTGAACATGCAGCCTGCGAGGAAGCACAGAAGAGATTACCTCTGACAATCCTTCATCAGCCGTAGCGTGAAAGAACGCTTCAGCAGGGACAATGTTCTTTCTGCTTCCCTACAGATAAAGGTTGAAGGTGGGTTTTACACTTTCACCTGCCAAATGATTGGAGTTAAGAATATTCTTGTTGTTCATGTTAGCTTCACATTGAAAAAGTGTCTGAATCTGATTTTAAACTGACACGTTTGAGGGTGTTATTTTCAGTGTGATTTGATACTTGGGTAGGTTTATACAGGCATTTATACCGAAAGAAAGTGCAGTCAAGTACACTAAATAAAATCAGGCTATTCCAATTTCAAATATCAGTTGACCATATAATGAGTGCTATGGCGTTTTTACGAGACTTATTCCAAGCTGGATTCCATGACTACCTCCTCCGATAAACAGGACTAGTGTGACTACTATGGCTTTAACTGCATCTCAGTTCATATTTTAAACCTGCAAAAATCCTCCATCACCCCATAAAATGCTGGCCAACACATTAACATACTTATGCGTGTAACCACAGAGCGATGCTGGCCAATTTAAATGCTTTTTATATAAGAACAAACACACAATGAAAGGATATTCTGTACTCCAACAGTTCCTGTTTCTCTTCATCCCTGCGCTGCCTCTCCACAAGGCACTGTTGCCGGGAAACCTCATCCAGGAAGCTGGTCTCATCTTCATCCAATCCTCTCACCATGTTCCCTGTCACCATGGAAACAAACATGCTTTCAACACATATTAGTGTAGCGGTTACATTTTTCACCAAACAGAGCTTAGTAGTTGATTTTAAATCAGCCCGTGAGTGGCCTTCACAGAAAAGTCTTCATGTTAATGCTTGCAGATTCATGACATCGCTGTACCAAACAAAACAATGACATCTTTAAAAATACAAAAAAATTGTTTGATACCTAATTTTAGTGAGCAATTCTTACCCAATTCAGCTCTTAATTAAAATTTGGTGTTCTCGGCATGTACCAGCAATTTCCGAGGTACCCCTCAAAACCATCCTTCAAAACGTAGAACATGCCTGAACAACAGAACACTCATTCACGACCAATGGAAGACAATTCAAAAACTGTTGTAAGTCTGCTTCATTTAAACCATGACATGGAAACTGATGTTTGTTCTCTAGCAGTGGTGAAGCACACAGGTCATATGGTGCTTCACTCCTCATCTGCAATAGTAAAGAGCAGGACCTACTGTACATGTTCAAATGTGTGCTAGTGTCAGAGGGTCCTGCTAACAAATTCTACCGCTGTATCACACACAGGAAGTGTGTCTTCAACCTTAATGACAAATGATAAAGACTCACTGAATTTGAACTGCTCTTCAAACTCCTCCTGTTTTTTGTCTTTCTGCTCCTGCAGTCGCTCGTAAAGGGAACGTGGGTCGTACTCCTCCTCTGGGGCCTCTGGGGACACAAACGTGGATTTACGCACAGCAGCGTGTGTGTGTGTCTTTGGGGCTCTTTGATCTGTGCTTAAAAGTTTCTTACCCTCTGGGTCGTCAGGCTTCCTTACTTTTTCCCATTCCTCCTGTCTCTTCTTCCTCTTCTCATCGAGCTCAGATTCCGACACAAACTTTCTGCTGAGGTCGACTCCTGCTGCCCCTCCCCCTTCCATCACAACTGACCTACACACAATTACATTGACATGTCTCAGTACTGAACACCATCAATCACAGCATAATCTTGTCTGCTTGGCGATGACAGAACATAAAGATCCTTTGTAAATCCTTCTGGAATATTACTGAATAAAAAGATGTGCTTCTTTTTACTACAGCGTATTGTGTGAGCAAAGTACCATAATAATTTAATATTTTGCTATTGCTTGTATAATCATATATTAACCATCATGTTACCCTATGTTAATACTATAAAAAATCAAATCTTAGTTATCCAAGTCGCCATTTTTGCCTCAGAGGTTACAATTGCCTCCCTATTCAGTAAAAAGAAACTTTCCATGACAATGTATACACACCACAATGGGCCAGAACATTAGGATCACTCGCCAAATATCCTGTGGTCCCCCAAAAAAGGCCTGAGCCATTGAAGCATCAGCATCCACTCCATTTGACCTCTGAAGGAAGAATGTTAGAACCCAACATCATACAGATGCATGATTGAGTTGAAATCTGGGGGGGATGTGCGCACAGACACCTGACAATCCATGTGGTGTAAAAAAATGAGTCATTCATCAGACCAGGCCACCCTCTACCTTTGTTACATGGTCCAGTTCAGATGCTTTTGGTGGTAGACAAGGGTCGACATGGACACCCTGACTTATGTGCAGCTATGCAGGTTGTGGATTCCGACTGTTTCCTACCAGAACCAGCATTACCTTCTTCAGCAATACAAACCACAGTCGCTTGTCTGTTGTATAGGACCACACTGACCGGCCTTCACTCCCAATAAACATCAAGGAGCCTCGTTTGACCATGACCTTGTCACCAGTTCGCTGCTCTTCCTTCCTTGAATGTTTGTTAGATACTGACAACTGGAGACCAGAAACATCCACCAAGAGCTGTAGCTTTTTTATGCAGCTTTTTTAATGCCCATTTTCCCTGCTCCAAACATACCAACTTGAGGACAAACTTTCACCTGGTGCATAATGTATGTGTGTATGTACAATGTGTTTGTGGTTCCCTGCAGGCAGGGCAACAATTCACTATTCACATTTGAAATATCCAACTGTCTTTTTGACACAGAAATGACAGGAATGAATAATACATTTGAAGGAATGTTTCCATTACCTAGACATTACTGACTAATCACTGTCATTTTTGTGTGAGTTCCCTCAGGTGGTGACACTTGCTGAAAGAGGGAAAATTATGAACTCTGTGGGCAAACTATCAGGTAACATCTAGACACTCATAGCATGGATGAAACGTTTGAAATGCACAACATTATGTTTAGAGGAATAAAAAGAAGCCACCTCTGGGAGTTTGGCTCCCCCTCGTGTTAACATGATTTAAAGTTGACGTATTTTCCTGCAGCGAAAGCAGCTTAAGATAAATTAAATAATATGACAACTGATTGGCATTTAAATGACGGTCTGTAATGGATAATGGACCAAATCTCCATCCTATCGCTGAGAGCTGATTTATTTCTTTATAACGGTCGGTCTGAAGCTGAGCCTGGTACACACCGCAGAACTATGCACAGAAAATAACAGTCTAGCAATACTTCTCAACAACACCATTATCATAAAGTTGTCAGCTCTCTAGTGTTGTTGAGATACTTGAACTGTAAAGCCGTGCAGATATGTGCAAATCCTTATGGCTAGCGTTAGCTTCAGCATTTGAACAAGCCGGTATAACCGGTGTTAGGAACGAAGCATCTTGTAGTTAAAAAAAAGAAAACAACGCTTTCAGATTTATAAAAAACATAAATATCAGTGTCCCCTTAGGAAAGTTTCATATGATGTTAAAATATTTCTCTAGTAACGGAACTTACCAAGCTGTACTACGATAAGATATTGCTATTCCAATTTGATGACGTTTTGTGTCACTGTAAAAAACATCCGGTCACATCTTTCGAAATAAACTTCAGTTCCGACTTGGTTTTCCGCTGCCGATCCCATGAGTTTGCTGATATTAAAATACATGATGAATTAATAAAGAACTTTTTTTAGCTACGTGTGTAAAAAAAGGAAAAAAAGTTTCATGACCAGTGAAGGTGTAATTCCTGACTCACAACTGAATTCAACCTACAGTATAACTAAGATATTATTATTGGAACAAGCATGAATTTGAGAATCAATGAAAGAGGGAAAATTCTCTCCATTAGTGCAAATCTCCCGACCTCGAATTGGAGAGACACAGGACAAGTCGTAATGGCATATGTTCGTCTAGCCAGCAGGGGGAGAACAGTGAATACAGCTGATCTGCTGCTGTAGAGCAAAGTTGACCAGCTTTCCATAACAGTTCAGTCCATGCCATTCAGTTATTCTTTTTTTGGTTGTTCTGCTATGGCTCTGCCTCGTCTTCTTTATTCTTCAGCTCAAATGTCAGAGGCTCAAGAACTTCCCAGCAGGTCCTGTCGCCCTGCTGATAGTGGGAAACATTTTGCACCTGAGCCTCGAGATCCCTTTGAAAGACTTTGAGAGGATAAGTTCATTCCTTAAACGGCTGATTGCAATAGTGTGCTATAACCATGTAGTATAAAGTTCATGTCCCAGTACACATTTAGACTATGATGATCCACGGAGATGTCAAATTAAAACATGCTATAATATCCGTCCATCCATCCATCCATTTTCTACCGCTTTATCCGCTGTCACCGGGAGCTGGGGCCTATCCCAGCTGGATTAGGCCGCGACCCCAGTGCCCTGCGGAGTCACACAGACACACATTCAACCACGCGCGCACACACTCACTTCTACGGGGAATCTGGGACTGGCCAATTAACCTGAAGCGCATGTTTTTGGAGGTGCGAGGTACCCGGAGAACCCGGAGAGAACCCACGCAGACACGGGGAAAACATGCAAACCCCGACAGAGCAGTGTTTGCAGAGTGGAAGTGAACCCGAACAGCCTTGCTGTGCGGCGACAGCACTACCCACTGGGCCACTGTGCCGCCGCACACTATAATATTTACACTTCAATTTAAATGAGGACAAGGGTTAATCAAAAGAAGGAAAAGTGTAGTTTTCATGCTGTTACATAACCTGTTATCTAAATAGTTTACTAGTTTTGAACTTGGACTATAGACTACTAGTATTGCACGTCATAAACACTGGGCTTTTTCTAACACGGATAACTGCAAAGGTTTGTGAGGACAAATCTCATTAAGACAGTGGTCAAGATTAGAAACACTGCTGTGGAACATTAAGGACTGAGACCTGGGGCCAGGGCCATCGATCTTAAATACATGAAATATGGCAGATATGTGCGTTGTATCAAAAGCTACCAAAAGTCTCTTGGTGCCATGACCAAAACCAAACAAGATCTCCACCATTGTTAACAAAAATATAGATTTTAATCAGTTTCCTTTCATTACAATTCAACAAACTCCTTCTAGGGTTTTTGGTAAGCAGAGTTCATTTTACCTCAAGAATTTACTGCATCCCTGGGATGTGCTTTAACAAAAATTTGTGAATCCCAACATGACCCTTCTGCATCCCAAAAGTAATAAGAGAATACACAGTAGAAGCGTATGCAAGGATTGAGTTTTGCTAAAATTATGATATAAAACTAAACAAACTGCTAATTTTAATGTTTTTATTAATAAAATCATAACTGTTAAAATAAAAAGAATAAAAGAGTAAAATTTTATATTAGTTTTATCAAAATGTTAAAGCCTGGTAGTCATTTAAAAAAATTGTTTTAGAAATAAAGAAAGATGTAATACCGTTTTTTTTTAGTTTTTTTAAAAACTATTTTGCTTTTCACTCAATAGTTTTCTTTGCCTTTAATTCATATACTGTATTCTCCTATGGAACTGGTACCAAGCTGACAGCCTTCTCCACACAAATTTCAATAATATCTGACAGTAATATATTTTTTTAATTGTATTTTATGTATTTTATTGTATTTTATGTATTTTCTCCAGAGTTTGCATCTTTTTTGGAGGCATGGTGATAATCAATAAATCAACCAACCTTTATTTGTATAGCCTTTATTTATTTATTTATTTGTATAACCTTTATTTTATTTGTATTTATTTGTATCAGATCAGCAGACGTTCAAAGCACATTAACTGACAGAAAAACCCAACAGGATGCTTATGCTTGCTCTGGAAGTTCTAACTAACTCCTTGCTCTCTCACTGCAGCGAATAAAACGAGCAGAAGTCGTGTTTTCGTTTGCCAAATGACGTTTGGTCAATTTTGATAAGGCAGGATCATGCAGGTGAGTCTCGTGACAAGAAACTCCAAACATAATGGCGATTTCGGGGTTCGTGGAGAAATGGAAATACTGTGAATATTTTTGTTGGATGGAGGTGCATTTAAAGCTTGCATCCCAGGGATGCATGCTGTCTGACAATCGTGCGTCCCCGTCAAAAAATGTCCGTAAAAGATGCAAGGACGCATGCAAACAATAACACTGAGGCAGAGACTGCAACATCCCGCGACACCCCTGAATTCAACATTTTACCCTGACCTATACATTTTTGTGCCTAAAAATGTGTACCCAAAAAGGTATACAGTGCGCCGTCGTTCCTCGCAGTTAATGCGTACCAGGAACCATATGTGTTTAACGAATTCCGCGATAGAGCGACAAACTATTTATCCTCTTCTTCTTTTCCTTTTGGCTTTACCCTTCGGGGTCGCCACAGCAAATCAATTGCCTCCATCTAACTCTTTCTTCTGCATCTTCTCTCACACAAACTACCTTCATGTCCTCTTTTACTACATCCATAAACCTCCTCTCATTCCTGATCCTATCCTTCCTGGTCACTCCCAGAGAGAACCTCAGCATCTTCATCTCTGCTACCTCCAGCTCTGCCTCCTGTCTTTTCCTCAGTGACACTGTCTCTAGACCAAACAACATCGCTGGTCTCACCACAGTTTTGTACACCTTTCCTTTCATTTTAGCTGAAACTCTTCTATCACACATCACACCTGACACTTTTCTCCACCCGTTCCATCCTGCCTGCACACGTTTCTTCACCTCTTTTCCACACTCTCCATTGCTCTGGACTGTTGACCCTAAGTACTTAAAATCTTCCACCTTCTTGATCTCTTCTCCCTGTAACCTCACTCTTCCACTTGGGTCCCTCTCATTCACACACATGTACTCTGTCTTACTGCGGCTAACCTTCAACCCTCTCCTTTCCAGGACAAACCTCCACCTCTCTAGCTTCTCCTCCACCTCCTCCAAGCTGATCCCTGATGCAGTCCCACCTCCACCTTGAACTCCTCTGTCACACCTACAGCACACCTCACCACTGTCTTGCAGTCCTCATACATGTCCTGCACCGCTCTCTAACATACTTCTCTGCCACTCCAGACTTCCTCATACAATACCACAGTTCCTCTCTGGGCACCCTGTCATAAGCTTTCTCCAGATCTACAAAAACACAATGCAGCTCCCTCTGGCCTTCTCTGTACTTCTCTATCAACATCCTCAAAGCAAATACTGCATCTGTAGTACTCTTTTTTGGCATGAAACCATACTGCTGCTCACAAATGTTCACTTCTGCCCTTAGTCTAGCTTCCACTACTCTTTCCCATAACTTCATTGTATGGCTCATCAGCTTTATTCCTCTGTAGTTGCCACAACTCTGCACATCTCCCTTGTTCTAAAAATGGGCACCAGCACACTTCTCCTCCACTCCTCAGGCATCTTCTCACTATCTAAGATCCTGTTGAACAACCCAGTCAGAAACTCTACTGCCACCTCTCCTAGACACTTCCAAACCTCTACAGGTATATCATCAGGACCGACTGCCTTTCCACTCTTCATCCTCTTCAGTGCTCTCCTCACTTCATCCTGGCTAATCTTTGCTACATCCTGGTCCACAACAGTCACCTCTTCTAGTCTTTGTTCTCTCTCATTTTCCACGTTCATCAACTCCTCAAAGTACTCTTTCCATCTTCCCATCACACTGCTGGCACCTGTCAATAGACTTCCATCCCTATCCTTAATCACCCTAACCTGCTGCACGTCCTTCCCATCTCTATCTCTCTGTCTTGCCAGCCTGTATAGATCAGTCTCTCCCTCCTTACTGTCCAACCTAGCATACAAGTCATCATAAGCTTCTTGTTTGGCCTTTGCTACCTCTACCTTCACCTTACGCTGTATCTCCCTGTACTCCTGTCTACTCTCCTCAGTCCTCTCAGTGTCCCACTTCTTCTTAGCTAACCTCTTTCTTTGTATACACTCCTGTACCTCCTCATTCTACCACCAAGTCTCCTTATCTACTTTCTTTCCAGATGACACACCAAATACTCTCCTACCTGTCTCCCTGATCACATTAGCTGTAGTTGTCCAGTCATCTGGAAGCACCTCCTGACCACCCAGAGCCTGTCTTAACTCCTTCCTAAAGGTCATGCAACACTCTTCCTTTTTTAGCTTCCACCATTTCGTCTTCTGCTCTGTCTTTGTCCTCTTCATCTTCCTCACCACCAGAGTCATCCTACACACCACCATTCTATGCTGTTTGGCTACACTCTCGCCTACCACTACTTTGCAGTCACTGATCTCCTTCAGGTTACATCGTCTACACAAGATGTAGTCTACCTGTGTGCTCCTACCACCACTCTTATAGGTCACCCTATGTTCCTGCCTCTTCTGGAAGAAAGTATTCACTACAGCCATTTCCATCCTTTTTGCAAAGTCAACTACCATCTGTCCTTCTGCGTTCCTCTCCTGGATACCAAACCTGCCCATCACTTCCTCATCACCTCTGTTACCTGCACCAACATGTCCATTGAAGTCTGCACCGATGACAACTCTCTCACTTCTAGGTATGCTTTGCATCACTTCATCAAAGTACAGTAGGGTATTAGGAATATAAGTATGAAATGTACCCCCTTGGGCGGCACAGTAGGTAGCGCTGTCGCCTCACAACACGGCGGGTCCGGGTTCGAGTCCCGCTCTGTGCGGAGTTCGCATGCTCTCCCCGTGTGTATGTGGGTTCTCTCCGGGTTCTCCGGCTTCCTCCCACCTCCAAAAGCATGCGCTTCAGGTTGATTGGCCGGTCCCAAATTGACCGTAGGAGAGAGTGTGTGTGTGAATGATTGTTTGTCTCTATGTGGCTCCGCGGTACACTGGCGTCGTGCCCGGAGTGTCCCCCGCCTCACGCCCTGTCTCAGGGCGTGAGGCGGGGGCGTGAGGCGGGAGGCGGCTCCCCCGCGACCCACGTCAGCGGATTAAGCTGGTTAAGAAAATGACTCACTGACTGATGTACCCCCTTTTCCAACTTACTTGTAAAACTAAACAAATACAGCTTTACAGTAGGCGCAACTACTGGACAACTACTGGACAACTGGACTGGACAACTACAGCTAATGTGATCAGGGAGACAGGTAGGAGAGTACTTGGTGTGTCATCTGGAAGGAAAGTAAATAAGGAGACTTGGTGGTGGAATGAGGAGGTACAGGAGTGTATACAAAGAAAGAGGTTAGCTAAGAAGAAGTGGGACACTGAGAGGACTGAGGAGAGTAGACAGGAGTACAGGGAGATGCAGCGTAAGGTGACGGTAGAGGTAGCAAAGGCCAAACAAGAAGCTTATGATGACTTGTATGCTCGGTTGGACAGTAAGGAGGGAGAGACTGATCTATACAGGTTGGCAAGACAGAGAGACAGAGATGGGAAGGACGTGCAGCAGGTTAGGGTGATTAAGGATAGGGATGGAAGTCTATTGACAGGTGCCAGTAGTGTGATGGGAAGATGGAAAGAGTACTTTGAAGAGTAGATGAGATGAACGTGGAAAATGAGAGAGAACAAAGACTAGAAGAAGTGACTGTTGTGGACCAGGATGTAGCAAAGATTAGCCAGGATGAAGTGAGGAGAGCACTGAAGAGGATGAAGAGTGGAAAGGCAGTCGGTCCTGATGATATACCTGTAGAGGTTTGGAAGTGTCTTGGAGAGGTGGCAGTATAGTTTCTGACTGGGTTGTTCAACAGGATCTTAGATAGTGAGAAGATGCCTGAGGAGTGGAGGAGAAGTGTGCTGGTGCCCATTTTTAGAACAAGGGAGATGTGCAGAGTTGTGGCAACTACAGAGGAATAAAGCTGATGAGCCATACAATGAAGTTATGGGAAAGAGTAGTGGAAGCTTGACTAAGGGCAGAAGTGAGCATTTGTGAGCAGCAGTATGGTTTCATGCCAAAAAAGAGTACTACAGATGCAGTATTTGCTTTGAGGATGTTGATAGAGAAGTACAGACAAGGCCATCTGGAGAAAGCTTATGACAGGTGCCCAGAGAGGAACTGTGGTATTGTATGAGGAAGTCTGGAGTGGCAGAGAAGTATGTTAGAGCGGTGCAGGACATGTATGAGGACTGTAAGACAGTGGTGAGGTGTGCTGTAGGTGTGACAGAGGAGTTCAAGGTGGAGGTGGGACTGCATCAGGGATCAGCTCTGAGCCCCCTGTTGTTTGCTATGGTGATGGACAGGCTGACAGATGAGATTAGACAGGAATCTCCATGGACTATGACACACACAAACATACACACAGACACACACACACACACACACATACACACACACACACATACACACACAGGGGGACCTGTAAGCATGCAGATGAAAAGTAGAGCGGCAGGCAGCTTCCCCCCAACGAGCAACTTATAAAGGGGAAAGTGTCTTGCTCAAGAGCGCCTCAGCAGTGCTCGGGAGGTGAGCACCTCTCCAGTGCCATTTTACACTCTGAAATTGGATGGGTGGCTTATTATTTACGGTAATTTAAATGTTTATGAACCCTCCCCAAACTAATAATAAACCACCTTCTATCTGTATTACCTTTTCCCACACTTTTTATCGACTGTTTAAAGCAATTTTGTGTCTCACGAAAGTCCGGAACTGACGGAACGGAGCGCATTTCCGGACACCATCAGCCAATAGAATGCACATACAGTATCACTTGACTGCCTACCAAAATCTGCAATGAGGTGGAATCGCGAGTGTCAATGCGCGAATGCTCGAGGGCACACTGTACTTATTAAAATGACACTTTGGAGATAAATTATTTTTGCAGTTAATATTAGCTGATCTTTTTTTTACCCGTGGGAGCATTTTTCGCTTGTGGAATTGGAAACACGATGCTGAGGCTTGGGAAACACGACGCTAAGGATTTCCAAGTATAACAGTGGATAACAATGGCGACTTTACCACTGATGGCAAAAGTTAGCTGCTAAAGCCAAGACCAAGCAGCCCCTTACCACCAGGAAGGCAGCCACCTACCACCAGCCACAGGAGGCGAGCAGAAGCCATTGGACCAAGCCCAGGACAACTGCAGGCTCCACGTGATCTAAAAGCACCTACCTGGCTGCTTGAGCAAACAAGTTGCCACCAAAATCGAAGAATAATGCAACCTTGGAGGAGGAGATTGGGGAGAAAAAGAAATTGCTGGACTTTATGTCTGGTGAAATTTCTGCTATCTCAAAACATCAAAAACTGATTCTGGTGATAATGAGTGAGATTAAAGAACTTAAGAAGCCATGTGCTGAGAAGGACAAGATGGTGACTCTGGAGACATGGAGCAGTACTCCCGCATGAACGACAATGTTGTCAGCGGGCTGCAGACCAAACCTTGGACATACGCCCGGGTGGCTTCAGCAGCAGCGAGCACTGTCTCTGAGCAGGATTCCATTGAGCAACAGGTGACTACATTTTTCAACAGCAAAGGCATTTAAGTAAATAACAGTGACAATGAGGTGTGTCATCCTCTCCCTCAGAGAAATAAAGCTGACAAGCCCACAATAATTATTCGCTTCATGAATAGGAAGTACAAGGATGAATAGTTGAAGCAAGGAGGAAAGCTCAAGGGGTCAGATGTGTATGTGAATGAGCACCTAATTAAGAAAAATGCAGGTATTGCCAGGAAAGCACACTTTCTGAGAAAACGGGGGGACATCCAATCAACATGGACTGCAAATTGAAAGGTGCTGAATGGGTCACCAGAGGAGGCCAAGGTTTTGGTCATTAGAGACCTGGGTGAGCTGGACAAAGACCAGTGACCCCACCAGGGTAACTATAAGCCATAGACAATGGTAATGCACGTGCTGACTGACCACCTAACTAAACATGCAGGCACTTGAACAAGACATTGATCCGGACAGTAACTTCTTTGACCACTTGAACAACACATGCTGTTATTACACAGATGATCAGTAGAAGGATATCTATAACTCACTTTAATTGTCGAAGTCTGTATGCTAATTACAATAGTATCAAAGACAATTGTCAAAGTCTGTATGCTAATTATAATAGTATCAAAGACCACTTAACTAAATTTAAAAAGCTATTCAATATCATTGCATTGTCTGAAACTGAGAAGGGACTTGACCTCGAGCTGAGTGGACATGAGCTCAAGTATATGAATAGAAGGGGAAAAAGAGGTGTGGCTCTAAAAACGAAATTGTCGTTTTTCTAATTTTGTAAATACTACCCTCTCTCTTCTAGAGGTGACACATGTTGAAGTTAATGCTATTCGTGAAGTTGTCTTACAAAATCGTATGACTTTAGATATGATGCCTACTACATCTGGAGGTGTCTGTGTAGTGCTGAACCCAATGTGTTGTATGTATATCCCTGACAATGCAGCTGATAGTGGACTGATAGCCCAAGTCCTTCGTAATCTCACTCTTATTCGGGATGCTATTCACAAAGATGACATTCTTGATTCCACTCGGTTTACAGGATTTGGTTGGCGGTCCTGGTTATGTCGCCTAGCTCTAATGTGCGGGGTGGCTCTTGCTGTTCTCTTTGTCCTCTCTTGTCTCATTGCTTTAGTAAAATCCCTCATTGCTCGCATGATTGGTACTTCTCTTGTGCATTATACTGCTCTTTCCACAACTGACTCACCTGATGTTATTCTTACAATTGTTAAAGAACTGCCTTTTGCTAATGTAATGGAAATTTGCATTTTTGCATTGTGTGTGTGTGTGTGTGATTTAGCACATCATATCATTACTGAGGGCATGCTTCAGAACCTCCCCCGGTCACCTGCTGGGCTGTGTCTGGACACAGAGAGTTCACAGCAGGGTTACCCCTCTCTAAGGAGAACAAATGGGGAGGTGATGGAAACCTCTTTTGTTTTTGGTGCATTCCAATGTATAACAAAGATTTCTTAGTTTTGGTGTAATGGGTTTGGTGCCTTCCAAGGTGTAAGGTCTCTTGATAAAGATGTTTTATGGGTGCGTGAAAGGTTCCTACACTGCATTCCCAGGGGTAGTGATGTTTTTCCTAGGCTGGGGGGGATACCACCAAAGGGGGGCTTGCCTGTGAGCTGGAACTGGCCATTCTTGCTCACATGCAGGCCTTGTTCCTTCAAAAGGTATAAAAGGTGGAAGGTTCCCTGCCCCCAGTCAGAGTCAGCTGCGGGTTACACATGGACGCCCAGCTTGGCTGATGCTACTCTACCTGGGTTGTTAGGCTCTCCTTCCCATTGTGTCAAGGTAAGAGACTGAGCATATTTGGAATGCCACCATATGTTGCCATAGCTCAACCAAATATTTGTTTGTTTGTTTATTTCTGTGCTCTGTGGGGAATGCAACTACAAGTTTATTCTAGCATCACAGAATTGTTTCTGTGCTCTGTGGGGAATTAAACTACAAGTTCATTCTAGCATCATAGAATTGTTTCTGTGCTCTGTGGGGAATTAAACTACAAGTTCATTCTAGCAGCATATAATTGTTTCTGTGCTCTGTGGGGAATTAAACTACAAGTTCATTCTAGCATCATAGAATTGTTTCTGTGCTCTGTGGGGAATTAAACTACAAGTTCATTCTAGCAGCATAGAATTGTTTCTGTGCTCTGTGGGGAATTAAACTACAAGTTCATTCTAGCATCATAGAATTGTTTCTGTGCTCTGCAGGGAATGTAACTACCAGTTTATTCTAGCATCATAGAATTGTTTGTTTGTTTGTTTGTTTGTTTGTTTGTATTGCTCTGTTTTTGCGGGGAATAAACCATACATTTATTTTAGCATTAACAGGAGTCTTGTTGATTTATTGATTGAGTTTTCTGTGTACCCACCGCCGTGGACCTTTCTTAAAGTTTTTCACAAAACAGCTAAATATGTTAAGTGATTTATGATTATGTTTTGAGTCTACTGCACTGTGTTTTCATATGTGATTTTGTTTTTTTTTACGTAATTTTGTTTCACCTGTTGCCTTTTTTATCATTGGGTTGATCAAAGTATGATCAAAAGGAGGGAAATGTGATGGAAAAACTTTGTTGAGTTGGTGCTCCCAATTATTAAATGTTTATTTGTTATTTTGTGTTTATGATGGGGCAAACTTAATGTTATATCATGGTATGTTATGTTTATTGATTGATTTGGAACTGATTGATTGATTTACAGGCCCACTGTCTGTAGCTTGTGGGCGTGTCTAATAAAAGCCTTGCACCCGCAGCTGAGAACAGTTGTGTGTAGGTGACTTGAGAAAAGCAGCAGAGCATCTTCAATTTATGCTTGATCTTCTAAGTTTGGATTAAAATGCAAGCCCTACTCTGCCAACAGGTTATGGGCCCAGAGGAATCCAGAGACAGTTTAGCGTGTTTCCACCGCGTGTGGTGATTAGACACTGTTAGCACCATGAGTAGAAGGATCGCAGATGCAGGCCGCTGGTCTCGGCTCCTGTTTGATGGGGATGAAAAGAACTACGAACTATGGGAGATGAAATTCTTGGGTCATCTTCGTCTGTAAGGCCTGAAAGACATTGTTTTAAATTACCCCGACACGGAAGACGCAGAGGAGCTGCTAGTGGAAGCAGCTAAGAACGCCGAGGCATATGCAGAACTTACTCAGTTCTTGGATGATAAAAGTTTAGCGCTGGTAATGCGAGAGGCAGCCGACAACGGGCGAGAAGCTCTAAAGATTTTGAGGGACTATTACCAAGGTAAAGGAAAGCCACGTATAATCAACCTTTATACAGAACTGACGTCACTGCAAAAGTCAGACAGTGAAAGTGTGACTGAATGTGTGATCCGCGCTGAGACTGCAATGACAGCTTTGAGAAATGTTGGTGAAACGTTAAGTGACGGACTACTGGTAGCTATGGTTCTGAAGAGGTTGCCTGAGTCCTTCAAGCCATTTGCGGTCCATGTCACACAGCGTGATGAGACCATATCCTTTGCCGAGTTTAAAACAAAGCGACGCAGCTACGAGGACACAGAGAAGATGAGGGCTGCAGCAACAGATGACGTGATGAAGGCGCGCATGCAGCAGCAGAGAGGGAGACCCGCCAGCGCAGGTGACCGGGGAGCAGAGAGGACGACCGCAGCGGACCTGGCGTGCTTCAAATGTGGCCTGAAGGGACACCTGGCCAGAGCCTGCCAGCGCAAGCTGTGGTGCAGTCACTGCAGGAGCAACACACACCGGGACACCAGCTGCAGAAGGAAACAGCGCAGAGACCGAGACGACGCACGTAAAGTCTCCGGGGAGACTAAAGACCAGGATAAAGAGTACGCCTTCCAAGTGAGCGAGGGGGCAGCAGGCGTCAACGTGAGTGGCCTGATGGTCGATTGTGGGACAACCTCGCATATCATCACTGATCTCTCCAAGTTCAAGAGGTTTGATGAGGAGTTCCAGGCCGAGACACACTGCGTGGAGCTTGCTGACGGCACGAGGTGCAAGGGGGTGGCAGAGCGCCGTGGCGATGCGGAGGTCTGTCTGATTGACAGCAGAGGCAGACATCTGAACACCACGCTGAGGCAGGCCCTGTACATCCCATCCTATCCACAAGACATTTTCTCGGTGAAAGCAGCCACTGCTAACAGAGCCACTGTTATCTTCAAGAAAGGGAAGAACCTTCTGATCCACAGAGACGGTACGAAATTCCACATTCATGTACATGACAGACTATATTATTTGCATACAGTAAATAATAATAATAATGGTGATGATGAATGTGACGACCAGTGCAGGGGATGTTTTGATATGCAGACATGGCATGAAACTCTGGGGCACTGAAACTACGATGACATTTCTGAGGTTACAAAGTGTTGTTGATGGCATGAAAATTAAAGGTCCAACAAACAAACCTCCACATTGTGAAGTATGCACTCTGGGAAAATTTTGTCAAACCAGAAATAGAGGCCCTGATGCAAGAGCTAAAACACCTTTAGCTCTAGTACACACAGATTTGGCAGGACCGATCCATTCAGAGTCCAGAGATGGTCACAGATATGCACTTTCATTCACTGATGACTATTCCAGTACAGTGTGCATTTCTTAAAGAACAAAAGTGACACAGTACTAGCTACAGAGAAGTTTATAGCTGACACAGCCCCATATGACAAGGTCAAGTGTTTCAGATCTGACAATGGTACTGAATACACAGGAAAAAGTTTCCAGGCTCTACTCATTAAACATGGGATTAGGTATGAAACATCAGCACTTTCTCTCCTCACCAGAATGGCACTGCAGAGCGCAATTGGCGCACATTTTTTGATATGGCACGGTGTATGTTGATTGAAAGTAATCTGCCAAAACAACTGTGGACTTATGCAGTCCAGACTGCCGCTGTGGTGAGGAACAGGTGTTTTAACAAACGCACAAAGCAGACACCTATCCAAGCATTGACAGGCAGACGGCCTAACCTGTCTAGAATGCAGAAATTTGGGTCGGAGTGTTTTTTGCTTACAAACAAGACAAAAGCAAACTAGATCCAAGGTGTGAAGAGTGTGTTTTCATTGGGTATGACAAAAACAGTTCAGCATACATTGTCTACTTTCCTGACACTAAGAAAGTGCAGAAGCACAGGGTGGTAAAATTTGGGGCTAAAACAGGTGTAGAGCAGCAGATGCAGACAAACCTAAAACCTGTAGATGACTTTGTACAGTACAAGTCCAGAAGTCCAGATCACCATGTCCCACTTGAACACAAGCCTGAAGTGAGCCACCACCAACCACAGCCAGTAGAGGTCAAGTGTGAGCCTGAGCCTAGATGTTACCCTTCTAGAGAGGAAGATGCCAGACAGAGATTTGGAGATAACTGAGGAGAAAAAAAAAAAAGTTTTTTGTATGTTGATGTAATAATGTGAGAGCAAGTGCGGGTGTTGAGTTGGTGCGCCCAATTATTAAATGTTTGTTATTTTGTGTTTATGATGGGGCAAACTTAATGTTATATCATGGTATGTTATGTTTATTGATTGATTTGGAACTGATTGATTTACAGGCCCGCTGTCTGTATCTTATGGGCGTGTCTAATAAAAGCCTTGCACCCGCAGCTGAAAACAGTTGTGTGTAGGTGACTTGGGAAAAGCAGCAGAGCGTCTTCAATTTATGTTTGATCTTCTACGTTTGGATTCAAATGCAAGGCCGCTGTATAGCCCTACTCTGCCAACAAACTTCAATTACTATCTCCACAGAAGAATACTGTCTTCCATGTTTGTATCTCACTCATTAAAACTGCCCACTTCATTCATGTTTTTATCTTACTGTATACACCTGATAAAGTATTGCTTCTTTCAGTGTCTTGTCTTGCATACCTTTCTCCTGTATAAAAATGATGAATTTATGATGGGAAGATGGAAAAAGTACTTTGAAGAGTTGATGAACGTGGAAAATGAGAGCGAACAAAGAGGTGACTGACAGAGTGGCAGAGAAGTATGTGAGAGCGGTGCAGGACATGTATGAGGACTGTAAGGTGAGGTGTGCTGTAGTTGTGACAGAGGAGTTCAAGGTGGAGGTGGGACTGCATCAGCGATCAGCTCTGAATCCCTTCTTGTTCACTATGGTGATGGACAAGCTGACAGACGAGGTTAGATAGGAATCTCCATGGACTATGATGTCTGCAGATGACCTTGTGATCTGTAGTGAGAGCAGGGAACAGGTGGAGGAGAAGCTAGAGAGGTGGAGGTTTGTCCTGGAAAGGAATGGAATGAAGGTTAGCCGCAGTAAGACAGAGTACATGTATGTGAATGAGAGGGACCCAAGTGGAAGAGTGAGGTTACAGGGAGAAGATATCAAGAAGGTGGAGGATTTTAAGTACTTGGGGTCAACAGTCCAGAGCAAAGGAGAGTGTGGAAAAGAGGTGGAGAAGCGTGTACAGGCAGGATGGACTGGGTGGAGAAAAGTGTCAGGTGTGATGTGTGATAGCAGTTTCAGCTAAAATGAAAGGAAAGGTGTACAAAACTGTGGTGATACCAGTGATATTGTTTGGTCTAGAGACAGTGTCAATGAGGAAAAGACAGGAGACAGAGCTGGAGGTAGCAGAGATGAAGATGCTGAGGTTCTCTCTGGGAGTGACCAGGAAGGATAGGATAAGGAAAGAGTACATCAGGGGGACAGCACATGTAAGACGTTTTGGAGATAAATGTGGCAGGATAATGTCTCATCTGCGTTTAATTACGAGCTGCTGTGTAGAGTCACTGTCAGCCAATGACCTCATGGTGGCACTCCATAAAAGGGAGTGTTGGCGGTCTCCCCTCCCTCTCGCTTTGGCCATCCTTCTCGCTGTTACCGGTGCAGGTATGTTAGCAGTGGCTGCTAGTACTGCCCCTTTAATTATTTTTTTTGCACTGATTTGCCTGGTTGGGCTTGCTTTTAGACACCGTTATAGCCTGCGGCTCTAGAGATCGCCATCGTGCAGTACCTTTGAAGCGCTCGCCTTCCACCTCTCCCTCGGGGTGATCTCCCACGGGGGCCTGACTGATAGGAGACTGATGCCAACCTGTGCTTTTCCTCTGCTCTTCCACTATTCCTCCAGACCTCACTAAAGTCAATTCTTTATTTGTAACAGGGGCTGTGAGGACCAGGTGTGTTGCTGGGGAGTTCCAGCGGCGTTAAGTTACAGTTCCAGCAGCACTAGGTTACCGTAAGCACACCATAGCTTGTTGCTGCGTGGATGCCGTTTTGCCCTGCTTCGCCGCTGCTCTGCTCTGCTCAGCTTCGCTAGTTTTCGCTGTCTTGACTGTGTCCTCTTGCCTGTGTTGCTGGCCCCGCTTCGCTTTCACCTGGCTTTATTTGTCCGTGGCACCTATCCTGACTCGGAGTCAGCGGCTCCGTTTTCGACTTGACCTGCTGCAGCTACAAGGCTCTCAGGTGCTCCGTGCAGTCGAGCTATGGCTGCGAATCCAGCTCGGGACTAGAGTCGGTCGCCGTCGGAGCGTAAGGATAAAAACTTAGCAGCTGAAGCGGCACAGCGGACTGGACCAATCATATTGTGGGCGTAGAACTGACTTTCTCCCAGCTTGTTTTTTTTAAACATCGTCTTAATGACTGAGATCAGTGGGGTTATTTTGGGTTGTAATTACTTTTTGTTTGTTCTTTTCTTTTTGGGTTTTTCATTTCATTTTTTGGTTGAATTGGTTTCTGTGAGTTAGCTTAAATAATTTCTCGTTGCTTTATTTCTTTATTTTTCTAAGTACTTAATTATTTTCTTTGTGTTTGATACATTTGTCTTTTTGAGTAACTGAATATTCGTTTGGGTTGAATGATTGAGTTATTTTGTTGTATTTTGGTTACCCAAAGGTGTGCGTGACCCACTAATTCCCTTTTGTTTTTACCTTTTCAGTTGCTGAGAGCTGACTGTGGTGGTCCCTGGTGCCCTGGTGGTGGTTTCCTCTTATTGTGTGCTGTGATCCCCGAATTTGAGTTTTTCACAGAGTGTGTGTTAGTGTGTGCCACGAGTGATTGGGGTGCTTTTCTTCCATGGGAATCCCGTTTTGTGTTCCACAACCACTGCACCGTCAATGAGCCTCAGCACCTGAAGAAGGTTGTGTGTGGTAAATGTTTTAAAATTTTATTTTAAAACTTGTTGAAAATAAAAGTAATTGTTTGATCTTAGAACCACGTCTCATGCCCTAACTGAATAGAACGAACCTGTGTGTCTCAAACTGTTTGGGTTGATAAAACTATCTTCTTGGGCGAAATTCCCAAGGTGGTTTTGTCGGCGATTACAAATTGAAGGACAGTTTTAAATTCAGTAAACTCTACCCCAAAACCGCCCTCGAGCTGCCACATAAAGTCAGAGAGGCCAGACTGAGATGGTTTGGACATGTCCAGAGGAGAGATAGTGAATATATTGGTAGAAGGATGCTGAGTTTTGAACTGCCAGGCAGGAGGCCTAGAGGAAGACCAAAGTGGAGGTTTATGGATGTAGTGAAAGAGGACATGAAGGTAGTTGGTGTGAGAGAAGAGGATGCAGAAGACAGGGTTAGATGGAGATCGATCGATCTATCTATCCATCTAGATCTATGTTTTTCTTAGGACAGGACACACTTATAAATACAAGATTTTTATTTGTCAATTCAAACCATGCATAGGTTGAGTAGCAGTACAATAATATCATCCATAGGTTGAGTATAAGTACAATAATATCATCGATGATAGAGACAGACAAGTTCAACAAATACTTATCTTATTATCATGAGATCTCTGGATAGTCCTTCGAAGTTTTATTACAGAATATTCTGGGTACAGGAAAAACTTGCAGACGAGAGCAGCAGCGGTGTTTCAAGTACAAAATATGAGAAGGATCACACATCATTTATACTCTAAAGGCATGACTAAGGGAGGTATTAACCTCGGCTCATCTGCTTTCAACCAGTTCTTTAAAGTTTTTTAGTTGGTACGTCATGACCTCCAGACGTCACCAAAAATATCAAGTCGACAGTTTCACAAAACTATTTGATGACATAACATAATCAGTCATGCGAACCCCGTGAGGACATATCTGCTGCAGACATTCTTTGGATGACCCTGTGCAGAAACATACAAAAACATTCTAATTTCAAGTACAGTATATGAAATGATCTGGCCAGCTGCTTCTGTCAGTGTCTAACTTCTTCCAAGGATACCGACAGTCATGCAAGCATTTCCAAATATGGTCAAACAGTAATTATATTCATACAGAGTCTTCATACGAGCGCTGAATAATTTGAGAAAAACACAACAATCCAGATCCTTGGTTCTATGAAATTATTTTATTATATTATTTTATAGTATTATTTTATTGTATTAAAAACTTTCCACTACAATAGATATATATTAATCCCGGAGGAAATTGCACATATCCACTGCTCAGGCATTACATAACGAATAAATACTGGATAAACACCAGGAGAAAAAGGAACACTGACAGCACAGGACATACCACAAGACATACACTACACTAAACAGTATAAAATTAAAATATAAACACTGTAAAATTAAATAAAATTAATTCAACCGCATTCTGACTTCGCCACTTCCCCCCGCTCCTCCTGAGAGTCATTGTACCCCCTGATGGCACAGGACACAAAGGAGGACCTCAGCCTCTCTGTGAAGGTGTTGTGTGACAGCAGTCTGCCGCTGAAGGTGCTTCTCTGCTGGTAGAAGGTGGTGTGCAGGGGGTGGCTGTTGTTGTTCATGATAGCCTTAACTTTAGACATGGTCCTGCTCTCCAGAACTGTCTCCACAGAGTCCAGGCTCAGACCGCCCACTGAGCCTGCTCTGCAGATGAGTCTGTTAAAGACGGTCCATATCTCTTTTCCTGTGTGTCCGCCGGAAATCCAGCACCATCTCCTTCGTCTTGGAGACGTTGAGCTGGAGCTGGTTCTGTTGGCACCACTCCACAAAGTCAGCCACCAATGCCCTGTACTCCCCTCATCACCCTCCCGGATACATACCACAATCGCAGTGTCATTGAAGTACTTCTGTATGTGGCATGTATCCCAGTTGTGCTTGAAGTCCGATGTGTAGAGGGTGAAGAGAATGGGGGAGAGCACGGTCCCCTGTGGCGCACCCGTGCTGCTGGTCACCATAGAAGACAAACAGTCCCCCATACGGACGTGCTGGGGTCTGTCCGTTACGTAGTCCATTAGGTACTGTTATGATTGCTTTCATTACAGAAATTTCCACGACAAGACTACAACAACCTATTAAATCACAATAAACATGGACTGATGGAAGAATTAATTAACACCATGTATAGTTTGAGTTTATATGCACTGATCACTAAACCAAGTAGGATAACAGTAAAAAGTGCAACAGTAATAGATAACATTTACAAATTCCATGGAGAACAGCCTAGTGTGTGGGCTGTTCATGAATGACATCAGTGACCATCTTCCAGTCTTTGTTATTCACGACTGTGACTATGTCAAAGAAAAAGAGAACCATAGATATAAGTACAGGAGAATGAGAACAGAACAAAATGTTAATGCACTCAGAAATGATTTACTAATTAAAAATTGGAATAATCTTGGAATCGACATGATGATAATCAGGAAAGTGACTGATTGTACTGTAGATCCACTGACCTACATTTGCAGTCTGTCTTTGACAACTGGTACATTTCCTTAGAAAATGAAAGTTGCCAAAGTTATCCCAGTATATAAAGCCGGAGAGTAACATCATTTCACTAATTATAGGTAATATCATTATTCTGCCAGTTCTATAAAATGCTACAAAATTTTTTCCTAGCAAGATTGGATAATTTCATTGAAAATTATAACATTTTGACAGACAGTCAGTGCGGCTTCAGGAAGAGCAGGTCAACAGCAATGGCACTACTGGAATTGACAGAAGAGCTCATTGACTGTATAGATAGCCAGAAATACCAATTGGGAATATTTATTGACCTGAAAAAAGCTTTTGATACCATTAATCATGACATATTGTTTAAAAACTAGATAGTTATGGTATTGGGGTGGCATTAAGTTGGCTGAAGAGCTACATGCAACACAGACAGCACTTTGTACAGATAGGTGACCACAAATCAACCTGGGCCGGCATTACCTGTGGAGTTCCACAGGGATCAGTCTTAGGGCCTATACTATTCATTCTCCATATCAATTATATTTGTGATGTGTCAAATATTTTGAAATGTATTTTATTTGCTGACGACACAATAGCATTTTGTTCAGGGGTAAACCTTCGGCAGCTTATGGAAGTCACCACCACAGAAATGAGTAAATGAAAACACTGGTTTGACATAAATGAATTGTCTTTGAATTTGAGTGAAATTATTATGCTACTTGGAATCCGCACATTAGACGTGCAAGTGCAAATTATGATAAGTGATGTTAAATCCAAAGAGTATATGAAAACAAATTTGTGGGTGTACTACTGAACCACAAAATCAGCCGGAAACCCCATATAAGTTATGTAAGAACAAAGCTTGCATGTAGTATTGCAGTTCTGAGTAAAACAAAGCACATACTAGACCATACATCGCAATACATCTTATATTGTTCACTTGTTCTACCGTATCTAAACTATTGTGCAGATATTTTGGGTAACGCCTAGAAAGGTAACTTGAAACCATTATGCATTCTACAAAAAAGAGCTATTAGAATACTTAACAAGGTAGGCTATGTGGAGCACACTAAAAAATTGTTTCTACAGTCATTTGCCATGAAGTTTATGGACCTCCTTGAATACAAAACTGCAATAATAATATTTAGAGTAAGCTATTTATTTCCATGTAACATCCAAAAAATGTTCAGTGATAGAGAATGGCATTATAAATTAAGAAGATAACTCTACTTAAAAGTACAGCCAGTTAAAACAACACTGAAAAGCATGTGTATCTCTGTATATGGAGTGCAACTGTGGCACAGTATGAGTGTGGATCTTCAACTCAGTCCAAACATGAACCATTTCAAGAGGTCATACAAAAAGATTATATTTGGGAAGTCTGTAATTTCAACTGTGCTATATGTCGTGCATGTATGGTACATTTGACCATAAAGTTGACTGACTATGACTATTTGAATGAGGAAGGCCTGTTATTGTTGTCCAGTTTACAGTTAAAAGAAGTTTTCAGTTAAAGGTCAACTCTTTGGCTTTAATGATTTTATTCCTGATTTGATTATTTTATTGTTTTATCGTATTTTTTACTTCTCTTTTAAGTTATTTTATTTTTTATTTCATCTTTCTATGATTATCCAGTAGAAATGCGTTGATTCCGTTCTGTAAATATTATCAGCAAGTATTTTGCTATGAGTAACTTTTGAGTATTTTTGAGAAATAAAGGGGGTTAGATTTCAACAAGTTTATACTTCTTCCTACTCCTTTTTGGTCAGTTTTCACTCTTTTCCGGTGTATTAATTATTGTTTGTTATTGTTATTTTGTATTTGTGGTTCAAAATAAATTAACTCATTCATTCATTCACTCATTCATTCAAAAGATACAGGTCGCACAGCAGTCTTTTGTGGTGTTTTTTTTTTTTGAGCTGTGGAGCCAGTCCAAACTATTCTAAAAGAAATCTTCACTGCTGGTTTGTCCAGTTAGTGGCTATCATGTATATGTAGAAGCTATAGGGCAGGGGTAGGGAACCTTTTAGGCTAAGAGAGCCAAAAACACCAAATATTTTTAAATGTAATTCCATGAGAGCCATACAATATTTTTAAAACTAAATAGAAATAAATGTGTGCATTTTATGTCATACCAACACTATTAAAGTACAATAAATCTCAGAATTCCTTTTAATAACATTGTTATGGTGTTAATGTTGCCGCAAGAGGGCACAAGCCAGTGTCTTATTGTGCCGGTCCCATGCCCGGATAAATACAGAGGGTTGCGTCAGGAAGGGCATCCGGCGTAAAACTTTTGCCAAATCAAAGATGCGAATCAAACCTATGACTTCCATACCGGATCGGTCGAGGCCCGGGTTAACAACGACCGCCATCGGCGCTGTTAACCTACAGGGCACCGGTGGAAATTGGATTACTGTTGGTCGAAGAAGGAGAGGAGGAAAGTGTGTTCGCACGAAGAAAGAGAAGAGGAGCGCCAAAAGTATAGGACTAAGTAGTAGTAAGTAGGACTAAGTAGGGACGTTGAATGTTGGAACTATGACAGGAAAAGGTAGAGGGTTGATTGACATGAAGCAGAGGAGGAAGGTAGACATACTGTGTGTCCAGGAGACCAGGTGGAAAGGTAGCAAGGCTAGAAGTTTAGGAGCAGGGTTTAAGTTGTTCTATCATGGTGTAGATGGGAAGAGAAATGGAGTAGGAGTTATCTTGAAGGAGGAGTTTGTTAGGAATGTCCTGGAGGTAAAAAGAGTGTCAGATAGAGTGATGAGTCTGAAGCTAGAATTGAAGGTGTGATGTTCAATGTTGTTAGTGGGTGCACTGCACAGGTAGGATGTGAGCTGGAGGAGGAGAAATTCTGGTTGGACTTTGATGAAGTGATGCAGAGCATGTCTAGAAGTGAGAGAGTTGTCATTGGTGCAGACTTCAATGGACATGTTGGTGCAGGTAACAGAGGTGATGAGGAAGTGATGGGCAGGTTTGGTATCCAGGAGAGGAACGCAGAAGGACAGATGGTAGTTGACTTTGCAAAAAGGATGGAAATAGCTGTAGTGTACTTTCTTCCGGAAGATAGGGTGACCTATAGGAGTGGTGGTAGGAGCACACAGGTAGACTACATCTTGTGTAGACGATGTAACCTGAAGGAGATCAGTGACTGCAAAGTAGTGGTAGGCAAGAGTGTAGCCAAACAGCATAGGATGGTGGTGTGTAGGATGACTCTGGTGGTGAGGAAGATGAAGAGGGCAAAGGCAGAGCAGAGGACGAAATGGTGGAAGCTAAAAAAGGAAGGGTATTGCATGACCTTTAGGAAGGAGTTAAGACAGGCTCTGGGTGGTCAGGAGGTGCTTCCAGATGACTGGACAACTACAGCTAATGTGATCAGGGAGACAGGTAGGAGAGTACTTGGTGTGTCATCTGGAAGGAAAGTAGATAAGGAGACTTGGTGGTGGAATGAGGAGGTACAGGAGTGTATACAAAGAAAGAGATTGGCTAAGAAGAAGTGGGACACTGAGAGGACTGAGGAAAGTAGACAGGAGTACAGGGAGATGCAGCGTAAGGTGAAGGTAGAGGTAGCAAAGGCCAAACATGAAGCTTATGATGACTTGTATGCTAGGTTGGACAGTAAGGAGGGAGAGACTGATCTATACCGGTTGGCAAGACAGAGAGATAGAGATGGGAAGGACGTGCAGCAGGTTAGGGTGATTAAGGATAGGGATGGACGTCTTTTGACAGGTGCCAGTAGTGTGATGGGAAGATGGAAAGAGTACTTTGAAGAGTTGATGAACGTGGAAAACAAGAGAGAACAAAGACTAGAAGAGGTGACTGTTGTGGGCCAGGATGTAGCAAAGATTAGTCAGGATGAAGTGAGGAGAACACTGAAGAGGATGAAGAGTGGAAAGGCAGTCGGTCCTGATGATATACCTGTAGAGGTTTGGAAGTGTCTAGGAGAGGTGGCAATAGATTTTCTGACTGGGTTGTTCAACAGGATCTTAGATAGTGAGAAGATGTCTGAGGAGTGGAGGAGAAGTGTGCTGGTGCCCATTTTTAAGAACAAGGGAGATGTGCAGAGTTGTGGCAACTACAGAGGAATAAAGCTGATGAGCCATACAATGAAGTTATGGGAAAGAGTAGTGGAAGCTAGACTAAGGGCAGAAGTGAACATTTGTGAGCAGCAGTATGGTTTCATGCCAAAAAAGAGTACTACAGATGCAGTATTTGCTTTGAGGATGTTGATAGAGAAGTACAGAGAAGGCCAGATGGAGCTGCATTGTGTTTTTGTAGATCTTGATAAAGCTTATGACAGGGTGCCCAGAGAGGAACTGTGGTATTGTATGAGGAAGTCTGGAGTGGCAGAGAAGTATGTTAGAGCAGTGCAGGACATGTATGAGGACTGTAAGACAGTGGTGAGGTGTGCTGTAGGTGTGACGGAGGAGTTCAAGGTGGAGGTGGGACTGCATCAGGGATCAGCTCTGAGCCCCTTCTTGTTTGCTATGGTGATGGACAGGCTGACAGACAAGGTTAGACAGGAATCTCCATGGACTATGATGTTTGCAGATGACATTGTGATCTGCAGTGAGAGCAGGGAAGAGGTGGAGGAGAAGCTAGAGAGGTGGAGGTTTGTCCTTGAAAGGAGAGGGATGAAGGTTAGCCACAGTAAGACAGAGTACATGTGTGTGAATGAGAAGGACCCAAGTGGAAGAGTGAGGTTACAGGGAGAAGAGATCAAGAAGGTGGAGGATTTTAAGTACTTGGGGTCAACAGTCCAGAGCAATGGAGAGTGTGGAAAAGAGGTGAAGAAGCGTGTGCAGGCAGGATGGAATGGGTGGAGAAAAATGTCAGGTGTGATGTGTGATAGAAGAGTTTCAGCTAAAATGAAAGGAAAGGTGTACAAAACTGTGGTGAGACCAGCGATGTTGTTTGGTCTAGAGACAGTGTCACTAAGGAAAAGACAGGAGGCAGAGCTGGAGGTAGCAGATATGAAGATGCTGAGGTTCTCTTTGGGAGTGACCAGGAAGGATAGGATCAGGAATGAGTACATCAGAGGGTCAGCACATGTTAGAGGTTTTGGAGATAAAGTCAGAGAGGACAGACTGAGGTGGTTTGGGCATGTCCAGAGGAGAGATAGTGAATATATTGGCAGAAGGATGCTGAGTTTTGAACTGCCAGGCAGGAGGCCTAGAGGAAGACCAAAGAGGAGGTTTATGGATGTAGTGAAAGAGGACATGAAGGTAGTTGGTGTGAGAGAAGAGGATGCAAAGGACAGGGCTAGATGGAGGCAATTGATTCGCTGTGGCGACCCCTGAAGGGAAAAGCCGAAAGGAAAAGAAGAACATTGCTATGCTGTTGATAATCAATAATAAGTATTTCTTACCATCAATGCGACTTCTGGTGCTACACGGTTTTGCTGATGGCTTTTTAGTCTGGTTGATACATGGTGAGGTTAAGCTTCATGCAGGCGTTGAGACTTCCATCTGTTAAACGTGATCGTAGGTTAGTCTTAATGTTCTTTAGATGTGAGAAAGACTGCTCACATGCATATGTAAAAGCTTCTTTCAATGCCTGCACCCCATTGATGATAATCCCATTTCCCAGTGAGCAGAACACCGTATATAAGCAGGACTTCTTCTATTCACTGCCTCATAGCGAACTGGTGTTCTAGTCGCTGGTTTGCGAATGTGCAAAAAAAAATCAATTAAATAATTTTTTATGATTACAAATTTGTCTGGAGCCATATTTAGCCATCAAAAGAGCCATATTAGGCTCGCGAGACATAGGTTCCCGACCCCTGCTATAGGGCAGGTGACTGTACAAAAGTTGAGTCATACTACCAGAGTAGTGAGTAAATCTGTCAGTCACAACTCGCAGGCATCATGTTTGCATCTGTGATGCTAGTCTTGGTGGCTGTTTGGCTCCTTACACTTCTCAGTCAGAACCATAGGAACAAAAATTTTTGGACCCCGAATCATCCCCTTCATTGGTAATCTGCTGGAGCTTAAACCTGGAGAACCCCACTGTGGATCTGGAGAAGGTTGAACTATGTTACTGATAAGAATCTAAGCTTGAGTTTCAAAGAGTGGAACAGTCATTTATTCACTTTGCTTTAATGGTTTTGCTTTTTTTCTTGCTGCTTGTGTATACTTTTACATGATAAATTTGATTTTACTGAGATTTTAATCAGTAGCTGTCGTTTTACACCAGAGGCACCAACACTGGATGTATATGTCATTGAAAGAAGCATTGACTGAGTCAGTTAACATTATTCTTCAATTATTTAACTGTATTGAAACCCTGAGGAATTACAGTAGTTTTATCCAGATGTGCATCAATATACATTAGTTCTTTCCTAACTAATGTTCATCATTCCACCACATATAGTAGAAACCTGTCTTTTCATTGTTATCTTACACTACTAACAAAATGGAAAAAGAGTTAATTTATCTCTCTGATGGAGTTAATATTTGATTTCAGGGGTTGATAGTAGTGATTTAACTATCTAATCCTGCAGTAAACATAAACGTGTGTTTCTGTCCCCAGCTGACCAAACGCTATGGTGACTTCTACAGCTTTTTCATCAGTCCTAGGCCTGCGATTGTCCTCAATGGGGTGCAGGCATTGAAAGAAGCTTTTATCAATAAAGTTGCTGCTTTCTCTGGCAGACCACAAGAACCAATAATTTTGTCCGACAAAATGGTACAGAGCTACAGGTTCATCTTTTTCAGATTTAGTTTATTTTTTGCGGACATGTCACTACAACAGATTTGACCACGTTCATCTCATTTGCAACATCAACAGCATCTGAAAAAAGGGATGATGGGTAGAAGCCATTTGGCTTGTGTAATTCTCATCCCAAAAATCAATGAAACACCTCTCTCATTACAATGTGTTGCCAGCCAGTGTTCTAAGCTGCGTGCATGCGCAATTGCGCACTGCTTGCACAGTCTCAGCACACAAGAAAATTTATGTAGCGCACAAAATAAAATTCGATACAAACATAATAAATAATATATAATATTATACCTAATCTAATTAATTAGACCAATAATATTGTTTTCTGTAGTATTTTGCATTGTAACTCAGTGAGTGACAGGTGTCCAGCCAATTATTTGATAAGGTTCACTTACGCAATGCAGCCAATTATAGCATTGACGGCCCTGCATGTTCGCCCTGCTATACACGCCGTGCAGGTTAGCTAGTTAATGATTGGAAATGAACGGGCAGGGACACATCCACTCACGAAGCCAAAGTAAAAAAGAAATGCAGTTCTTTCAAGATGGAATGGCTGTTGGAGTATATGCAAATAGAAGAACAGGCTTTGAAAGTAAGTGAGATTTTTTCTTTTTCATAAAGTTCAAAGCAAGAAGCAGACAAAGCCATCAACCTGGACAAAGTGTACAACTGCGTGAAAAATAAGATAAAATCAAAGTCAGATTTGTGCATATTCTACTGACATCAAGATTTTTTTTATGGAAACTAATCAATAAATGCTGTTACTCCTAGACAATTTAAAGTTGTATTTAGCTGTCCGTTCCCAGTTTGTTAACGTTAATAACTACTCCTTCCAGTCCACTACAGTTAGCTATGGAGTTCCTAAAGGCTCATTTCTTGGTCCAATATTGTTTATCTTATACATGCTTCCTCTAGGTAATTTGATAAGGAAACACTCCATCAACTTCCATTGTTATATGCCGATGATACGCAATTGTCTTGATTAAACCTGAAGAAGTCAATCAGTTGGGCAAATTACAGGTGTACAAGAGATAAAAGATTGGATGACCAATAACATTTTGCATCTGCTGGTAAAACTGAGGTCATTGTGCTCGGCCCAAAAACCGTTTGGGATGTAGTGCCTGGTGACGTAATAGCCTATGATGGCATCACCACTGAGATGTCGTGGTTTGCTGTAGGACCCAAATGCGCAAACGTCAGGTAAAAGGGAAAAAGATATTTATTTAACAACGAATGTGATGGACCAGATGATCAGGCTGAACAGGTGAATTAGCAGGAGAAGAGAAGGCAGGCAGGCGGCTGGAATGGTAATAGGCAGCAGACCGGAAAAGCAGTACAAACGAACTGGCGATGAATGGTGGAAAACTGGTCCTCATGAAGGTCTGTAGATTGGTGATTAGTCACGGGTGTGCTGCTCTGCTGCCAGGAACAGCCACACCCCGGTAGGCGGAAACTATGAGGGACTCAGAAGAGGGAGAGAGAAAGAAGCAGCTGCACATCCTGACATGCGAGGAACCTATGTGTCATCTTTGATCAGGATCTGTCATTTAACACACAAATAAAACAGGTTTCTAGAACAGCCTTTTTCCATCTCCGAAATATCGCTAAAATCAGGCATATTTTAAACGGAATAATGTGGAGAAATTAATCCATGCTTTCATCACTTCCAGACTAGATCACTGTAACTCACTTTTTTCAGGCTGCCCCAAAAAGTCACTGAAGGCACTTCACTTAATCCAGAATGCTGCTACCCGTGTTCTGACCAGGACCAGTACCCAAGACCATATTTCTCCTGTGTTGGCTTCTCTGCCTCCCCCAAGAGCTGCCCCCTTATTGTGGTGGGGATGTTTAAGTGCCCGAATGATCGCAGGAGTTATGTTGTCAGGGGCTTTATGCTCCTGTTAGGGTTTCCCTTGGCAATCAGGTCCTGGGTGACGGGCCAGACTAAGAGCAATAACAAAACCCGTATGATGAGTAAAATATCAAGGACCGTGACGTCGCCCTGTATGGCGCAACTGGGACCCCACCCTGGAACCAGGCCCAGGGTTGGGGCTCGTATGCGGGCGCCTGGTGGCCGGGCTTCTGCCCACGCGGCCCTGCTGGGCTCAGCCCGAAAGGACAAAGTGGGCCCAACTTCACCACCCACTGAGGAAACCGTAGGGGACAAGTGCAGTGTGGATTGGGTGGCAGTTGTCAGCATGGGGCTGGTCGACCAATCCCCAGACAAAGACCCTAGCTCTAGGGACTTGAAATCTCACCTCGCCGTGGTTAAGGGAGCCAGAGGTCGTGAGGGAGGTTGATGGGTTACAACTAGATATAGTCGGGCTCACCTCCACCCACAGCGTGGGCTCTGGAACCCAAACCCTCAAGAGGGGATGGACTCTCCACTTTTCTGGTTTCGCCCAAGGTGAGAGGCAGTGGCCTGGTGTGGGCTTGCTTATAGCTCCACAACTCAGCCGTCATATGTTGGGGTTCACCCCGGTGAACGAGAGGGTTGGAGACAGGTGTCTCACTTTTATTTCGCCCTATGGGCCAAACAGCAGTGTGGAATGCCTGGCCTTCTTGGAGTCCCTGGGGCAGAATGGAGTGTCCAAGAATGAAGAATGGAGTGTCGGAGCACTATTCAGTAATAGTGCTCCAACACTCCATTCTTCTCCTTGGGGACTTCAACGCTCATGTGGGTAATGACAGTGAGACCAGGAAAGGGGTGATTGGGATGGGAAGAGCCTCCCTGATCTGAACACGAGTGGTGTTCTATTATTGGACTTCTGTGCTAGTCACAGTTTATCCATAACAAACACCTTGTTCCATCACAGGGATGTCCAAACGTGCACGTAGCACCTGGACATCCTAGGCTGAAGGTCGATGATCGACTTTGTTGTTGTATTATCTGACCTTCGACCATGTGCGTTGGACAATTGGGTGAAGAGAGGGGCAGAGCTGTCAACCGATCACCACCTGGTGGTGAGCTGGATCCGCTGGCAGAGCAGGGGACCGAACAGACTCGACAGGCCCAAACGTGTTTTGAGAGTCTGTTGGGAACGTCTGGCAGAACCCTCTGTCAGTGAAGTCTTCAACTCCCACCTCAGGGAGAGCTTCTCAGATTGTCCACCTCCATTGTCGAAGTGGCTGCTCGGAGCAGGGGTCGCAAGGTCTCTGGTGCCTGTTGTGGCTGTAATCCCTGAAAACAGTAGTGGACACCGGAAGTAAGGCATGCCGTCAAGCTTAAGAAGGTGTCCTTTCAAATCTTGTTAAATTGTAGGACTCCGGAGGCAGCTAACAAGTACAGAGAGGCCAGACATACTGCAGCCCGAGTAGTTGCGGAGGCAAAAACTCGGGTCTGGGATGAGTTCGGGGATGCCATGGAGGACGACTATTGGTCAGCCTTGAAGAAATTCTGGCAAACCATTCGGCACCTCAGGAGGGGAAAGCGGTGCACAGCCAACACTGTTTACAGTAGAGGCGGAGAGCTGCTGACTTCGACTGAGGATATTGTCGGGCGGTGGAAGGAATACTTTGAGGATCTCCTCAATCCCACTACCATGTCTTACACATACGAAGCAGAGCCTGAGGTCTCAGAAGTGGACTCATTCATCACCCAAGCTGAAGTCACGAAGGCGATTGCCAAACTCCTTGGTGACAAAGCACTGGGGGTGGATGAGATTTGCCGTGAGTACCTCAAGTCTCTGGATGTGCAGGGACTGACATGGTTGACATGTCTCTGTAACATCACATGGCAGTCGGGTAGAATACCTCTGGAATGGCACAGCGGGGCGGTGGTCCCTCTTTTCAAAAAGGGGGACCGGACAGAGTGTTCCAACTGTAGGGGGATCACACTACTCAGCCTCCCTGGGAAAGTCTATTCCAGGGTACTGGGGAGGAGGATTATACCTATAGTCGAACCGCGGATTCAAGAGGAACAATGCGGTTTTTGTCTCGGATGCAGAACACTGGACCATCTCTACACTCTCCATCGAGTGCTCGAGGGTTCGTGGGAGTTTGCCCAAACAGTCCACACGTGTTTTGTGGATCTGGAGAAGGCATTCGATCGTGTCCCTCGTGGTATCTTGTGGGGAGTGCTTTGGGAGTATGGTGTTCGAGGCCCTTTGCTGAGGGCTGTCCGGTCCCTGTATAACCAAAGCCGGAGCTTGGTTTGCTTTGCTGGCAGTAAGTCAGACCTATTTCAGGTGCATGATGGACTTTGGCAGGGCTGCCTTCTATCACCAGTTCTGTTTGAAATTTTTATGGACAAAATTTCTAGGCGCAGCCGAGATCCAGAGGGAGTCTGGTTTGGGGACCAAGGGACTTCATTCCTGCTTTTTGCAGACAATATAGTTGTTTTGGCCTCATCAGACCTGGACCTTCAACGTGCACTGGGACAGTTTGCAGCTGATTGTGACGAGAGTGGGATGAGGATCAGACCTCTAAATCCAAGGCCATGGTTCTTGACTGGAAAAAAGTGTTGTGCCCTCTCCAGGTCGGTGGAGAGTTTTTGCCCCAAGTGGAGGAGTTTAAGTATCTTGGAGTCTTGTTCACAAGTGAGGAAAGAATGGAACGTAAGATTGACAGACAGATCAGTGCAGCTTCCGTAGCGATGCAGTCGTTGTATATGTCTGTCGTGGTGACTCATCAGGCGAAGCTCTCAATTTATTGGTCAATCTACGTTCCTACTCTCACCTATGATCATGAGCTTTGGGTCATGACCGAAAGGACAAGATCCCGGATTCAAGTGGCAGAAATGAGTTTCCTCCGTAGAGTGGCTGGGCACACCCTTAGAGATAGGGTGAGGAACTCAGTCACCAGGGAGGAGCTCAGAGTAGAGCCTCTGCTCCTCCACCTCGAGCGGAGCCAGCTGTGGTGGCTCGGGCATCTGTTCCGGATGCCTCCTGGACGCCTCCTGGGGAGGCATGTCCTACTGGGAGGAGACCTCGGGGAAGACCTAAGACACGCTGGAAAGACTATATTTCTCCTATATATACAGTATATACAGTGGTACCTCTACTCATGAAATTAAATGGTTCTGGAAGAAATTTTTTAACTAGAAAATTTTATTAGTAGCGAAGTGTTTTCCATGCAAATGCCCTAATCCATTCCAAGCCCCCCAAAATTCAGACATAAATATTTTGTAACGCACAAAAATGCGTTAAAACATGTAACAAATACATGTTACAATTAGATTATTACACAATAAATCAGAGTTGTGCATAAAGTAAAAAACAAAGAATAAAGAATAAAAATGATGGTCATTTACCTTTTAACTGCTGTCCTCATTGTTTTTTGCCCCCTTTGGTGGTTTTGCCTCACCATATCAAACAACAGTATGAATTCCAGTCCTCCTTTTGAACTTCTCCAACCACCCATGCGATGCCTTAAACTCCCGGTGTTCTTTCGCTGACTTTCCTTCGCCTGAATCCTCTTTCACGAGGTCATTAAAAATGACAGTTGCCTTTTCGCGAATGATGGCCTCAGTAACTGTGTCACCAGCCATCTCTTTCTCCTTTATCCACATGAGTAACACCCTCTCAATCTCATCGTTCACTGTCGACCTATTCGAAATTATAGCGAGGCCTTTAGAAGGAGTTATGGCTTTTACGGCATCTTTTTGTTTTAATGTGGTGATTGTAGATATATTATGGCCATATTCTTTGGCGAGATCAACCAAACGTATCCTTTTTTATGCTTTTCTATTATTTCTTGCTTTGTTTGTATGGACAAAAAAACTCTATTCATTTCTTTTCCTTTCTCCATCACTTTCTTGGAGTCCATACATAGTGAATACTCTAAGAGTTAATACATTTACGTAAAACTATTAGAACACCTCATGTGTCGAGGGCCGAATGACGAGAACGCTGCATAGACACCTATCTGTCTACACACATAGACACATACAATAGAGGTCCCTCTTAGCCAATGGGATGCCAGGAAGATGCTAGGTAATAGCCAATGGCAGAGCAGTTATAAGAATGTTGCGCTCAGTAAACTTTGGGAGCTGCGAGGAACAGCCCATACTGTATTTATACCTTTCGTATCCTGAAATTTCTTTAGTAAAAAGAGGCAAAATTTTCCTGCTGAGGCGTTTCGTAACTTGAAAATTTCGTATGAAGGGACATTTGTAAATAGAGGTACCACTGTGTGTATATACAGTATACCCACATAGCACCCGACGCCGGGGCGGATCCGCCCTTAACAGGTGCAGTTCCGCCTCGGCGGATCACCCGCTTCGGGGAAGCGCACAGGAAACGGAGCGGTTGCGGGCACCGCACTGTCATACAGCGGACTCGGTACGGATGCCAGGCGGATCCACAGAGTGGATGCCCCTACCAAGATAGCACCTGATACCGATGATGATGAGCCGATCGATGAGCTCCAACACACCTGATCCTCATTCAAATGATCAGGTGTGTTGGAGCAGGGAGACGTCTATCCGGGGGGCGTGCCCCTGTGACGAAAACTGGCTATTTTCTGACGTAAAACGGCTCCACATAGATTCTCAAATTTATTAAGGTAACTAGCTAAATTTAACTTTAAAATTTTGGACGATGTTTTTATGTCTGGGAGGTGGGGAACTGAACATTAGCTACATGCCTTGCTCAGCGAGTTGAATTCAGTCATGAAGGACCACATTAGAATAAATTCAGTTCAGGTGTGAGGGGAGCTGTCATGTCAGAACGAGTAAAGAGTTGTAGAAGTCATCCATGAGTTTAGACCAATGTGCAGGTGCCTGATTTAGCGTGTGTTGGTATTGGCTTATGGTGGGAGGAGTGGCACTATGGGTGTGTCTTCAGAAATCAATAAGTAATGCTTCTCACCTGAACGCTTTGAACGCCTTTGGACGTACGGTAATGTGACTGCATTTGACATGTTGGTAATCTGTATTATTGTCTCTGTTTTACAGGCACTCAGATATGACTAAGTGTCGATCGGTGTGCAGCGATACGACGTTTAGCCCGCGCTGCGGCGGCTGTTTCGTCATTTGGTCATTCATCAGCCGCAACCAGAGAAAATTGGAACATGTTTTCAGCATTTACACTGAGTTAAACCAACAGGTATCTGGCTATAGATTTAAATTCACTCTTCAAACATGAGATTTGCTGAGTTTTGTCAACAATGCATATGGGGGCTAATGTCAGGCAGCAAAATGTCACTTGATGAGCCAATGGTTATACAAATCTTTTTAAAACATTACAACTGGTGTCTGAGTTCTTGGAATTTTGTGACATTTGTGTGATTTCAGGTGCTGTAAAAGAGACATGGCTGTGTTGGGACTGAAGACATAATCAGATGTGATTTGCTGGTTCAACCTCGCAGCTGACGGGGGAACTCCAGAGGCATCCTGGTACTTCAGATGAGGACCTACCAGTTCAAAGTTAAAGCAATGTTGTCATGTTTGTTTTTCATGTCTTCCTATCATGATTATTAATCATATTCTTTTGTAATTGATTTCATGAGCGAACACAATAAAGATAGAGTCACACCGGCTCGGACGTCGCCCAGGTCAACAAGGTCCGCATCAGTTGCTCGGGAACCAGGGCAATCTGATGAGAAATGGGTTACTGGAACAAGACACACATGGACAAGGGCAGAGAATAAGGAGTTGTTGGAACGCTACTACACGAGTAATCCCAGAGAGGGAATATATGGGGCGGATGTGGGACCAATGGATGCTTCGAAACCCACAATCAAGGCTAACAAAAAAACAGCTGTTAGCACAGTGTTCCAACATCCGTAACCGAAAACTGCTGTCCAAGAAAGAGTGTCAAAGATGAAGAGTTGGTCAGCACCGAGCCCCGATATGATCCATACATACTGGCTAAAGAAGCTGACAGCACTCCATGACCATCTAGCAGCACAGATGAACCAGCTGCTAAGGGATGGGACGCACCCAGAATGGTTGACTGAAGGCAGGACAGTCCTGATCATGAAAGACCCACAAAAGGGATCTACCCCACCCAACTACCGGCCAATAACCTGTCTCTGTACAACATGGAAGCTCCTGTCAGGCATCATGGTGGCCAAGATGAGTAGGCACATGGATCAATATATGAGCGGGGCACAGAAAGGAATTGGTAGCAACACCAGGGGAGCCAAGCACCAGCTAGAGCAGTACCAGAGCAGTACACAGAGACTGTAAGAATAGGCAGACCAACTTGTGCACCGCCTGGATAGATTACCAGAAAGCCTATGATTCAATGCCACACACGTGGATACTGGAATGTCTGGAACTGTATAAGATCAAGAGGACACTAAGAGCCTTCATCAAGAACTCAATGGGAATGTGGAAGACAACCCCGGAGACTAACTCCAAGCCAATTGCCCAGATTAACATCAAGTGCGGCATATACCAAGGGGATGCACTATCACCACTGCTGTTCTGCATAGGCCTGAACCCCCTCAGTCACATCATCACAAAGAGTGGCTATGGATACCGATTCCGAAGCGGGACAACAATCAGCCATCTCCTCTACATGGATGACATCAAGCTGTATGCCAGGAATGAGCGACAAATTGACTGACTGATCCACACCACCAGGATCTACAGCGACGACATAGGGATGTCGTTCGGATTAGACAAATGTGGCCGGATGGTATCAAGAAGAGGCAAGATGATCAGGACTGAAGGGGTTGACCTACCAGGGGGCAGGATAGAAGACATCAAGGACAGCTACAAATACCTTGGAATCCCACAGGCTAATGGCAATCATGAGGAGGCCGCAAGGAAGTCATCCACAGCCAAATACCTCCAGAGAGTAAGGCAAGTCCTGAGAAGTCAGCTGAATGGCAAGAACAAGGTCCGAGCCATCAACATGTATGCACTGCTGGTCATCAGATACCCCGCTGGGATCATAAGGTGGCCAAAGGAGGAGATAGAAGCCACAGATATCAAGACTAGAAAGCTCCTCACCATGCATGGAGGGTTTCACCCCAAGTCCAGCACCCTGAGGCTGTACACTAAGCGAAAAGAGGGAGGCCGAGGACTAGTGAGCACTGTCCAGGACGAGACATCGAAAATCCAAGAGTACATCAGGAAGATGGCCCCAACAGATGAACTGCTCAGTGAATGCCTTAGACAGCAGAAACCTGAGGAGGAAGAGGAGGAGGAGGAGACAACATGGAGGGACAAGCCCCTACACGGCATATACCACCGTCAGATAAAGGAAGTGGCTGATATCAAGAAGACTTACCAATGGCTGAATAAAACTGGACTGACAGACAGCACAGAGGCACTGATCATGGCAGCACAAGAACAGGCCCTAAGTACAAGCACATATTCATCCGACCACTCTTTTTTTGCTCAACATAGTTACTATGAATTAAAATATTAAGTAAGCAATCAGATGACGTACCATCATGACAGGCATAAATCAACTAATGAATGCGCAAAATCCCATGTAGCACAAGTAGGCTAATCGATGTAGCGTCACGTGATCACCTGCAGCCAATGATGGCTACGGAGGGCGTGTCATCAAGAATTGACACAATGTGTCAAACGTACACAGTGATCTAATTAACGCGTTAAAATGACAGCCCTATATTTACTGTATATATATACTGGATATATACCTATGTACAGTATACATATCTGGGCTAAAACTTACAACTTTTTTGGACTCGCGAAAATCCCCGAGCAATAACAAACTTTTTCTCTCGCTAGCGCCGCTATTTCTGTCGGTGCATGCCGACGGGAAATAGTCAAAGCATGACGACGGAAATAGCCGAAGTGACCTGAATTCTCCTGATCATTAAATATGCACTCGAGTCATGACCGCCTCTCATCCAATGAAAAACAAAAAGATTATATTTTTACAAGGTAAACCCGCGACTTTATATATAAGAAGGCGAGGACGATCAATCGAAAGAAATTAAGAATTCAGTGTTATATAGTGGAGTTTGTGTTAAAATCCTAATTAATCAACAAATGGTGAATGCCCCTCCTTGAGTTGTCACCTTATAGTGGTGGAGGGGATTGTGTGTCTCAATGATCCTAGGAGCTAAGTTGCCTGGGGCTTTCTGACCCTGGCAGGGTCACCCATGACAAACAGGTCCTAGGTGAGGAACCAGACAAAGGACGGCTCAGAGACCCTTAATGATGAACACAAACAAGGGACCACGTTTTCCCTTGCCCGGACGCGGGTCACCGGGGCCCCCCTCTGGAGCCAGGCCTGGAGGTGGGGCCCGAAGGTGAGTGCCTGGTGGCTGGGCCTGCACCCATGGGGCAGACAGTTTCGGGTGCAGCCTGAAAGAACAAGGGGGGCCCCCCTTCCCATGGGCTCACCACCTATGGGAGGGGCCATAGGGGTCGGGTGCATTGTGAGCTGGGCGGTGGCCGAAAGCGGGGACCTTGGCGATCCGATCCCGGCTACAGAAGCTGGCTCTTGGGACATGGAATGTCACCTCTCTGGCAAGGGAAGGAGTGTGTGAGGTTGAGAAGTTCCGACTAGATATAGTCGGGCTCACCTCCACACACAGCTTGGGCTCTGGTACCACTCCTCTCAAAGGGGTTGGACGCTCTTCCACTCTGGAGTTGCCAATGGTGAGAGACACCGAGCAGGTGTGGGTATACTTATGGCCCCCCGGCTTGGCGCTTGTACATTGGGGTTCACCCCAGTGGATGAGGGTAGCCTCCCTCCACCTTCGTGGGGGGGACGGGTCCTGACTGTTGTTTGTACTTATGCACCAAACAGTTCAGAGTACCCACCCTTTTTGGAATCCTTGGAGGGGTTGCTGGAGAGCGCTCCCACTGGGGACTCCATCGTTCTGCTGGGGAATTCAATGCTCACGTGGGCAATGACAGTGAGACCTGGAAGGGCGTGATTGGGAGGAACGCCTCCCCCCGATCAGAACCCAAGTGGTGTTCTGTTATTGTACTTCTGTGCTCGTCATGGACTGTCCATAACAAACACCATGTTCAGACATAAGGGTGTCCATACGTGTACTTGGCACCAGGACACCCTAGGCCGCAGTTCGATGATCGACATTGTGGTTGTGCCATCAATTTGCGGCCGCATGTCTTGGACACTCGGGTGAAGAGAGGGGTGGAGCTGTCAACCGATCACCACCTGGTGGTGTATTGGCTCCGATGGTGGGGGAAGATGCCGGTCCGACCTGGCAGACCCAAACGTATTGTGAGGGTCTGTTGGGAACGCCTGGCGGAATCCCCCGTCAGAAGGAGTTTCAACTCCCACCTCCGGCAGAAATTCACCCACGTTCCGGGGGAGGTGGGGACATTGAGCCTGAGTGGACCATGTTCTGCCCCTCCATTGTCGAGGCGGCCGACCGCAGCTGTGGTCATAAGGTGGTCGATGCCTTCCTGCTGATGTTCGCCAACGGTGAACATCAGCAGGAAGGGATGCCATCAAGCTGAAGGAGTCCTATCAGGCCATTCTGGCCTGTGGGATTCCTGAGGCAGCTGATGGGTACCGGCTGGCCAAGCGGAATGAAGCTTTGGGTGGTTGCTGAGGCAAAAACTGGGCATGGGAGGAGTTCGGTGAGGCCTTGGAGGACGACTTCCAGACGGCTTTGAGGAAATTCTGGTCCACCATCAGACGTCTCAGGAGGGGGAAGCAGTGCAGCATCAACACTGTGTATAGTGGGGATGGGGCGCTGCTGACCTCAACTTGGGACGTTGTGACTCGGTAGGGAGAATACTTCGAAGACCTCCTCAATTCCGACGACACGCCTTCACATGAGGAAGCAGAGCCTGGGTTCTCTGAGACGGGCTCTCCTATCTCTGGGGTTGAGGTCACCGAGGTGGTCAAAAAGCTCCTTGGTGGCAGGGCCCCGGGGTAAAGGCTCTGGCTGTTGTGGGGCTGTCCTGGTTGACACGCCTCTGCAACATCGCGTGGACGTCGGGGACAGTGCCTCTGGATTGGCAGAGTGGGGTGGTGGTCCCCCTTTTTAAGAAGGGGCACAGGAGGGTGCATTCCAACTACAGGGGGATCACACTCCTCAGCCTCCCTGGCAAGGTCTATTCAGGGGTTCTGGAGAGGAGGGTCTGTCGGGAAGTCAAATCTCAGATTCAGGAGGAGCAGTGTGGTTTTCATCCTGGCCGTGGAACAGTGGACCAGCTCTACACACTCCATAGGGTCCTTGAGGGGGCATGGGAGTTCGCCCAACCCGTCTACATGTGTTTTGTGGACTTGGAGAAGGCGTTCGACCGTGTTCCTCGGGGGGTTCTGTGGGGGGTGCTTCGGGAATATGGGGTACCGAACCCCTTGATAAGGGCTGTTCGGTCCCTGTACGACCGATGTCAGAGTTTGGTCCGCATTGCCGGCAGTAAGTCGGATTCGTTTCCAGTGAGGGTTGGACTCCGCCAAGGCTGCCCTTTGTCACCGATTCTGTTCATAACTTTTATGGACAGAATTTCTAGGTGCAGCCAAGGTTTTGAGGGTGTCCGGTTTGGTGGCCTCAGTATTGCGTCCCTGCTTTTTGCAGATGACGTGTTACTGTTGGCTTCATCAAGCTGTGATCTCCAACTCTTACTGGAGCGATTCACAGCCGAGTGTGAAGCGGTTGGGATGAGAATCAGCACCTCCGAATCTGAGACCATGGTCCTCAGTTGGAAAAGGGTGGAGTGCCCCCTCCGGGTTGGGGATGAGATCCTGCCCCAAATGGAGGAGTTCAAGTATCTTGGGGTCTCATTCACGACTGAGGGTACGATGGAACGGGAGATCGACAGGCGGATCGGTGCAGCGTCTGCAGTGATGCGGACTCTGTATAGGTCCGTCGTGGTGAAGAAGGAGCTGAGCCAAAAGGCAACACTCTCGATTTACCAGTCAATCTACATTCCTGCCCTCACCTATGGTCACGAGCTGTGGGTCGTGACCGAAAGAACGAGATCCCGGATACAAGCGGCTGAAATGGGTTTCCTCCGCAGGGTGTCCGGGCTCTCCCTTAGAGATAGGGTGAGAAGTTCAGTCATTCGGGAGGGACTCAGAGTCGAGCCGCTGCTCCTCCGCTTCGAGAGGAGCCAGATGAGGTGGCTTGGGCATCTGGTTAGGATGTCTCCTGGACGCCTCCCTGGTGAGGCACGTCCTACTGGGAGGAGGCCCTGGAGATGACCCAGGACACACTGGAGAGACTATGTCTCCAGGCTGGCCTGGGAACGCCTTGGGATTCTCCAGGAGGAGCTGGACGAAGTGGCTAGGGAGAGGGAAGTCTGGGCTTCTCTGCTTAAGCTGCTGCCCCCGCAACCCGACCCCGGATAAGTGGAAGAAGATGGATGGATGGTGAATGCTGAGAGGGGGTAGGAGTGGTGACAGACCGATCAGAAGGTAAATGAAGGATATTATCAATACTTGTTTGTAGTCTTAGACCAGGGATTCCCAAAGTGTGATGCGCACACCCCCTGTGGTGCGCGAGCTGCCGCTAGGGGGTGTGCGAGTGTAATGGCAGCTGAGCACCTTGAAATACATAAGTAATTATATAAATAATTTAAACACTTTTTAATGGAGGATTAACAGTTTAAATATTTAAATTCATTCACGGAAATCATTTGTAATTTTCAATTAAAAAACGTTTTGGGAAGCTAGCTACGTGCTAGCTTGTTGTGATAGCAACAACAATAATATGCCAAAATGCATAAATGGTTAAAAACGGGCAGTCTGTCTGGTATTAAATCTAGGAGAAGTGAAAGAGGACAGGATACATTGGCCACAACTGAGAGCTGTGCAGTCTACCAGGCTGAAGAAATCGAGCAGGAAAAAGAGAGTGATGATGACGAGACAAGGGAAACTAAAAATGAGGAGCACAGAACACAGAAAACTCACCCGGACACTTCATCGGGAGAAGAGGGTGAAAAACACAATGACTCTCGTACTCAAAAGAGAAAATATGATGTTGAACTTTGGCCTATGTTATTTTGATTCTTTGTGGCGGAGTAGCATATTTGTTACCATTTAATAACTGTTGCAGTTTGTTAAATAGGCCTATTTGTTACATAGCAGGGCTCGAAATTGTGCCCATTTTGGTCGCATATGCGCCCAAATTTTTATCAGTGCGACTACTAAATATATTTGAGAGCACTGGTGCGACTAGGGGAAAAAATCTGGTGTGCCTTTTTTTGTGAGACCGCGCTCCTGCGGTCCTGCCAGGAAACAATGAGAGCGCAACTGCGGCTGCTCTCCTGGCGAGGGAGAGAGGCGCGGAACGGAGATGGATGGAGCGTCTCTATCAAGGAATAACCAGCGATGCCTTGCGTGCAATTTTTCCTGCCTTTTTAAATTGAAATGAAAAATCATATAATTGAATTAAACAAAATAAAAAAAACTAAACTATGGCATACCAATTGTGTTGGTGGTGGTGGTGGGGGGTTCCACGGCAGAATACCCCCCCCCCCCCAACACACACACACAAAATCATACTATCGAATAGTGAGGAAAAAAAATATCAGGACAAAGCTATGCAATACCAGGGGGGGGGGGGCAGTAAGGTGCTGTACGCCACCCCCACCCCACACACACACACATACAGACACAAGTCATATAACTGTATTTTCAGTATGAAGAGAGGGGCTAAGGGAAAGCATCAGCAGACTTCTCTGCCGAGCTTTTTCAAAGCAACACGGCCCTCCCATGAAACTGGAGAATGCATCCAAGAGATGGTCGGGGAACAGAGCAGTCTGGAAAGCCCTCACACAGAGAGCCCAGAAACCCCCACAGAGATGGCCACAGAGCAGATTCTAGCAGACCCATGCCCAAAAGGTTTAGAGAGCCCTCATCTGGAGAGCCCAGCAACTCCTGCAGATTGCTCTGCTGAGACAGAGCCACCTGCAAAGAAGCCCAAAACTTCTGCCGACGCAAGAAACAGACCATGACGCAGAAGAAGAGAGACCAGAATCGTCAGATAAAGGCCGCGTGGTTCTCCACCTTCAAATGGCTGATTTACGACAAAGAGAAGGTACTATCACTTTAGCATTATAACAATTGTAAAAATATTAGCAATTACAACGGAGTCAGGTTCAATGTTTTCTTTCATGTAATATAACAATAATTTAAGTTATTCCTTGGTATTTTAATTTAAACTTTAAAAACATATGCAGTTGATTTCAAAATTGTCATTTCATATTTTTCAGAATCTCTTCTTCTGCACCAACTATTGCGGCCAAGAAGAGTAACTCATTTGCCAGGGTAAATGTGCGAAAGTACCCAAAAAGGATGACTTCAACAAGCATATCATGAGAGCTGACCACAAATTGGCAGCTGGTGCAAAGCAGGGCAGCATACAGATGTTGAAGGCCAGAGCAAAGGCAGGTGACAGGGCAAGGGAGAGTATGACAGCTGTGTTTAAGACAGTTCTATGGATGGCCCAGGAAGACATACCAAATTCAGCGGCCTTGTTGATCTCCAGTTAGAAAATGTAAGTTTCATGGTAAATTTCAATACATTTATTATACTGCTATGTTAGTAACTTACTCATTGGCTGTGAATGCAAGTATACAAGTACCGGTAATATTTTAAAATAATATAAATTTAATTACAAATATTGAATATATGATAAATGAAATGATTTTTATTTGCATAATGTATTTGCAGGGTGCCCAGAGTCTCCATGTCCTTGAGAAGGACGATGGTTCCATTCACTATAGCCACCATAATGACTTGAGAGAGTGCATGGCCACTGTAGTGGAGGAAGAGATCTTGAAGGAGGTTGATGAGGCACAATACTTCTCTCTAGAAGCAGATGAGGCCACCGACTGCTCCAACAAGACCGTTTTGATGGTGTACTCTCTTCTTCTGCGTCATGGTCTGTTTCTATCAGGTTTGCATATTTTCTTGCAGATAAAAGAACAATTTAGTGTCATACTGTATTTTGCATGTGACAAAAGTAATTTTAGAACTACTGAAGACAAGTAACATTAATAAACATTTAAATTGTCTATTTTTTAATCAAATGTCATTATTTTTTGTTCCAGGTACATTGGCCCTGATGCATATCCCAGAGTAAGGTTCTTAGGAGTCAGGGAAATGGAGGCGACAACTTCAGATGCCATCACAGCCGTACTGCACAAGCTTCTAGAGGCCAAGGGCTTAAACAAATACAACAGGGCAATCTCTGGCCCCATCTCTGGCCAAGCCCAGTGGCTCTGTGTGGCTATGGCTCCGCGGTACACTGGCATCGTGCCCGGAGTGTCCCCCGCCTCACGCCCTGAGACTGCCGGGATAGGCACCAGCTCCCCCGCGACCCGCATCAGCGGATTAAGCAGGTCAAGATAATGACTGACTGACTTTCATTGCAGGTTCAAGAAAGAAGTCCCATTTCTAGTTGCAAACCACTGAATGGCCCATAGGTTACAACTGGCAGCAGAGAAGGCAGCTACCAGAGTACCCTTGATCTCAAAATATATTGAGATATATTATATATCTTTAGCAAGAGTGGTTAAATTCTCTGCGAAATTCACCAGAACTCTGGAGGTCAACCAGGGGATCCATAGTGGGCAAACAAGGTATGTTCACAAGGTATGTTTTCATATTTAACGACTAAAATTGTTAACACAATATTAGACAAAATGTGCATGATAATGCACTTGAAAAACTTTTCTGTGAACCTATAAGAATTAGCAACAGGTAGGCATTCTCAGTGAAACATTGTTTAAGATGATTTCCAAGTTTTTTTGGTTGAAATCTGCCACAACTGTTGCCAATTCTTGATAGGTGCTTTACATGTGGAAACCTAGCGGTGGGACATATATAGTTACTTGGGAACCTGTATGTAACATCAACATGTGACACACCAAAGTTAGTAGCTGCACGGAAAATAAAATTCAAATCATAAAATTTGTACAATTATGCTACAAAGAAAAAAAAATACAAGGAAGGAAAAAGGATATAATTTGCTCATGTAATTTGATTGACTAAAAATAACTAATTTGATAGCTAAATAGCACTCTTAGATATCTTTTGCATGGAATTTTACACAATTGGAATGGCATTTTGTTTCAGGTGGCTGAGCTTATGTGATGGTACTCAGGCCATGACAGGCTGCATCCCTGCAGTGCTGAGTGCCCTTGAGCAGACAGCCACAGAAAAGACCACAGTAGAGGGCAAAGCACAACTGAAAGGACTGGCATATAAATTTATTTATTTGACCCATTTCCTGGCGGATACTGTTGGGCTTCTGGGCATTTTGTCCAAGTTGATGCAGGTCACAACACCCACATACCAGGTATGTAATGGTTCATAAACTTCATTCTTACCTGCAACGAAAAAGCAAAACCATGAAACATATCGTGAAAACAAATAATTCATGAGTAAATAATTGTTAAACAAAGAAAATGCCTCTTAAAGTAAAATCCAGTTGTGCAAACTATTTTGGGGCCCGCATATTTTCAACTGTGTTAATTACTTATTTTTATTTTTCTTCTGTAGGACCTGAAAGATGCCATTGACAACACTGCGTGCTCCCTGTTGGCCCTAGTGTAGTGGAAAGTTTTTAATACAATAAAATAATACAATAAAATAATATAATAAAATAATATCATTTCATAGAACCAAAGATCTGGATTGTTGTGTGTGTCAAATTACTCAGCGCTCGTGAAGGTGGCCCCAGGATGTCTCGAGGTCATGAAGACGCTGCATGAAAAGAATTACTGTTAGACCATATTTGGAAATGCTTGTGTGACTGTCGGTATTCTTGGAAGAAGTTAGATACTGACAGAAGCAGCTGGCCAGATCATTTCATATACTGTACTTGAAATTAGAATGTTTTCGTATGTTTCTGCACAGGGTCATCCAAAGAATGTCTGCAGCAGATATGTCCTCACAGGGTTCATGTGACTGATTATATTATGTCATCAAATAGTTTTGTGAAACTGTCGACTTGATATTTTTGGTAACGTCTGGAGGTCATGACGTACCAACTGAAAGCCCGTAAAGAACTGGTTGAAAGCAGATGAGCCAAGGTTAATACCTCCCCCTACAGTTCAGAATGGGTTGATGGATATTCTGCTATTATCCAGCCTCTGAGAAATATGATTAAAGAAAATGGAGCTGGAAATTTGCGAAGCAGATTACTTTGGACATCAGAAGGACATATTGCTTTTGAAACTATTAAAACTTTGCTACAGCAGGCGCCGGCTTTGACTCTTCCAGACTATGAGAAACCGTTCCAATTGTTTGTGTTGTGTCATCAGGGACATGCAGTAGGGATGTTATGCCAGAAAACAGGTATAGGTACACATGCTCAACCAACAGCCTATTATTCTGTTGCACTAACGCCGGTAGAATTAGGTTTGCCAGAATGCTATCAGCACCTGGCTGCCCCTCATTTGTTGTACGAAAAAGCATCAGCTTTTACTATGGGCTATTCGATAGAGATTTTATCACATCATAAGTTGATTAGCTTAATTGAAAGAGGAAAATTTGTGTTAACCGCACAACGGTTGACCAACTACCACCGACTTCTTGAATACCCGGATGTGACGCATGTCTGCAGGGTGAAAAACCCAGCAGACTCCATTCCACTCACGTTTGAGGGATAACCACATGACTGTGTGGCTGAGGCAGAGAGATATGCTAAACTAAGGTCTGACCTGAGTGCTATCCCTTTGGAGTCAGCCATGACACTGTTCGTAGACGGCTCCTGCTACAGAGATGGGGAAGCACTCAGAGCAGAGTGTGCAGTTATTGAGTTAAAACATGGCAAAACTGAGACCGTTCGAATGGAAGAGTGTGTGCAGCCGTGTTCTAGCCAGTTGGCAGAACTAAAGGCTTTGACGTATGCATGTGAATATGCAGAGGGTAAAAACGCTAACATCTATACTGATTCTGCCTATGCACATGGGGTGTGTCATTTGTTTGGTGCAGCGTGGAAGGGGAGAGGTTTCAGAAAAACTGACGGCTCTCCCATTCAGCACTGTGATCAGATCATGAAATTATTAATGGCATTGATGAAACCAAGATCCTTAGCCATAATAAAGTGTGCTGCACATCAGAAAAATGATTCATGGGTTGCCAAAGGAAATGCAGCAGCAGATGATGTAGCTAAAAGTGCAGCTTCAGTGAACAATAAAGCTATAATGGTAACTCATGCTGTGGATATTGAGGAACAAATAACTTCTAAAGATTTGATATTGTTACAAGAAGAAGCTCCAGAAGCAGAATGCCATTTATGGCTTCAGAGAGGAGCTTCTAAAGATGCTAAAGGATTAAGGAGAAACCACGAGGAGCTATTTGTTGCTCCTAGTGGACTCCTACCTTTACTGATCAATGAGGCTCATGGGGTAGGCCATGAGTCTAGAGGCAAAGTGATGAGAAAAATTCGAGAATGGAATTTTTGGGCTCCTAAACTACAACAACATGTTGATGAAACTACAGTGTGCGTTCTTAATTTCCCTTCGGGGGATTATAACAGTGTATTAAAATTAAAATTAAATGAAGTGATTAGCCGATGTGAAACATGTTGAAGAGTAACATTCGAAAAGGAGAAATTCCTCCTGCTGGACATATCCAGCACCATAAGGACCTTTTCTACACTTGGTCATGGACTATGTTGATATGGTGAGACCAGTGCAAGGGAAGAGGTATATGTTGGTGGTGACTGATAGATTCAGCATATGGGTTGAAACAACACCGTCCAAACACAAAAATGCAGAAACTTTCTGTGCCGTGAAATCGTTCCAAGGTTCGGGATTCCACTAAGAATAAGTTCAGACAATGGAAAGGAGTCTGTGGATAAAACCGTGAAATGCATGTTGCAGAAGTTAGGAATCAAGCAGAGATTTGGATGTGTATACAAACCTCAAAGTCAAGGTATTGTGGAAAGAGTGAATGGGATTTTGAAAAACAAACTTTTGAAAATTTGCATGTGCAGTTAAATTGGGCAGATGCACTGCCACTTGCTCTCATGGCATATAGATCAAGTGCTCATAGAGATCTGAAAATAACACCACATGAAGCTTTAACCGGCAGGTCAATGCCTTCTCCAATTTACAAAACAGCTAAGGGATCTTGTCTTGATATTTTGACAAATGACATGAAATCGTATGTCAGACAAATGACTAACATCCACAGGAGTGTCTCTGCTCGTGTTATCTCATTACAGGCAAAAGCTGACCGTGAGGAGAATCCACCTTTAGTGACACCAGGAGACTTGGTGTACATAAAGGTGTTCAGACGGAAGTGGAATATCCCCCGACGGGAGGGTCCGTACGAGGTGGTAAGAGCCACTTCCATTGCAGTGCTGGTCAAAGGATCCCCTACGTGGTATCATTTAAAGCATTGCTTAAAAGCACCCATTGACATTCTCCGTGACAAAGATGAAGGCCAGGGGAAGGATTCCCTGGAAGGGGGGAATGTTCCTTCTTCTCCTCCTGGCTATGATGGGGATGATGATACAGCACAGTTTCCAGTTATTCAATTCCCCAAAGAGAAGTGATACCAATAATCTTCTTCTTTTCCTTTTGGCTTTTCCCTTCAGGGGTCGCCACAGCGAATCAACCGCCTCCATCTAACCCTGTCTTCTGCATCCTCTTCTCTCACACCAACTACCTTCATGTCCTCTTTCACTACATCCATAAACCTCCTCTTTGGTCTTCCTCTAGGCCTCCTGCCTGGCAGTTCAAAACTCAGCATCCTTCTACCAATATATTCACTATCTCTCCTCTGGACATGTCCAAACCATCTCAGTCTGGCCTCTCTGACTTTATCTCCAAAACCTCTAACATGTGCTGTCCCTCTGATGTACTCATTCCTGATCCTATCCTTCCTGGTCACTCCCAGAGAGAACCTCAGCATCTTCATCTCTGCTACCTCCAGCTCTGCCTCCTGTCTTTTCCTCAGTGACACTGTCTCTAGACCAAACAACATCGCTGGTCTCACCACAGTTTTGTACACCTTTCCTTTCATTTTAGCTGAAACTCTTCTATCACACATCACACCTGACACTTTTCTCCACCCATTCCATCCTGCCTGGACACGCTTCTTCACCTCTTTTCCACACTCTCCATTGCTCTGGACTGTTGACCCCAAGTACTTAAAATCCTCCACCTTCTTGATCTCTTCTCCCTGTAACCTCACTCTTCCACTTGGGTCCCTCTCATTCACACACATGTACTCTGTCTTACTGCGGCTAACCTTCATCCCTCTCCTTTCCAGGACAAACCTCCACCTCTCTAACTTCTCCTCCACCTCTTCCCTACTCTCACTGCAGATCACAATGTCATCTGCAAACATCATAGTCCATGGAGATTCCTGTCTAACCTCGTCTGTCAGCCTGTCCATCACCATAGCGAACAAGAAGGGGCTCAGAGCTGATCCCTGATGCAGTCCCACCTCCACCTTGAACTCCTCTGTCACACCTACAGCACACCTCACCACTGTCTTACAGTCCTCATACATGTCCTGCACCGCTCTAACATACTTCTCTGCCACTCCAGACTTCCTCATACAATACCACAGTTCCTCTCTGGGCACCCTGTCATAAGCTTTCTCCAGATCTACAAAAACACAATGCAGCTCCCTCTGGCCTTCTCTGTACTTCTCTATCAACATCCTCAAAGCAAATACTGCATCTGTAGTACTCTTTTTTGGCATGAAACCATACTGCTGCTCACAAATGCTCACTTCTGCCCTTAGTCTAGCTTCCACTACTCTTTCCCATAACTTCATTGTATGGCTCATCAGCTTTATTCCTCTGTAGTTGCCACAACTCTGCACATCTCCCTTGTTCTTAAAAATGGGCACCAGCACACTTCTCCTCCACTCCTCAGGCATCTTCTCACTATCTAAGATCCTGTTGAACAACCCAGTCAGAAACTCTACTGCCACCTCTCCTAGACACTTCCAAACCTCTACAGGTATATCATCAGGACCGACTGCCTTTCCACTCTTCATCCTCTTCAGTGCTCTCCTCACTTCATCCTGGCTAATCTTTGCTACATCCTGGTCCACAACAGTCACCTCTTCTAGTCTTTGTTCTCTCTCATTTTCCACGTTCATCAACTCCTCAAAGTACTCTTTCCATCTTCCCATCACACTGCTGGCACCTGTCAATAGACTTCCATCCCTATCCTTAATCACCCTAATCTGCTGCACGTCCTTCCCATCTCTATCTCTCTGTCTTGCCAGCCTGTATAGATCAGTCTCTCCCTCCTTACTGTCCAATCTAGCATACAAGTCATCATAAGCTTCTTGTTTGGCCTTTGCTACCTCTACCTTCACCTTACGCTGTATCTCCCTGTACTCCTGTCTACTCTCCTCAGTCCTCTCAGTGTCCCACTTCTTCTTAGCTAACCTCTTTCTTTGTATACACTCCTGTACCTCCTCATTCCACCACCAAGTCTCCTTATCTACTTTCCTTCCAGATGACACACCAAATACTCTCCTACCTGTCTCCCTGATCACATTAGCTGTAGTTGTCCAGTCATCTGGAAGCACCTCCTGACCACCCAGAGCCTGTCTTAACTCCTTCCTAAAGGTCATGCAACACTCTTCCTTTTTTAGCTTCCACCATTTCGTCTTCTGCTCTGTCTTTGTCCTCTTCATCTTCCTCACCACCAGAGTCATCCTACACACCACCATTCTATGCTGTTTGGCTACACTCTCGCCTACCACTACTTTGCAGTCACTGATCTCCTTCAGGTTACATCGTCTACACAAGATGTAGTCTACCTGTGTGCTCCTACCACCACTCTTATAGGTCACCCTATGTTCCTGCCTCTTCTGGAAGAAAGTATTCACTACAGCCATTTCCATCCTTTTTGCAAAGTCAACTACCATCTGTCCTTCTGCGTTCCTCTCCTGGATACCAAACCTGCCCATCACTTCCTCATCACCTCTGTTACCTGCACCAACATGTCCATTGAAGTCTGCACCGATGACAACTCTCTCACTTCTAGGTATGCTCTGCATCACTTCATCAAAGTCCAACCAGAATTTCTCCTTCTCCTCCAGCTCACATCCTACCTGTGGGGCATACCCACTAACAACATTGAACATCACACCTTCTATTTCTAGCTTCAGACTCATCACTCTATCCGACACTCTTTTTACCTCCAGGACATTCCTAACAAACTCCTCCTTCAAGATCACTCCTACTCCATTTCTCTTCCCATCTACACCATGATAGAACAACTTGAACCCTGCTCCTAAACTTCTAGCCTTGCTACCTTTCCACCTGGTCTCCTGGACACACAGTATGTCTACCTTCCTCCTCTGCATCATGTCGACCAACTCTCTACCTTTTCCTGTCATAGTTCCAACATTCAACGTCCCTACTCTTAGTCCTATACTCTTGGCGCTCCTCTTCTGTTTCTTCGTGCGAACGCACTTTCCTCCTCTCCTTCTTCGACCAACAGTAATCCAATTTCCACCGGCGCCCTGTAGGTCAACAGCGCCGATGGCGGTCGTTGTTAACCCGGGCCTCGACCGATCCGGTATGGAAGTCATATGTTTGATTCGCATCTTTGATTTGGCAAAAGTTTTACGCCGGATGCCCTTCCTGACGCAACCCTCTGTATTTATCCGGGCTTGGGACCGGCACAATAAGACACTGGCTTGTGCCCTCTTGCGGCTACATTAAGTGATACCAATAATGATGTTTAATAATCTAGAGTAGAATTAGAAGGGAGATAAGGAGTGGTCCTGAATGTAGCCGCAAGAGGGCACAAGCCAGTGTCTTATTGTGCCGGTCCCAAGCCCGGATAAATACAGAGGGTTGCGTCAGGAAGGGCATCCGTCGTAAAACTTTTGCCAAATCAAAGATGCGAGGCCCGGGTTAACAACGACCGCCATCGGCGCTGTTGACCCACAGGGCGCCAATGGAAATTGGATTACTGTTGGTCGAAGAAGGAGAGGAGGAAAGTGCGTTCGCACGAAGAAAGAGAAGAGGAGTGCCAAGAGTATAGGACTAAGAGTAGGGACGTTGAATGTTGGAACTATGACAGGAAAAGGTAGAGAGTTGGTTGACATGATGCAGAGGAGGAAGGTAGACATACTGTGTGTCCATGAGACCAGGTGGAAAGGTAGCAAGGCTAGAAGTTTAGGAGCAGGGTTCAAGTTGTTTTATCATGGTGTAGATGGGAAGAGAAATGGAGTAGGAGTGATCTTGAAGGAGGAGTTTGTTAGGAATGTCATGGAGGTAAAAAGAGCGTCGGATAGAGTGATGAGTCTGAAGCTAGAAATAGAAGGTGTGATGTTCAATGTTGTTAGTGGGTATTCCCCACAGGTAGGATGTGAGCTGGAGGAGAAGGAGAATTTCTGGTTGGACTTTGATGAAGTGATGCAGAGCATGCCTAGAAGTGAGAGAGTTGTCATTGGTGCAGACTTCAATGGACATGTTGGTGCAGGTAACAGAGGTGATGAGGAAGTCATGGGCAGGTTTGGTATCCAGGAGAGGAACGCAGAAGGACAGATGGTAGTTGACTTTGCAAAAAGGATGGAAATGGCTGTGGTGAATACTTTCTTCCAGAAGAGGCAGGAACATAGGGTGACCTATAAGACTGGAGGTAGGAGCACACAGGTAGACTATGTCTTGTGTAGACAGTGTAACCTGAAGGAGATCAGTGACTGTAAAGTAGTGGTAGGTGAGAGTGTAGCCAAACAGCATAGGATGGTGGTGTGTAGGATGACTCTGGTGGTGAGGAAGATGAAGAGGGCAAAGGCAGAGCAGAAGATGAAATGGTGGAAGCTAAAAAAGGAAGAGTGTTGCATGACCTTTAGGAAGGAGTTAAGACAGGCTCTGGGTGGTCGGGAGGTGCTTCCAGATGACTGGACAACTACAGCTAATGTGATCAGGGAGACAGGTAGGAGAGTATTTGGTGTGTCATCTGGAAGGAAAGTAGATAAGGAGACTTGGTGGTGGAATGAGGAGGTACAGGAGTGTATACAGAGAAAGAGGTTAGCTAAGAAGAAGTGGGACACTGAGAGGACTAAGGAGAGTAGACAGGAGTACAGGGAGATGCAGCGTAAGGTGAAGGTAGAGGTAGCAAAGGCCAAACAAGAAGCTTATGATGACTTGTATGCTAGGTTGGACAGTAAGGAGGGAGAGACTGATCTATACAGGCTGGCAAGACAGAGAGATAGAGATGGGAGGGACGTGCAGCAGGTTAGGGTGATTAAGGATAGGGATGGAAGTCTATTGACAGGTGCCAGCAGTGTGATGGGAAGATGGAAAGAGTACTTTGAAGAGTTGATGAATGTGGAAAATGAGAGAGAACAAAGACTAGAAAAGGTGACTGTTGTGAACCAGGAAGTAGCAAAGATTAGTCAGGATGAAGTGAGGAGGGCATTGAAGAGGATGAAGAGTGGAAAGGCAGTCGGTCCTGATGATATACCTGTAGAAGTTTGGAAGTGCCTAGGAGAGGTGGCAGTAGAGTTTCTGACTGGGTTGTTCAACAGGATCTTAGATAGTGAGAAGATGCCTGGGGAGTGGAGGAGAAGTGTGCTGGTGCCCATTTTTAAGAACAAGGGAGATGTGCAGAGTTGTGGCAACTACAGAGGAATAAAGCTGATGAGCCATACAATGAAGCTATGGGAAAGAGTAGTGGAAGCTAGACTAAGGGCAGAAGTGAACATTTGTGAGCAGCAGTGTATGGTTTCATGCCAAAAAAGAGTACTACAGATGCAGTATTTGCTTTGAGGATGTTGATAGAGAAGTACAGAGAAGGCCAGAGGGAGCTGCATTGTGTTTTTGTAGATCTGGAGAAAGCTTATGACAGGGTGCCCAGAGAGGAACTGTGGTATTGTATGAGGAAGTCTGGAGTGGCAGAGAAGTATGTTAGAGCGGTGCAGGACATGTATGAGAACTGCAAGACAGTGGTGGGGCAGTGGGGACTCCTCCCAGAAGCTCAACCACCAATATGAGGGGAAGTCTGACTACAAAAGGGGTTGGATGTATAGATTCCACTCATCTCAATGTCAGTGAAGCAGGGAGAGCCTCACACCATAGGGGTTGAGTTCTGGAGGAATGTCCTTATCGCCATATAGCCAAGTACGGGACGAGAACACAGTGAAGGGCTGGTAACTTTGTATCACCAATAAGTATTTCAGTTATACTTCATAAATTCATTACTACATATTGTTCAGCTTTTCAGTAATCTTTGTTTTTCAGTAATCAGAATGTCATAATTCATATTAGAAGTGTTTTTACTTGATTGATCAGTATTTTAAAATCCTTTAAAAAAAATTTTTTTTAATAAATAAAAAAATTCAGTAATGATACATCTATGGATAAAATGTTCATGTTCAAATGTTTTGGAGGCTATTACAGTATTTTCCTCACTATAAGGTGCACTGGACTATAAGGCACACCGACAATAATTTGTTTTGTTTTATAATTTATTTCATATATAAGACGTACCGGATTATAAGGCGCACACAATAAAAAGTAAATAAAATTTATTTGATAAACTGCAGCGGCTGTAGTTGCGCAATCCGTCCATTAGATGGAGCCGCGCTGCTCAGGCAGCCATGATTGCATTCATGACTTCCTGACTACCGTTGAATGGCCCCTATTGTTATGTCAATAAGCCATTCTGAGCCTCATCAAGGAAACCTGATCACTTGATCACTTTGCCATCTTAGAAAGAAGTCAACAGGCATCTTAAAAAACCCGACATTAAAAGCTGGTTAAATTCATTACCAGTGCAGTCAGTGCGAACAGAGCGGATTATTTCCTGATCTGAAGTTCGAAGCAGATATTTAAGCTCCGACGTTTGTCTTCGTCTATTAATTAAATATTGTTTCGATCGATCGGTAGTCCAGTCGGAGGTGAGGTGCAGCTATTTGCTGCCGTGTGTCCGAAACAATTTTTTAACTAGCTTTTAATGTCAGGCTGCTAATTTACTGGCAAATGTGACGCTGTTTTACTCACAGAACTGACTTTAACGTCGGTGTCTCACCGCAGTGAATCTCACAGCCCATCGCTGCAGACAGAATACACAAGCCTAAATGCCCCCCCCCCCCCCAAACACACACACACACACACACACACAGACACACACCCCGTAACGTGTTGTTTCAGGTATCAACTACATTTGCAAATCAATTGCAGCACATCCGTTGGCAAGTTTGTCTAGCAGTGACTCTGCTCTTGAAATTTCAGAAAAGGCTGAAAGTTCAGCTTTGAGGGTCTTTCATTCACCTTTATGCCAGTTTCTCCGTGTTTCCACAGACTAATAGAATGGACCGTCACTAGATTCCAGATGACAGCACAATGGCATTTTTACGACCAATTAAGTTTAAAGTGGGTTATTTCCGACGCCAAATAGTTAGGAAATAGTGAGATCTGTCAGTCAGTCAAACTTTATTTATAGAATTGTTGAAAGTTCTTTATGTTTTGCTACATAATCACCGGTGCTCCTACAGTCTGCTCTACCGTCTAACAGCAGCTCAGTCAGAGCCGGACTTCGGTGACGCCCCTTGACTACCGTTGTTAGGGGGCGTAGGCCCGAGTGCCTTGTGAGGGTGCTCCTCTGGTGGCGGAGTGCGGCATGACTGGCGGCCAGACTGCCGGCTTTTTTTCAGCGATCATGTTTTTAACTACGGAGCCCCTAAGGTGACATGGAGAAAAAAAAAATCATGGAGAAAAAAAAAAAAAGTTCTATCTTTGCGAGATCCCGCAAAACTTTTGCGAGATCCCGCAAAAGTACAGTGTACGTACTTCCGGGTCGTTTTGGATTTGAGGAGGCAAAACAATGGCGGACACCCACCCATATGAGCGGTTTCTTCTTCTTCTTTTCCTTTCGGCTTTTCCCTTCAGGGGTCGCCACAGCGAATCAATTGCCTCCATCGAACCCTGTCCTTTGCATTCTCTTCTCTCACACTAACTACCTTCATGTCCTCTTTCACTACATCCATAAACCTCCTCTCATTCCTGATCCTATCCTTCCTGGTCACTCCCAGAGAGAACCTCAGCATCTTCATCTCTGCTACCTCCAGCTCTGCCTCCTGTCTTTTCCTCAGTGACACTGTCTCTAGACCAAACAACATCGCTGGTCTCACCACAGTTTTGTACACCTTTCCTTTCATTTTAGCTGAAACTCTTCTATCACACATCACACCTGACACTTTTCGCCACCCGTTCCATCCTGCCGTTGCACGTTTCTTCACCTCTTTTCCACACTCTCCATTGCTCTGGACTGTTGACCCTAAGTACTTAAAATCTTCCACCTTCTTGATCTCTTCTCCCTGTAACCTCACTCTTCCACTTGGGTCCCTCTCATTCACACACATGTACTCTGTCTTACTGCGGCTAACCTTCAACCCTCTCCTTTCCAGGACAAACCTCCACCTCTCTAGCTTCTCCTCCACCTCCTCCAAGCTGATCCCTGATGCAGTCCCACCTCCACCTTGAACTCCTCTGTCACACCTACAGCACACCTCACCACTGTCTTGCAGTCCTCATACATGTCCTGCACCGCTCTCTAACATACTTCTCTGCCACTCCAGACTTCCTCATACAATACCACAGTTCCTCTCTGGGCACCCTGTCATAAGCTTTCTCCAGATCTACAAAAACACAATGCAGCTCCCACTGGCCTTCTCTGTACTTCTCTATCAACATCCTCAAAGCAAATACTGCATCTGTAGTACTCTTTCTTGGCATGAAACCATACTGCTCCTCACAAATGCTCACTTCTGCCCTTAGGCTAGCTTCCACTACTCTTTCCCATAACTTCATTGTATGGCTCATCAGCTTTATTCCTCTGTAGTTGCCACAACTCTGCACATCTCCCTTGTTTTTAAAAATGGGCACCAGCACACTTCTCCTCCACTCCTCAGGCATCTTCTCACTATCTAAGATCCTGTTGAACAACCCAGTCAGAAACTCTACTGCCACCTCTCCTAGACACTTCCAAACCTCTACAGGTATATCATCAGGACTGACTGCCTTTCCACTCTTCATCCTCTTCAGTGCTCTCCTCACTTCATCCTGACTAATCTTTGCTACATCCTGGTCCACAACAGTCACCTCCTCTAGTCTTTGTTCTCTCTCATTTTCCACGTTCATCAACTCTTCAAAGTACTCTTTCCATCTTCCCATCACACTGCTGGCACCTGTCAATAGACTTCCATCCCTATCCTTAATCACCCTAACCTGCTGCACGTCCTTCCCATCTCTATCTCTCTGTCTTGCCAACCGGTATAGATCAGTCTCTCTCTCCTTACTGTCCAACCGAGCATACAAGTCATCATAAGCTTCTTGTTTGGCCTTTGCTACCTCTACCTTCACCTTACGCTGTATGTCCCTGTACTCCTGTCTACTCTCCTCAGTCCTCTCAGTGTCCCACTTCTTCTTAGCTAACCTCTTTCTTTGTATACACTCCTGTACCTCCTCATTCCACCACCAAGTCTCCTTATCTACTTTCCTTCCAGATGACACACCAAATACTCTCCTACCTGTCTCCCTGATCACATTAGCTGTAGTTGTCCAGTCATCTGGAAGCACCTCCTGACCACCCAGAGCCTGTCTTAACTCCTTCCTAAAGGTCATGCAATACCCTTCCTTTTTTAGCTTCCACCATTTCGTCCTCTGCTCTGCCTTTGCCCTCTTCATCTTCCTCACCACCAGAGTCATCCTACACACCACCATCCTATGCTGTTTGGCTACACTCTCACCTACCACTACTTTGCAGTCACTGATCTCCTTCAGGTTACATCGTCTACACAAGATGTAGTCTACCTGTGTGCTCCTACCACCACTCTTATAGGTCACCCTATGTTCCTGCCTCTTCTGGAAGAAAGTATTCACTGTAGCCATTTCCATCCTTTTTGCAAACTCAACTACCATCTGTCCTTCTGCGTTCCTCTCCTGGATACCAAACCTGCCCATGACTTCCTCATCACCTCTGTTACCTGCACCAACATGTCCATTGAAGTCTGCACCAATGACAACTCTCTCACTTCTAGGTATGCTCTGCATCACTTCATCAAAGTCCAACCAGAATTTCTCCTTCTCCTCCAGCTCACATCCTACCTGTGGAGCATACCCACTAACAACAGTGAACATCACACCTTCTATTTCTAGCTTCAGACTCATCACTCTATCCGACACTCTTTTTACCTCCAGGACATTCCTAACAAACTCCTCCTTCAAGATCACTCCTACTCCATTTCTCTTCCCATCTACACCATGATAGAACAACTTGAACCCTGCTCCTAAACTTCTAGCCTTGCTACCTTTCCACCTGGTCTCCTGGACACACAGTATGTCTACCTTCCTCCTCTGCATCATGTCAACCAACTCTCTACCTTTTCCTGTCATAGTTCCAACATTCAACGGCCCTACTCTTAGTCCTATACTCTTGGCGCTCCTCTTCTCTTTCTTCGTGCGAACGCACTTTCCTCCTCTCCTTCTTCGACCAACAGTAATCCAATTTCCACCGGCGCCCTGTAGGTCAACATCGCCGATGGCGGTCGTTGTTAACCCGGGCCTGGACCGATCCGGTATGGAAGTCATAGGTTTGATTCGCATCTTTGATTTGGCAAAAGTTTTACGCCGGATGCCCTTCCTGACGCAACCCTCTGTATTTATCCGGGCTTGGGACCGGCACAATAAGACACTGGCTTGTGCCCTCTTGCGGCTACTTTACCCATATGAGCGATTTATTGAGTTTTATTTTGAAATCGGCCTAAAATATAAGGACATTCAAGAAGTTCTTAGTAGGCGGCACAATTTTCACATAAGTCAGAGACATTTGAAAAGGATTCTCGCTGCAAGGGGATTCACTCGTCGTAAATCCTACTCGGACCTTCCCGTCCTAATAGACTTCATACGCAGTGAACTCCAGTCCTCTGGGATGCTTCATGGGTACCGCTGGATGTACGCGAAATGCAGGGAACACGGTCTGCGTGTGAGGAAAGAGGATGTTCGCCTGCTGCTGAAGGAGCTGGATCCCACTGGAGTGTCCCTGAGGCGGGCAAGGCATCTTAGACGGCGGAACTACTTCTCTAAAGGGCCCAACTTCATCTGGCACATCGACTCCTATGATAAACTCAAGCCATATGGCATTTGTATTAATGGGAGTATCGATGGTTTTTCGAGGAAAATTGTCTGGCTAAATGCGTACACAACAAACAGTGACCCGAAGCTGATCGGAGGATACTACATTGAGACCATACAGCGTTTAAAAGGCTGCCCCAGAGTTGTGAGGGCTGATCTTGGAACTGAAAATGGTCATGTCAGAGACTTTCAGCGTGTCCTCGTCCCAACTACTGCAGACGACAGAATCGACAGCTACCTGGAAGGAGCCAGCACCGCCAATCAACGGATCAAGTACTGGTGGGGGTTTCTGCGCAGCCAATGCGTGGAGTTTTGGTTGTGTTTGTTTTCCGACCTGCGAGACAACGGCTCCTTTGATGGGGGGTTCCTGGACCAAAACCTCCTTCAGTTTTGTTTCATGGGACTCATCCAGGTGAGTGTCTAAACTAGTTTGGTTTTCATATTGTGGGAGACTTGTAAAACTCAAGTCACATCGAGAACACTATATTAAACAGGAGAGCACAAACTTATGACAGTTTCCACAGCAACAGAGAGAGGCGAAGAGGGGTAGAGGTTGGGATGGAGAGAGAGGGGGCAGGGGGGTAGATATTTAATATGTATGTTTTAGTTTTTGTTTCTGAATAACCTTGTCCCCACCTTGTTCTTCCAATAGGACGAGCTCGATGACACTGCTACTGTCTGGAACGCACACTCCATCAGGCCATCAAAGAATGTGAATGTTCCAAGTGGTCGCCCCAATACTATACTAATACTATGCCTTGCCTGAACTCTATGGGACAAGAGACTTTCTTTCTCCTGTTGAGGAGGACCATATTCACCAGTGCAAAAGCGAGTGTGTCTTTCGCTTGACTGTACCGTGTGATCCTGATGTGTATGAACTCTGCAATATTATTATGGCTGAATCGCATCTGACTCCACCAACAGATCCATACCAGGCTTTGAACTTGTACATGCACCTGAGAGACACCATTCTTGTATCTATTTAAGTATATTATTTGTTGTTGCCAGAACGGTGTTAATTCTGAATCTGAATGTTTTGGGGTTGACATCCATGAAAGGGCAAACATAAAAACATGTTATATGATGGCACTGTGAGCTGCTGATGTGCATTTTAGTTGCTGTCTTATTTATAACACTGTTGTTATGAGCAAATGTGTCAGTAATATTTTGATGCAAAAATTTCTCAATGTACCTAAAAGTATTTAATATTAAAATTAATGTAGACCACATTCTTGATTCATTTTTATCAGTAAGATGATCTTCACCACTGATGGAATATGTTCTACAAGTTGCATGTATGACAGAAAAACACAGAAATTTGTGAACGCACAAAACATTTTCTCATTTTGTAGTACTGTGATGTCAGGAAGTGCTATGAAAAATAACAATACAAGCTCTTGATTTCTTCTTCAGTGTGAAGACATTTTATTGGTTACTAACATGAACTGAACATTTTAACAACTAAGAAAGTGCAGCCTTGAAGGTGAGTTTGGGTCAAACAGGAAAGTAAAATTCGGATTATTAAATCATGGTGTGCTTCAATGCTGAAATAGGGCTCACAGCCAACCACATCAGAATGTATGTTTCCATGATGAAAGAAAAACACTAAAAAAAGACGTAATCATAAAAAAAAGATGCCTGTTTATACACTGCCTGGCCAAAAAAAAAAGTGGCCATCAAAAATGTCAGTCACAATCCTGACATTGTCATCAGGTGTGACTTTTGATGGCAACATTTTTTTTGACCAGGCAGTGTATGAAGCCCTGATAAGGACAGTTTTCTTAAATTCACAAAATATCCATTTCAAGATAGTTGCTGGACAGGATGTTGTCAAACTCTGTGCGAAATTCAGGGTAGGAACCATACGTGCATGGTACTTCAAGGGTTGCTCCACAGGTGTGAGCAACCAGTCTCCTGCTGAGCCCTATTTCAGCATTGAAGCACACCATGATTTTTTCAACACAGATGACTGATGAGCCTGTGCAGAAACGAAGAATTTTTTCAGCTTGGCCTTGGTCAGCATTTTTCACAAATCGAAGTAAATAGTTAAAGCTTGTTTCTTCTCTCTGAGACAGAAGTGTTTTTGTTTGAAGCAGCTTGGACACTCGTTTGCCTGTAGCTTTCTTTGACTCATAGAGAGACAATACACACTGACTGTTCGACAGTTTTACCTTTATAAGTGCCATGGGTGAAGAGAAGCAATCAACAATATACTTTGGCTCTTGGAGAATGACTTTATGAGCCATTGTTTGGATGGCAGGCTTGATATCATTCATTGGAGGTAGGCAATGGGAACCCATCCTTGTAAACAGATCAAGCAGGTCTTCTTCATCACTCTCCTCCACTGATCCCTGGACAGCTTCTCAACAGCTGATCTCTCAAGAGGAGGAAGGTAGTTAAGAAAAGATGTCATCAGGATGTCTGCATCCACTGTGTCAATACCATGGATGCAAGCTAAAACAAAAGCTTTTGGGAGCCTCACTGGAAAGACGCCATGGTCAGGTAATCCTTTCACCCATATCCCGTCCAATTGCTTGCCATTCATCCTCACCAAAATCTGGCCTCAGCCTGGGAACTCGCTCTGTTTCGCCCTCACATTGATCAAGAAATTGCTCCCAAAATGCTGTGTAAATGTCTCTTGACACACCAGCATCATCAAGAGCTTTTTCATTTACAAAGTTCATCTTTAGAGTTACATTCATTATACTGCTGTCCATAAATACAGCTAATAAATCCTCAACAACCTTTATCCTGTGAATAAATACACGCTGTGACACCTGTGGATCTCCTGAAATATCAGCAGAGGTTGATGGGGAAAGCTGGCTGCTTGAATACGAAAGAAAGTCTTGTGGAAAGACATTCACTTCATCGTCCTGTTAGACAAAAAACAAAAACATATACACATAAACATTATGGAATGGTTCATGATCGAAGCAGTGGCCAAAATAACCTTTTTGTATGTTAAGTATGAATCAAAATCCAAATAAAATTGGTTGATATTAGTTCAAAACATGCCTATTTATGATTATTTATTATAATAATATATACTATACTATAATATTATTATAATTTATTATGCTTTTAAATCAAAAATGTTATCATGTTATACAAAAAACAATCAAAACCTGTGTAAAAACTCATTTCAATCCTCCTAAATCCTAAAAAGTCCCTGATTTTGTCATATTACCTGAGAAACATTCCAATCATCGATGTTGTTCAGCGTTATCACAACAACGTCATCGCTGGCTGCTGTGCTGAGGTCATCTTCTGGATCCCACACAACCGTATCTGCCTCAGTGGGCTCTGGAGCATCTTCAGAAGTTTCAAAATAGCATTCCTCACCATTAGTTTGAAAGGGCTCAGTGGGACCTGCATTAGTCTGATTAGTTACTCATAAATAGTAGTCACTCACCCAAGTGACATGACATTCCTGGCTCTTCCTCGGTCACAGCTTCAGATGTTGCTTTGGGCTTTTTGAATCTTGGTTCCATCTGGATATTCAGCAACAAACACATGAACAAAACAAAAACAAACATTTTAAATATTGTTTTCAGCAGTAATTACAACATGGTAAGCAAAATACAACTGTCCCAATGAAGTGCTTATAAAGCCTACCATAGATTTGCATTTACCTTCCAAAAGAGTCTTGATAATACATATCATATTCTTTACTATTACAGTTGATAACATTTTTCAAACAACTACCAACCTGTTCTCTGATGTCAACCTCAAGTGAATGTCCATGCTCCAGGAGATCACTGTGTGAATCATCTGTGAGACATCCCATTAACTGAGAATGAAGTTCCTCATTGGTGATGACAGATGTGACATCAGAAAAGGAATCTTCTAAATCTTCATCCACTTCAGACAAAGACTGCTCAGGTGAAAGTGATTTTTCTTTTGTGCAAACATAAAATCTGACCAGCTTCAGTTTGGTTCGGTCATACAGTGTGCCAACTGTGTCATCTGAAGGAATTGAATTTCTTTTGAAATCACAGACATCAAAGGTGAAATCTTCAGCTCACCCTTTTGAGGACAGGCCATCTGGGAAAAATAAATCCTTTCCTATTTGCAAAATCTGAGCGACAGTTGTTGTTTTTTCCACTGACAAATGTCTTGTTCCTCCACCATTTCTGGCCCGCACTTGATGGTATTCATCACAACTGTAATGAAGCCATCCAATTTCAATCTTCCTGGAGGACTTCTCTCCAGCATTATTCCGCTGTCTTGCCATTCCTTCAGCTTGGTTTTGGAACGCTCCCGCAGTCTTTGATTTCATTTTCCTTAATCCAATTTTATCTCTCAACCTCTGGAAAAGAGTATCTTTATCTGTACCGTACTGTGTTTGCTTACAGAAGGAGAGAACAGCGACTCGGTCTCCATAAGAGGTGATGTATCTTGACATCTGTTCATCAGTCATGACAGACAACACAGCTTTGTCAACCTGTAAATAACAAATTTGACATTTAAGATAAATGGTGGACGTCCCTCCTCTTGAGGGACGTCTCTTGACCGCAGGAAATTTTCCAAGTCCTCCTCCATAGCAGCTCCTCTGTCTTGCGTTGTGGTTTAATTTATAGTATAGGTGTTATAGGTGTTATAGGTGTTAGGTGTTAGAATAGGTGTTCACCAGTATCCTTTCTCCGTTACGCCAAAACGACCCGGAAGTAGCATGTCGCAAAAGTTTTGCGAGATCTCGCAAAAGTATTGCGGGATCTCGCAAAAGTTTTGCGGGATCTTGCAAAGATAGAACTTTTTCTTTTTTTTCTCCATGATTTTTTTTTTCTCCATGATTTTTTTTTTTCTCCATGTCACCTTAGGGGCTCCGTATTTAACCAATATCAATATGAATATTAATCCATATATAAAACGCACCGGATTATAACGTGCACTACGGGTTTATGAGAAAATTTTAGGCTTTTAGGTGCGCCTTATAGTGCGGAAAATACGGTAACTTTGGATTGTCATCTCTGCAGGCTAAGAAAGCGATAGCTCAGGGAGGGTCACGGAGCAATTTTCCCCAAGAATGCAGTCATTGGGGTTTTCGCCTCCGTCTGTAGTGGAAGAATAGTGAGACAGTAGCCATGGATCTGTGCCATCTTTGTTAAAAATTGGATTGTTGCATTTTATTAAATTTCCCAGTTTTGGTCCATGGCTTAAAAGCCATGGAAGGGGGGAATGTGGTGGAAAGTTTTTAATACAATAAAATAATACAATAAAATAATGTACTTGTACTTGAAATTAGAATGTTTTTGTATGTTTCTGCATAGGGTCATCCAAAGAATGTCTGCAACAGATATGTTCTCACAGGGTTCGCATGACTGATTATATTATGTCATCAAATAGTTTTGTGAAACTGTCGACTTGATATTTTTGGTAACGTCTGGAGGTCATGACGTACCAACTGAAAGCCAGTAAAGAACTGGTTGAAAGCAGATGAGCCGAGGTTAATACTTCGCCCTAGTCACGCCTTTAGAGTATAAATGATGTGTTATCCTTTTAATATTTTTTACCTGGAACTCCACTGCGGTTCTCGTCTGTAAAGTTTTTCCTGTACCCAGAATATTCTGTAACAACACCTCAATGGACCATTCATCGTCTCCAGAGCTCTCATCATGCTTAGATAAGTATTTGTTGAACTTGTCTGTTTGTTGAACCTGTCTGTTTGTTAATATCATTGATGATATTATTGGACTCATACTCAACCTATGGATGATATTATTGGACTCTTGCTCAACCTATGCATGATTTGAATTGACAAATAAATACCTTGTATTTTACACACTGTCTCCTGTCCTTAAGAGAAACAAAACCACACCACACTAGCACAAGTGAAAGGCACTAGTGGCTTTCTAGAGCAGCGGTTCCCAAACTTTTCAGGCCGCACACCCACTTCCACCTCCCGACTTAGCTGACGCACCCCAAATGCCTGAAACATGAAAAAAAAGAAAGAAAAGGCGAAGTCTTTATAGCCACACAGGTATCAAGTTTAATAATATAGGCTCCTGTTAACACAGAATAGATATATAATAATGGGCCTAATGATCTCTCACTTTAGAAACGGTGGGGAGAATAATAGTAACAATATAAAAATGACAATAATATTTTAAGTTAAAATGGTCGCCGAGCGAGCCTACTACAGATGAGTGATGAACAGCAGTTATTACTATGTAACAAATAGGCCTATTTAACAAACTGCAACAGTTATTAAATGGTAAAAATATGCTACTCCGCCACAAAGAATCAAAATAACATAGGCCCAAGTTCAACACATTTTCTCTTTCGAGTACGAGTCTCATTGTGTTCTTTACCCCCTTCTCCCGATGAAGTGTCCGGGTGAGTTTTCTGTGTTCTGTACTCCTCATTTTCAGTTTCCCCTGTCTCGTCATCATCACTCTCTTTTTCCTGCTCGATTTCTTCAGCCTGGTAGACTGCACAGCTCTCAGTTGTGGCCAAGGTATCCTGTCCTCTTTCATTTCTCCCATTTTTAATACTGGACAGACTGCCCGTTTTCAACCAGTTACGCATTTTGGCATATTATTGTTGTTGCTATCACAACAAGCTAGCACGTAGCTAGGAGAAAGCCAAGTGCATTTTGGGCATTTTTTTTTAATTTAAAATTTTCCCAAAACATTTTTTTAACTGAAAATTACAAATGGTTTCCGTGAATGAATTTAAATATTTAAACTGTTTATCCTCCATTAAAAAGTGTATAAATTATTTATTTAATTATTTATGTATTTCAAGATGCTTCGGGAGTATGGGGTACCGAACCCCTTGATAAGGGCTGTTCGGTCCCTGTACGACCGATGTCAGAGTTTGGTCTGCATTGCCGGCAGTAAGTTGGATTCGTTTCCAGTGAGGGTTGGACTCCGCCAAGGCTGCCCTCTGTCACCGATTCTGTTCATAAATTTTATGGACAGAATTTCTAGGAACAGCCAAGGCGTTGAGGGTGTCCGGTTTGGTGGCCTCGGTATTGCGTCTCTGCTTTTTGCAGATGACGTGGTGCTGTTGGCTTCATCAAGCCGTGATCTCCAACTCTCACTGGAGCGGTTCGAAGCCGAGTGTGAAGCGGTTGGATGAGAATCAGCACCTCCAAATCTGAGACCATGGTCCTCAGTCGGAAAAGGGTGGAGTGCCCTCTCCGGGTTGGGGATGAGATCCTGCCCCAAGTTGAGGAGTTCAAGTATCTCGGGGTCTCGTTCATGAGTGAGGGTACGATGGAATGGGAGATCGACAGGCGGATCGGTGCAGCGCCTGCAGTGATGCGGACTCTGTATCGGTCCGTCGTGGTGATGAAGGAGCTGAGCCGTTCCTGCCCTCAGCTATGGTCATGAGCTTTGGGTCGTGACCGAAAGAACAAGATCCCGGATACAAGCGGCCAAAATGAGTTTCCTCCGCAGGGTGTCCGGGCTCTCCCTTAGAGATAGGGAGAGAAGTTCGGTCATCCGGGAGGGACTCAGGAGTCGAGCCGCTACTCCTCCGCATCGAGAGGAGCCAGATGAGGTGGCTCGGGCATCTGGTTAGGTGCTTCTTGGACGCCTCCCTAGTGAGGTGTTCCGGGCACGTCCTACCGGGAGGAGGCCCCGTGGACGACCCAGGACACACTGGAGAGACTATGTCTCCCAGCTGGCCTGGGAACGCCTTGGGATTCTCCAGGAGGAGCTGGACGAAGTGGCTAGGGAAAGGGAAGTCTGGCTTTCCCTGCTTAAGCTGCTGCCCCGCGACCCAACCCCGGATAAGCAGAAGAAAATGGATGGATGGATGGAAGATGCTCAGCCGTCATTACACTCGTGCACCCCCTAGCGGCAGCTCGCGCACCACAGGGGGTGCACGCTCCACACTTTGGTGCGCGCACTGTTCTAGAGGAACTGGAAGGAGCCTTTCCTGCCACACCCCTAGCTGGTGGCAAGACTCTGTGGGAAAACACCTATACTTTCTGTGACTTAACAAAGCTCATGTTATATTTGCAGATACAGACAAAACAGAGTGGAAGATCCTGGGCCCAATGGTACCAAAATACAGCAGTATGGAGGACCTGTACTCTAAAATATGTGTCAAAGAACAAGGATGCCAACCCAAATATGGAAAGGCTAGTGAAGATTGGCGTCACGATCACAGTGACTTCTGTCAACTGTGAACGTGGCGTCAGTAGGTACGACGTCATCAAGACGTCATGCAGAAATGGCCTCAGGGTTGAAGCTGTTAATGAGCTGCTGACCCTCAGCTTGGAAGCCCCCCCCTCCATAAGGAGTTCCCCTACGATCTGGCCTTCCGCATGTGGAGCGTGAACAGAGATCGCAGGGCTTACAGGCAGATGTTGAGGAGAGCAGAAGATCTCATCGAAGATGAAAACAACCAAAACATCTCTGCCCTGGACAGAGCCATTGAAGAGTGACTGTATCTCTACATAATGAATGCAAGTTGTTGCAGTGAATGCAATTCTTGAATCTCACATTTATACCTGCATAACGTAGGATAGAAATAAAGACAGTTAAGCCTGAACTGCTGACTTTAGTGTATTTTTGTAGGTAAACTGAACAGAAGATTTTGCCCTCAGAATGCAGGAAAACAACCCCATTTTCTAAAAAATTTCACGAGGAAGGCCCACCGGACCCGCTCGCCACACCGCTGTCATCGACACAGAATGTGGCTTTTCGTGGCTTACTCAATTCTTTTACACTGAGCCACAGTGGCTTGGTCATACTACCTCCTAGTGCAAGTCCAGTATATACTGTACACACACACACACACACACACATATATATAAAAATGTCTAAGTTGTGTGATTCTGTCTCTACATCCCCTTTTAAGTCAGAGTTAAAATGTCTTCTAGTCCAAGTAAAACTTAAAAGTAAACATTGAGTACTATTTTGTATGACTGTATCTTCACATAGTTAATGCAAGTTTTGAATTGTTGAATATCACATTTATACCTGCATAAAATAGGATAGAAATACAGATAGTTGACTTTAGTGTTTTTTTGTAGGTAAACTGAACAGAAGATTTTGTCCTCAGAATGCACCAGAATGCAGGAAAACAACCCCATTTTCTAAAAAATTTCCCGGGCACCCCCCCGCGGGGGGGAACCCCCCCCTCACCCCTATGACGAGCATGGTATTAAACCCCCAAACAATTGAAAACTACAGTCATACAAAATATTACTCAATGTTTACTTGTGAGTTTTACTTGGACCACAAGACATTTTAACTTTTACTTAGACACTTTGATTTTAATAAATTTATTTCTTGGTATTACTCAATGTTTACTTGTAAGTTTTGCTTATTATTACAGCAAGCCGCTGTCTTGGACACAGGATGTGGCTTTTTGTGGCTTACTCAATTCTTTTACACTGAGCCACAGTGGCTTAGTCATACTACCTCCTAGTGCAAGCCCAGAGAGGGTTGTGTCAGGAAGGGCATCCGACATATAACTTTTGCCATATCAAACATGCAAATCAAACCTATGACTTCCATACCATAACTGGCCCGGGTTAACAACGACCGCCATCGGTGCTGTTCACGTACAGGGTGCCGGTGGAAATTGGACTACTACTACTACTACTGTTGGTCGAAGAAGGAGAGGTGGAAAGTCTGTTCACAGGAAGAGAGAGAAGAGGAACACCAAGAGTATAGGACTGAGAGTACGGACGTTGAATGTTGGAACTATGACAGGAAAAGGTAGAGTTTGTTGACATGATGCAGAAGAGGAAGGTAGACATACTGTGTGTCCAGGAGACCAGGTGGAAAGGTAGCAAGGCTAGAAGTCTAGGAGTATGGTTCAAGTTGTTCTATCATGGTGTAGGTAGGAAGAGAAATTGACTAGGAGTTATATTGAAGGAGGAGTTTGTTAGGAATGTCCTGGAGCTAAAAAGAGTGTCAGATAGTGTGATGAGTCTGAAACTAAAAAACGAAGGTGTGATGTTCAATGTTGTTAGTGGGTAGCATGTGAGCAGGAGGAGAAGGAGAAATTCTGGCTGGACTTTGATGAAGTGATGCAGAGCTTACCTAGAAATGAGAGAGTTTCCATTGGTGCAGACGTCAATGGACATGTACTCTGGTACTGGAAGCCTGTTCATTGTTATGCTGTCCTGCACAGCTTGCGCTAGTTGAGCAACACCAAGGGGCGTAGAAAATACAGTGTATGGCTGTGTTAGCTGGGTGTCTTGCAGGGGGCTGTGACACAGGATCTGGGCTCACCTGCTCACTCCTTACTGACAGGATGTTATTCACTTGTATTTCTCTGTCATAGGCTTCAAGTCTGGCTCGAGCTGCTTCTACATCCCTTTCAGCCTGCAGACGCTCCAGCTCAGATCTTTCAGTTTCCATTTCTTTCTTGTATTGCTCCTCTAGAGCTTTTATTCTTTTCTTTTGCTTTCTTTCTTTTTGCGCTATTCTGTATTCTGCCTCTTTTGCAGCTAACTCTGCCGCCGCATCAGCACATTTTGATGCAATGTATGAAGAGAGGGTGACATTTGACTGTGTAGCTGTAAAGTCATAAATGGACTGTGCATAATCCCGATTTAATAGCTCACGCAGGCGACATTTCTCAAGTATTGCATAAAATTCCCCATCAACGCCTGAGTCTTTCATATATGATTTTGATAATGTCATGAGTTACTGCTTAACATGCGTGTTTTTTTTTGCCTTAAATCAGCCGTTGGTGTCACATGATCTCTTATTTCCATGTAGAGTTTCATGATGTCATCTCTTCCTTTCTTTAAAATTTCTACAAGTGACGCCAGTTGTGCTTCATTTATATCTGACTAGTTTTTCTCTTGCCTTACGTACTTGAGCTTTCCACTGTTCATATACACTGGTAAGTCTTTTTTCCTTTTTACTTACTTCTTTCTTTTGATAAGCAAGCATTTTTTCTGTTGGTACTTTGGTGCGTTCAGAGCGGCGAGGCTCATCTGCCGTGCTCTGGACTTTGCATTCCAAGTCAGCCAATATTTCTTCTTTGCATTTAATTGTTTCCTTTATTTCTTGCCATGTATTTTCACTTGCATTTTGAACCAATTCTTTGTAATCCTGAATTTCTTTCAGCAAACAAGTAATTTGTTCATTAATGTCCTCAAGACTCACAAATGAGGCCGTTGCTCCTTCCATTTTGAGTGTAGTTTTCCTTCAGCGTTTCATTTTCTTGACCAACGTCTGCCACCTGCTGTCTGTTGTGGGTAATGCACCTTGAGACCGTTGAACCACGTTGTGCAGCATAGCGGTGGGAGATGGTCAGCTTTAACTGTGTCGTACCAGTCGAAATAAGTGTAAGCCAGGACTGATGGTCTAATGACTTGCACGATTCGGTTCACAGACCAACGGTTTAGACCAACGTAAGAGCTAAAATGAAACAAAATGAAACAATGAGACAACGGCACATTAGCTCCTTTAGCAAATAATAGTTTTTACAATATATATATGATAAATATGAAACCTTCAGGCACAAACAAATGAAATTAATTTACCTTGTTGCCAATCTCAACTGGAGATGAACTCCTTCCGTTTACCCTCCCGTTTGTTTATAACCTTTTTCACTCGTTTCTTTCCCTATACTCCTTGACAATTGTACACTAATTACCTCTTACTTATCTTGTGACCTACGCGCGCTCGGCGACCTTCAAAAATAAACTTCCTTTTTACCCAGGAAATAGCAACATCAGAAAATAACAGTGCCTTTCACAATAAAATTTTCAACTATTTTACGCACAGTGAATTGGGGTCATTTCATTGCTATTCTCTCTGAAAAACACGCTGAAATGACGTGTAACACAGGTTTCCTGTACAGTTGTACCTCTACTTACGAATGTCTCCACTTACGAAATGTTCTACTTACGAAATTTCTCAGCAGGAAAATATTGCCTCTCGTTACAAAATAAATTTTGTCTTACGAAAGTTAAAAATACAGCATCAGCTGATACTCGCGACTCCCACAGGTTCCTGAACGCAACATTCTCATAGCTGCTCTGCCATTGGCTATTACCGAGTATCTTCCTGGCATCCCATTGGCTAGATGGACCTCTGTGTGAAGCTAGATCGGTGTTTATGCAGGGTCCTCCTCATTCGGTTCTGGACCCGTAAGGAGTTCTGATAGTTTTACATAAATATATTACCTTTTAGAGTATTCACTATGGACCCCAAGAAAGTCACGGAGAAAAGAGGAAAAGAAATGATGAAGAGAATAGTTTTTTTGTCCATACAAACAAAGCAGGAGATAATAGAAAAGCATGAAAAAGGGATGCGTTTGATTGATTTCGCCAAAGAATATGGCCATAATGCATCTACAATTGCCACGTTATTAAGACAAAAAGAAATTTAAGGAGTTTAAGGCATCGCGTGGGTGGTTGGAGAAGTTCAAAAGGAGGATTGGAATTCACTCTGTTGTTCGGCATCGTGAGGCAGGGGTGCATGAACCAAAGAGTGCAAAAAACAATGAGGACAGCAGTTAAAAGGTAAATGACCATCATTTTCATTCTCTGCTCTATTCTTTATTTTTTACGTTATGCACAACGCTCATTTATTGTGTAATAATCTAATTGTAACATGTATTTGTAACATGTTTTGATCTATTTCTATGCTTTATAAAACATTTATGTCGGAATTTTTGGGGGCTTGGAACGGATTAGGGATTTGCATGGAAAACGCGTCTCTACTTACGAAATTTTCTACTTACATAATTTCTTCCAGAATCAATTAATTTTGTAAGTAGAGGTACCACTGTATGTATCTTAACAAGTGAGTTTTCAGATAAAAATAGTCATTTTGGAGCAGTTTCCGACTTAACAAGCTGAAATGAAGCATAACCCTCTTTTCAGAGTTAACCTAGATCAAAATCAGAATCAGAGTCTTTATTTGTAATGCCGACACACATTTTCACATTTGACAGTACGAAATACGTCTCTGAAGGTCCCAGTAAGCCCAGTCGATAAATAAGATAAGTTAAGAAAAACAAGAAACAGATTTAAAAATTTAAGATGAATAAGAAAAGACCAGATGGAAAGATAGCAAGGCTAGAAGTTTAGGAGCAGGGTTCAAGTTGTTCTATCATGGTATAGATGGGAAGAGAAATGGATTAGGAGTTATCTTGAAGGAGGAGTTTGTTAGGAATGTCCTGGAGGTAAAAAGAGTGTCGGATAGAGTGATGAGCCTGAAGCTAGAAATAGAAGGTGTGATGGTCAATGTTGTCAGTGGGTATGCTCCACAGGTAGGATGTGAGCAGGAGGAGAAGGAGAAATTCTGGTTGGACTTTGATGAAGTGATGCAGAGCATGCCTAGAAGTGAGAGAGTTGTCATTGGTGCAGACTTCAATGGACATGTTGGTGCAGGTAACAGAGGTCATGAAGAGGTGATGGGCAGGTTTGGTATCCAGGAGAGGAACGCAGAAGGACAGATGGTAGTTGAGTTTGCAAAAAGGATGGAAATGGCTATAGTGAATACTTTCTTCCAGAAGAAGTAGGAACATAGGATGACTTATGAGCGTGGTGGTAGGAGCACACAGGTAGACTACATCTTGTGTAGACGGTGTAACCTGAAGGAGATCAGTGACTGCAAAGTAGTGGTAAGTGAGAGTGTAGCCAAACAGCATAGGATGGTGGTGTGCAGAATGACTCTGGTGGTGAGGAAGATGAAGAGGGCAAAGGCAGAGCAGAAGACGAAATGGTTGAATCTGAAAAAGGAAGAGTGTTGCACAACATTTAGGAAGGAGTTAAGACAGGCTCTGGGTGGCCAAGAGGTGCTTCCAGATGACTGGAAAACTACAGCTAATGTGATCAGGGAGACAGATAGGAGAGTACTTGGTGTGTCATCTGGAAGGAAAGTAGATAAGGAGAGTTGGTGGTGGAATGAGGAGGTACAGGAGTGTATTCAGAGAAAAAGGTTAGCAAAGAAGAAGTGGGACACTGAGAGACACTGAGGAGAGTAGACAGGAGTACAGGGAGATGCAGCATAAGGTGAAGGTAGAGGTAGCAAAGGCCAAACAAGAAGCTTATGATGACTTGTATGCTAGGTTGGACAGTAAGGAGGGAGAGACTGAGCTATACAGGTTGGCAAGACAGAGAGACAGAGATGGGAAGGACGTGCAGCAAGTTAGGGGTGATTAAGGAAGTCTATTGACAGGTGCCAGTAGTGTGATGGGAAGATGGAAAGAGTACTTTGAAGAGTTGATGAACGTGGAAAATGAGAGAAAACAAAGACTAGAAGAGGTGACTGTTGTAGACCAGGAAGTAGAAAAGATTAGTCAGGGTGAAGTGAGGAGAGCATTGAAGAGGATGAAGAGTGGAAAGGCAGTCGGTCCTGATGATATACCTGTAGAGGTTTGGAAGTGTCTAGGAGAGGTGGCAGTAGAGTTTTTGACTGGGTTGTTAAACAGGATCTTAGATAGTGAGAAGATACCTGAGGAATGGAGAAGTGTGCTGGTGCCCAATTTTAAAAACAAGGGAGACGTGCAGAGTTGTGGCAACTACAGAGGAATAAAGCTGATGAGCCATACAATGAAGTTATGGGATAGAGTAGTGGAAGCTAGACTAAGGGTGGAAGTGAACATTTGTGAGCAGCAGTATGGTTTCATGCAAAAAAGAACACTACAGATGCAGTATTTGCTTTGAGGAGGCTGATAGAGAAGTACAGAGAAGGCCAAACGGAGCTGCACTGTGTTTTTGTAGATCTGGAGAAAGCTTATGACAGGGTGCCCAGAGAGGAACTGTGGTATTGTATGAGGAAGTCTGGAGTGGCAGAAAAGTATGTTAGAGCGGTGCAGGACATGTATGAGGACTTCAAGACAGTGGTGAGGTGTGCTGTAGGTGTGACAGAGGAGTTCAAGGTGGAGGTGGGACTGCATCAGGGATCAGCTCTGATCCCCTTCTTGTTTGCTATGGTGATGGACAGGTTGACATACGAGTTTAGACAGGAATCTCCATGGACTATGATGTTTGCAGATGACATTGTGATCTGCAGTGAGAGCAGGGAACAGGTGGAGGAGAAGCTAGAGAGGTGGAGGTTTGTCCTGGAAAGGAGAGGAATCAAGGTTAGCCGCAGTGAGACAGAATACATGTGTGTGAATGAGAGGGACTCAAGTGGAAGAGTGAGTTTACAGGGAGAAGAGATCAAGAAGGTGGAGGATTTTAAGTACTTAGGGTCAACAGTCCAGAGCAATGGAGAGTGTGGAAAAGAGGTGAAGAAGCGTGTACAGGCAGGATGGAAAGGGTGGAGAAAGGTGTCAGGTGTGATGTGTGATAGAAGAGTTTCAGCTAAAATGAAAGGAAAGGTGTACAAAACTGTGGTGAGACCAGCGATGTTGTTTGGTCTAGAGACAGTGTCACTGAGGAAGAGACAGGAGACAGAGCTGGAGGTAGCAGAGATGAAGATGCTGAGGTTCTCTCTGGGAGTGACCAGGAAGGATAGGATCAGGAGTGAGTGCATTAGAGGGACAGCACATGTTAGAGGTTTTGGAGATAAAGTCAGAGAGGCCAGACTGAGATGGTTTGGACATGCCCAGAGGAGAGATAGTGAATATATTGGTAGAAGGATGCTGAGTTTTGAACTGCCAGGCAGGAGGCCTAGAGGAAGACCAAAGAGGAGGTTTATGGATGTAATGAGGGAGGATATGAAGGTAGTTGGTGTGAGAGAAGAGGATGCAAAGGACAGGGTTAGATGGAGGCAATTGATTCGCTGTGGCGACCCCTGAAGGGAAAAGCCGAAATGAAAAGAAGAACATCCCCGAAGGGAAATTAAGAACGCACACTCTAGTTTTTGTTAGTCAATCAATCACATGCATGCTTATTAGTGTGTACAGGCCCCTGTAATACACACAACCACACAAAAGGTTTCCATGCAAGGGAGGCAGAGTGGCAGGCTGCTCCTTCTTGGTGCGCCTCAAATGAGCAATTTGTAAAGGGGACGGCACCTTGCTCAAGGGTGCCTTGGCAGTGCTCCGTAGGTGAGCTGATGCCTCCCACCGTCAGCTCACCTCCGGGTAATTTTTTTTTTTTGGGCAGGAGTGGGAATTGAACCGCCAATGTTGAAATCATAGGTCGTCCTGCTCTACCGCTGGCTTTACCACTGAGCCACTGCCGCCCCAATTCAAATAGGAACAGTCATTTTGGAGCAGTTTCTTAAAAAGCTGAAATGAAGCAAAATGCTTCTTTTCAGAGTTAACCTAGTCCATACATGCTCCAAAATGATATTCTCACTCAGAAATGTTTTTAAGTGAAGCCTCACAGTTAAGATAGATGGAGAAAACGTGTTTCATGTGGTGTAAAGTGATCATGGCATTTTTCAGCATTCTTGTTCACGCTGAAGTGTCTAGCTTTATTTCTGCATTTTTAGTCAAAGGCAACTAATTTCAGCTCAAAGTTCACGTTTTAAGACATATGTAGGAATTGTGTATTAAATGTCATTATTATGTGGTTTTGAGTGAGAATAGTATTTTGCATGTTTGGAGTAGTTTAACTCTGAAAAGAAAAACTTCATGTGAATTTTGTCAGTCAGAAAATTGTCAAAAATGACTGTTTTTAACTGAAGCCTCACATGCTAAGATACATGTAGAAAATGTGTTTGATGTGGTTTGAAGTAATAATGGCATTTATCAGAATGAATGTTCACACTGAGTAGAAATGTTTAGCTTCATTTCTACGTTTTCAGTCAGAAACCTCAAAAGCGACTAATTACAGCTCAAAGTTCACTTTTTAAGATACATATAGGAAACGTGTGTTAAAAGTCATTATGATGTGGTTTTGAGTGAGAATAGTAAGAATACACACACACAAACATCGTATACAGGCCCCCTGAACACAACACACACTAGGGGCCTGTAGGCATGTAGTTAATGACAATCAGTACAAGAGAGGTGGAGGGACGGGTCGCGACTTTGGAGTGCTCCCCAATGAACAGCTTGTGGGGGGGACGGCGCCTTGCTCAAGGGCGTCTCGCTCAAGGGCGCCTCAGCAGTGGCTGGGGGGTAAGCCGACACCTCCCGCTGTCAGCTCACACTCCGAAGGTGTCCGGCTGGAGCGGGAATTGAGCCGCCGATGGCTGGGCGCTGTCTGGTCCCAAGACGTCCGCTCTACCGCTAAGCCACTGCCGCCCCAGGCTTAGCCTGCCACCCCAGGCCCCAGGCTTAGGCTTTTTTATCATATCTTAGAACTGATACCTTATTACCAATGTTATAAAACACAAGATTAGTGGAGGTCCTGACAGTATAGAATAGGCCACCAGAGGAAACCAGTGTAGGAGGAAGATAGAGGGCATAAGATTGTGATGTCTGAAGTGAGACTCATCACATTCTGACGGGACCCAATGGTTCTCAGTAATTGGACTCGACAGAAGCTGGTAAGCCCTGACCCAACATGCATGTGTGATGGAAACCAACGCTCAGATAGGCTACTAGAACCCAACAGGGCCATGCTAGCTGAGTAGCCACTGGGGTCAACGAGAACCACATAGACCCAGAGATCCAGAGGAGGCAGCGGCCGCTATCGCCAGGGCACACGAGACAGGCCCATGGGGCACCCCACCCCCATCTGCCACGCCCACATCCCACCCACCACCCCACCCCCAGGAGACAGGAACGCCCCCCGCACCCCCCGGGGCCAGTGACCGAGCGACATGCGACCCACCCCCCTCCATAGCCCCCCCAGTCCAAGTATAGGGTCTTGCAACCCCATTTGGTCAGGACCCCCAAAAGCCCGGGCAGACCGGAGATTGGGGCCACATCAACCCACCAGATACAGCAGAGATCCCCAGGGATCCTGCGCCGCCGCCCACAGAGGAATGCCGACCAGAGGCCACCAGCCCTGGCACACCGCCGGCTATCCCAGGCAGCCCATGTTAGGCCCTATCAGAGGCCCACCACAGCCAACCCGCCCACAGGTGCCCCCCCGCCAAGCCCCACCTATAGCCCAGGTCCATCAGGAAACCGATGGCGACATCAGCCCACACTCCAGCGCCCAGCAAAATGAACCGACCACCAGCCGCCAACAGTGGCAGCCAGACATATGCCACAAAGCTGACCTAATGTGCCATGCCCGATAGGCCAGCAGGTGAGCCGTGCAGCACCCAAAGCTAAATAGGAGACAGAGTCCATGGGAGAGAAGCCAAGCCGCCCAGCAACCAACCCGTCCCCAAATGCAGCAATGACTCTGCACCACCCAAACACCCCCGAAACCCTGAGCCAGCCCCTCGCAGCCCGACCTTTGGACCTGGCCAGACGGCCCACACGCCGCCCCATCCCCACAGCAGTGCTCCAAGCGCCACACCCCCGCTCACCATCGCCGCGCGGCGAATCAATGGCCACGACTGGCAACTAAGCCCAATTCCCCAATAGCTCTAGCCGAGCTGCAGGCCAAGGCCAAGCAGCCCGTCCCCAGCCATAGACCCCAGAGGGCTGCGCCCCAAGTGCCATTTCATGTGGAGTCACGACTACCCTCCCTGTTAATATGCTTCCCCGTTCCCTGACGAGGAAGCAATCTGCCGACCCTGTGCTCCTGTGCTACCTTGTATGGAATGTGGTGCATTAAGAGTCTGAAGGGAGGCCCGCTCTGTCCAGACTTCTCCAAACATTGCAGGGCCCCCTCCAAAGTGTGTATGTGTGTGTGTGTGTGTGTATGTTGCGTTAAAATTGGAGGATGGGGGGGACAAGTGAGGCGTATATAGGGAGGATGCAGCGCCCTAGAGCACTGCAATCCGACCCACAACCGAGCCCACTGTCCTCGCCCCCATCCATTCCCCAAGCCCTGATTGTGCCCTACATGTGCCTAAAAGTTATTATTATTATTCATTCATTCATTCATCTTCTGCCGCTTCATCCACCGTAGCGGGTCACGGGGAGCGGGTCACAGGGAGTTATACATCATTTTTGTGTGGTTTTAAGTGAAAATAGCATTTTGGAGGATGTTTACACTGGGTTTAATCTGAAAAGAAGTGTTTTCCTTCATTTCAGCTCGTTCAGACAGAAATTGTTCCAAAAGGACTGTTCTTGTCGTGACATATGAAAGGAAGTGTTACAGATCAGTTTCATGTTAATTTTAAGTGACAACATCATTCTTGAGCAATTTTGGACGGCTTTCAGTCAGCGAAAAAGTGTTTGACTTCATTTCAGCTAGTTCTTTAAAAACTGATGTAAAACATTCATTTTAAACAAAAAAATTCACATGCTCAGATAAATGCTGGAAACGTGTGTTACAAATAACATTCCTTTATTTTGAGTGACATTAGCATTTTTGAAGACTTTCAGTCTGAAATCAACACTTTGACTTCCTTTTAGTTATTTCAGTCAGAATTGCTTCCAAAACAACTCTTTATACTTAAAACCTGACGTGTTAAGGTGTATGCGAGGAAACCTGTGTTAAGTTTACATTAAGTTTACAACATTTTGACTTCACTCTTGCTTTTCCAGTACTCAATGTGTCAAAAACGACTGTTTCTAGCCAAGTGCTCACATATTGTCTCATAAAAAAGAAGCATACATGGAAACAAGCCTTTTTGAACATGTTTGCACTGCTTTCAGTGTGAAATCAACATTTTGTCTTCATTTAACTATTTCAGGCAAAAACGCCTCTAAAACGACTTCTGGTAGTTAAAACCTGACATGTTATGATGTAAGCTAGGAAACCTGTGTTACAGTGTGTTTATTTGTCGCTTTGAGTGGCAAATAGCATTGTTGCACAGGTTTGCACTATTCAATGTGAAATCAACATTTTGACTTCACTTTTGCGTTTTCAGTACTACATGTGTCAAAAACGACTGTTTCTAGCCAAGTGCTAACATATTGTCACAAAAGAAATAACCATACATGGAAACAAGCCTTTTTGAACATGTTTGGACTGCTTTCAGTGTGAAATCAACATTTTGACTTCACTTTTGCTTTTCCAGTACTCAATGTGTCAAAAACGACTGTTTCTAGCCAAGAGCTCACATATTGTCACATAAGAAAGAAGCATACATGGAAACAAGCCTTTTTGAACATGTTTGCACTGCTTTCAGTGTGAAATCAACATTTTGTGTTCATTTAGCTATTTCAGTCAGAAACGCCTCTAAAACGACTGTTTGCAGTGAAAACCTGACATGTTATGATGTAAGCTAGGAAACCTGTGTTACAGTATGTTTATCTGTTGCTTTGAGTGGCAAATAGCATTGTTGAACAAGTTTGCACTATTCAGTGTGAAATCAACATTTTGACTTCAATTTTGCTTTTCCAGTACTCAGTGTGTCAAAAACGACTGTTTCTAGCCAAGTGCTCACATATTGTCACATAAGAAAGAAGCATACATGGAAACAAGCCTTTTTGAACATGTTTGCACTGCTTTCAGTGTGAAATCAACATTTTGTGTTCATTTAACTATTTCAGTCAGAAACGCCTCTAAAACGACTCTTGGTAGTGAAAACCTTACATGTTATGAGGTAAGCTAGGAAACCTGTGTTACAGTAGGTTTATCTGTTGCTTTGAGTGGCAAATAGCATTGTCGAACAAGTTTGCACTATACAGTGTGAAATCAACATTTTGACTTCACTTTTACTTTTCCAGTACTCAATGTGTCGAAAACGACTGTTTCTAGCCAAGTCCTCCCATATTGTCAAATATGAAGGAAGCATACATGGAAACAAGCCTTTTTGAACATGTTTGCACTGCTTTCAGTGTGAAATCAACATTTTGTGTTCATTTAGCTATTTCAGTCAGAAACGCCTCTAAAACGACTGTTTGCAGTGAAAACCTGACATGTTATGATGTAAGCTAGGAAACCTGTGTTACAGTATGTTTATCTGTTGCTTTGAGTGGCAAATAGCATTGTTGAACAAGTTTGCACTATTCAGTGTGAAATCAACATTTTGACTTCAATTTTGCTTTTCCAGTACTCAGTGTGTCAAAAACGACTGTTTCTAGCCAAGTGCTCACATATTGTCACATATGAAGGAAGCATACATGGAAACAAGCCTTTTTGAACATGTTTGCACTGCTTTCAGTCTCAAATCAACATTTTGTCTTCATTTAAATATTTCAGTCAGAAACGCCTCTAAAACGACTATTTGCAGTGAAAACCTGACATGTTATGATGTAAGCTAGGAAACCTGTGTTACAGTGTGTTTATTTGTCGCTTTGAGTGGCAAATAGCATTTTTGAACCAGTTTGCATGTTTCAGTGTGAAATCAACATTTTGACTTCACTTTTGCTTTTCCAGTACTCAATGTGTCAAAAACGACTGTTTCTAGCCAAGTGCTCACATATTGTCTCATAAAAAAGAAGCATACATGGAAACAAGCCTTTTTGAACATGTTTGCACTGCTTTCAGTGTGAAATCAACATTTTGTCTTCATTTAACTATTTCAGGCAAAAACGCCTCTAAAACGACTTCTGGTAGTTAAAACCTGACATGTTATGATGTAAGCTAGGAAACCTGTGTTACAGTGTGTTTATTTGTCGCTTTGAGTGGCAAATAGCATTGTTGCACAGGTTTGCACTATTCAATGTGAAATCAACATTTTGACTTCACTTTTGCGTTTTCAGTACTACATGTGTCAAAAACGACTGTTTCTAGCCAAGTGCTAACATATTGTCACAAAAGAAATAACCATACATGGAAACAAGCCTTTTTGAACATGTTTGGACTGCTTTCAGTGTGAAATCAACATTTTGACTTCACTTTTGCTTTTCCAGTACTCAATGTGTCAAAAACGACTGTTTCTAGCCAAGAGCTCACATATTGTCACATAAGAAAGAAGCATACATGGAAACAAGCCTTTTTGAACATGTTTGCACTGCTTTCAGTGTGAAATCAACATTTTGTGTTCATTTAGCTATTTCAGTCAGAAACGCCTCTTAAACGACTGTTTGCAGTGAAAACCTGACATGTTATGATGTAAGCTAGGAAACCTGTGTTACAGTATGTTTATCTGTTGCTTTGAGTGGCAAATAGCATTGTTGAACAAGTTTGCACTATTCAGTGTGAAATCAACATTTTGACTTCAATTTTGCTTTTCCAGTACTCAGTGTGTCAAAAACGACTGTTTCTAGCCAAGTGCTCACATATTGTCACATATGAAGGAAGCATACATGGAAACAAGCCGTTTTTAACATGTTTTTCACTGCTTTCAGTGTGAAATCAACATTTTGACATCATTTAACTATTTATGTCAGAAACGCCTCTAAAACGACTCTTGGTAGTGAACACCTTACATGTTATGATGTAAGCTAGGAAACCTGTGTTACAGTATGTTTATCTGTTGGTTTGAGTGGCAAATAGCATTGTTGAACAAGTTTGCACTATTCAGTGTGAAATCAACATTTTGACTTCAATTTTGCTTTTCCAGTACTCAATGTGTCAAAAACGACTGTTTCTAGCCAAGTGGTCACATATTGTCACATAAGAAAGAAGCATACATGGAAACAAGCCTTTTTGAACATGTTTGCACTGCTTTCAGTCTCAAATCAACATTTTTTCTTCATTTTACCAATTTAAGGCAGAAACGCCTCTAAAACGACTCTTGGTAGTTAAAACCTGACATGTTATGATGTAAGCTAGGAAACCTGTGTTACAGTGTGTTTATTTGTCGCTTTGAGTGGCAAATAGCATTGTTGAACCAGTTTGCATTTGTCAGTGTGAAATCAACATTTTGACTTCACTTTTGCTTTTTCAGTACTAAATGTGTCAAAAACGACTGTTTCTAGCCAAGTGCTCACATATTGTCACATATGAAGGAAGCATACATGGAAACAAGCCTTTTTGAACATGTTTGCACTGCTTTCAGTCTCAAATCAACATTTTTTCTTCATTTAAATATTTCCGTCAGAAACGCCTCTAAAACGACTGTTTGCAGTGAAAACCTGACATGTTATGATGAAAACTAGGAAACCTGTGTTACAGTATGTTTATCTGTTGCTTTGAGTGGCAAATAGCATTGTTGAACAAGTTTTCACTATTCAGTGTGAAATCAACATTTTGACTTCACTTTTGCTTTTCCATTACTCAATGTGTCAAAACCGACTTTTTCTAGCCAAGTGCTCACATATTGTCACATATGAAGGAAGCATACATGGAAACAAGCCTTTTTGAACATGTTTTCACTGCTTTCAGTGTGAAATCAACATTTTGACATCATTTAACTATTTCAGTCAGAAACGCCTCTAAAACGACTGTTTGCAGTGAAAACCTGACATGTTATGATGTAAGCTAGGAAACCTATTTTACAGTGTGTTTATTTGTCGCTTTGAGTGGCAAATAGTATTGTTGAACAAGTTTACATTATTCAGTGTGAAATCAAAATTTTGACTTCAATTTTGCTTTTCCAGTACTCAATGTGTCAAAAACGAATGTTTCTAGCCAATTGCTCACATATTGTTACATATGAAGAAAGCATACATGGAAACAAGCCTTTTTGAACATGTTTGCACTGCTTTCAGTCTCAAATCTACATTTTTTCTTAATTTTACCAATTTCAGGCAAAAATGCCTCTAAAACGACTCTTGGTAGTTAAAACCTGACGTTATGATGTAAGGTAGGAAACCTGTGTTACAGTGTGTTTATTTGTCGCTTTGAGTGGCAAATAGCATCGTTGAACCAGTTTGCATGTTTCAGTGTGAAATCAACATTTTGACTTCACTTTTGCTTTTTCAGTACTAAATGTGTCATAAACGACTGTTTCTAGCCAAGTGGTCACATATTGTCACATAAGAAAGAAGCATACATGGAACCAAGCCTTTTTGAACATGTTTGCACTGCTTTCAGTGTGAAATCAACATTTTGACTTCACTTTTGCTTTTCCAGGACTCAATGTAACAAAAACGACTGTTTCTAGCCAAGTGCTCACATATTGTCACTTAAGAAAGAAGCATACATGGAAACAAGCCTTTTTGAACATGTTTGCACTGCTTTCAGTGTGAAATCAACATTTTGACTTCACTTTTGCTTTTCCAGTACTCAATGTGTCAAAAACGACTGTTTCTATCCACATGCTCACATATTGTCACATATGACGGAAACATACATGGAAACAAGCCTTTTTGAACATGTTTGCACTGCTTTCAGTGTGAAATCATTTTTTCTTCATTTAACTATTTCAGTCAGAAACGCCTCTAAAACGACTGTTTGCAGTGAAAACCTGACATGTTATGATGTAAGCTAGGAAACCTATGTTACAGTGTGTTTAATTGTCGCTTTGAGTGGCAAATAGCATTGTTGAACAAGTTTGCACTATTCAGTGTGAAATCAACATTTTGACTTCAATTTTGCTTTTCCAGTACTCAATGTGTCAAAAACGACTGTTTCTAGCCAAGTGGTCACATATTGACACATAAAAAAGAAGCATACATGGAAACAAGCCTTTTTGAACATGTTTGCACGGCGTTCAGTGTGAAATCAACATTTTGACTTCATTTAAATATTTCAGTCAGAAACGCCTCTAAAACGACTGTTTGCAGTTAAAACCTGACATGTTATGATGTAAGCTAGGAAACCTGTGTTACAGTGTGTTTATTTGTCGCTTTGAGTGGCAAATAGCATTGTTGAACCAGTTTGCATGTTTCAGTGTGAAATCAACATTTTGACTTCACTTTTGCTTTTTCAGTACTAAATGTGTCAAAAACGACTGTTTCTAGCCAAGTGCTCACATATTGTCACATATGAAGGAAGCATACATGGAAACAAGCCTTTTTGAACATGTTTGCAATGCTTTCAGTGTGAAATCAACATTTTTTCTTCATTTAAATATTTCAGTCAGAAACGCCTCTAAAACGACTGTTTGCAGTGAAAACCTGATATGTTATGATGTAAGCTAGGAAACCTGTGTTACAGTATGTTTATCTGTTGCTTTGAGTGGCAAATAGCATTGTTGAACAGGTTTGCACTATTCAGTGTGAAATCAACATTTTGACTTCACTCATGCTTGTCCAGTACTCAGTGTGTAAAAACCACTGTTTCTAGCCAAGTGCTCACATATTGTCACATATGAAGGAAGCATACATGGAAACAAGCCTTTTTGAACATGTTTGCACTGCTTTCAGTCTCAAATCAACATTTTGTCTTCATTTAAATATTTCAGTCAGAAACGCCTCTAAAACGACTGTTTGCAGTGAAAACCTGACATGTTATGATGTAAGCTAGGAAACCTGTGTTACAGTGTGTTTATTTGTCGCTTTGAGTGGCAAATAGCATTGTTGCACAGGTTTGCACAATTCAGTGTGAAATCAACATTTTGACTTCACTTTTGCTTTTCCAGGACTCAATGTATCAAAAACGACTGTTTCTAGCCAAGTGCTCACATATTGTCAGATATGAAGAAAGCATACATGGAAACAAGCCTTTTTGAACGTGTTTGGACTGCTTTCAGTGTGAAATCAACATTTTGACTTCACTCATGCTTGTCCAGTACTCAGTGTGTCAAAAACTACTGTTTCTAGCCAAGTGCTCACATATTGTCACATATGAAGGAAGCATACATGGAAACAAGCCTTTTTGAACATGTTTGCACTGCTTTCAGTATGAAATAAACATTTTGTCTTCAGTTAACTATTTCAGTCAGAAACGCCTCTAAAACGAATTTTGGAAGTGAAAACCTGACATGTTATGATGTAAGCTAGGAAACCTGTGTTACAGTGTGTTTATTTGTCGCCTTGAGTGGCAAATAGCATTGTTGAACCAGTTAGCATTTTTCAGTGTGAAATCAACATTTTGACTTCACTTTTGCTTTTTCAGTACTAAATGTGTCAAAAACGACTGTTTCTAAGCAAGTACCCACGTATTGTCAGATATGAAGGAAGCATACATGGAAACAAGCCTTTTTGAACATGTTTGCACTGCTTTCAGTCTCAAATCAACATTTTTTCTTCATTTTTCCAATTTAAGGCAGAAACGCCTCTAAAACGACTCTTGGTAGTTAAAACCTGACATGTTATGATGTAAGCTAGGAAACCTGTTTTACAGTGTGTTTATTTGTCGCTTTGAGTGGCAAATAGCATTGTTGAACCAGTTAGCATTATTCAGTGTGAAATCAACATTTTGACTTCACTTTTGCTTTTCCAGTACTCAAGTTGTCAAAAACGACTGTTTCTAGCCAAGTCCTCCCATATTGTCAAATATGAAGGAAGCATACATGGAAACAAGCCTTTTTGAACATGTTTTGCACTGCTTTCAGTCTCAAATCAACATTTTGTCTTCATTTAAATATTTCAGTCAGAAACGCCTCTAAAACGACTATTTGCAGTGAAAACCTGACATGTTATGATGTAAGCTAGGAAACCTGTGTTACAGTGTGTTTATTTATCGCTTTGAGTGTCAAATAGTATTGTTGAACAAGTTTGCATTATTCAGTGTGAAATCAAAATTTTGACTTCAATTTTGCTTTTCCAGTACTCAATGTGTCAAAAACGAATGTTTCTAGCCAAGTGCTCACATATTGTTACATATGAAGGAAGCATACATGGAAACAAGCCTTTTTGAACATGTTTGCACTGCTTTCAGTCTCAAATCAACATTTTGTCTTCATTTTACCAATTTCAGGCAAAAATGCCTCTAAAACGACTCTTGGTAGTTAAAACATGACGTTATGATGTAAGGTAGGAAACCTGTGTTACAGTGTGTTTATTTGTCGCTTTGAGTGGCAAATAGCATCGTTGAACCAGTTTGCACTATTCAGTGTGAAATCAACATTTTGACTTCACTTTTGCTTTTCCAGGACTCAATGTGTCAAACACGACTGTTTCTAGCCAAGTGCTCACATATAGTCACATATGAAGAAAGCATACATGGAAACAAACCTTTTGGAACATGTTTGCACTGCTTTCAGTCTCAAATCAACATTTTTTCTTCATTTTACCAATTTAAGGCAGAAACGCCTCTAAGACGACTCTTGGTAGTTAAAACCTGACATGTTATGATGTAAGCTAGGAAACCTGTGTTACAGTGTGTTTATTTGTCGCTTTGAGTGGCAAATAGCATCGTTGAACCAGTTTGCATGTTTCAGTGTGAAATCAACATTTTGACTTCACTTTTACTTTTTCAGTACTAAATGTGTCAAAAACGACTGTTTCTAGCCAAGTGGTCACATATTGTCACATAAGAAAGAAGCATACATGGAAACAAGCCTTTTTGAACATGTTTGCACTGCTTTCAGTGTGAAATCAACATTTTGACTTCACTTTTGCTTTTCCAGGACTCAATGTATCAAAAACGACTGTTTCTAGCCAAGTGCTCACATATTGTCACATATGAAGAAAGCATACATGGAAACAAGCCTTTTTGAACTTGTTTGGACTGCTTTCAGTGTGAAATAAACATTTTGACTTCACTTTTGCTTTTCCAGTACCCAATGTGTCAAAAACGACTGTTTCTAGCCAAGTGCTCACATATTGTCACTTAAGAAAGAAGCATACATGGAAACAAGCCTTTTTGAACATGTTTGCACTGCTTTCAGTATGAAATAAACATTTTGTCTTCAGTTAACTATTTCAGTCAGAAACGCCTCTAAAACGAATTTTGGAAGTGAAAACCTGACATGTTATGATGTAAGCTAGGAAACCTGTGTTACAGTGTGTTTATTTGTCGCCTTGAGTGGCAAATAGCATTGTTGAACCAGTTAGCATTTTTCAGTGTGAAATCAACATTTTGACTTCACTTTTGCTTTTTCAGTACTAAATGTGTCAAAAACGACTGTTTCTAAGCAAGTACCGACGTATTGTCAGATATGAAGGAAGCATACATGGAAACAAGCCTTTTTGAACATGTTTGCACTGCTTTCAGTCTCAAATCAACATTTTTTCTTCATTTTTCCAATTTAAGGCAGAAACGCCTCTAAAACGACTCTTGGTAGTTAAAACCTGACATGTTATGATGTAAGCTAGGAAACCTGTTTTACAGTGTGTTTATTTGTCGCTTTGAGTGGCAAATAGCATTGTTGAACCAGTTAGCATTATTCAGTGTGAAATCAACATTTTGACTTCACTTTTGCTTTTCCAGTACTCAAGTTGTCAAAAACGACTGTTTCTAGCCATGTCCTCCCATATTGTCAAATATGAAGGAAGCATACATGGAAACAAGCCTTTTTGAACATGTTTTGCACTGCTTTCAGTCTCAAATCAACATTTTGTCTTCATTTAAATATTTCAGTCAGAAACGCCTCTAAAACGACTATTTACAGTGAAAACCTGACATGTTATGATGTAAGCTAGGAAACCTGTGTTACAGTGTGTTTATTTGTCGCTTTGAGTGTCAAATAGTATTGTTGAACAAGTTTGCATTATTCAGTGTGAAATCAAAATTTTGACTTCAATTTTGCTTTTCCAGTACTCAAAGTGTCAAAAACGAATGTTTCTAGCCAAGTGCTCACATATTGTTACATATGAAGGAAGCATACATGGAAACAAGCCTTTTTGAACATGTTTGCACTGCTTTCAGTCTCAAATCAACATTTTGTCTTCATTTTACCAATTTCAGGCAAAAATGCCTCTAAAACGACTCTTGGTAGTTAAAACCTGACGTTATGATGTAAGGTAGGAAACCTGTGTTACAGTGTGTTTATTTGTCGCTTTGAGTGGCAAATAGCATCGTTGAACCAGTTTGCACTATTCAGTGTGAAATCAAAATTTTGACTTCACTTTTGCTTTTCCAGGACTCAATGTGTCAAAAACGACTGTTTCTAGCCAAGTGCTCACATATAGTCACATATGAAGAAAGCATACATGGAAACAAACCTTTTGGAACATGTTTGCACTGCTTTCAGTCTCAAATCAACATTTTTTATTCATTTTACCAATTTAAGGCAGAAACGCCTCTAAGACGACTCTTGGTAGTTAAAACCTGACATGATATGATGTAAGCTAGGAAACCTGTGTTACAATGTGTTTATTTGTCGCTTTGAGTGGCAAATAGTATTGTTGAACAAGTTTGCACTATTCAGTGTGAAATCAACATTTTGACTTCACTTTTTCTTTTCCAGTACTCAAGTTGTCAAAAACGACTGTTTCTAGCCAAGTCCTCCCATATTGTCAAATATGAAGGAAGCATACATGGAAACAAGCCTTTTTGAACATGTTTGCACTGCTTTCAGTCTCAAATCAACATTTTTTCTTCATTTTACCAATTTAAGGCAGAAACGCCTCTAAAACGACTCTTGGTAGTTAAAACCTGACATGTTATGATATAAGCTAGGAAACCTGTGTTACAGTGTGTTTATTTGTCGCTTTGAGTGGCAAATAGCATTGTTGAACCAGTTTGCATTTTTCAGTGTGAAATCAACAATTTGACTTCACTTTTGCTTTTTCAGTACTAAATGTGTCAAAAACTACTGTTTCTAGCCAAGTGCTCACATATTGTCACATATGAAGGAAGCATACATGGAAACAAGCCTTTTTGAACATGTTTTCACTGCTTTCAGTGTGAAATCAACATTTTGACATCATTTAACTATTTCAGTCAGAAACGCCTCTAAAACGACTCTTTGAAGTGAAAACCTGACATGTTATGATGTAAGCTAGGAAACCTATGTTACAGTGTGTTTTTTTTTCGCTTTGAGTGGCAAATAGCATTTTTGAACCAGTTTGCATGTTTATAAGTGTGAAATCAACATTTTGACTTCACTTTTGCTTTTTCAGTACTAAATGTGTCAAAAACCACTGTTTCTAGCCAAGTGCTCACATATTGTCACATATGAAGGAAGCATACATGGAAACAAGCCTTTTTGAACATGTTTTCACTGCTTTCAGTGTGAAATCAACATTTTGACATCATTTAACTATTTCAGTCAGAAACGCCTCTAAAACGACTGTTTGCAGTGAAAACCTGACATGTTATGATGTGAGCTAGGAAACCTATGTTACAGTGTGTTTATTTGTCGCTTTGAGTGGCAAATAGCATTTTTGAACCAGTTTGCATGTTTATAAGTGTGAAATCAACATTTTGACTTCACTTTTGCTTTTTCAGTACTAAATGTGTCAAAAACCAGTGTTTCTAGCCAAGTGCTCACATATTGTCACATATGAAGGAAGCATACATGGAAACAAGCCTTTTTGAACATGTTTTCACTGCTTTCAGTGTGAAATCAACATTTTGACATCATTTAACTATTTCAGTCAGAAACGCCTCTAAAAAGACTCTTGGTAGTGAAAACCTTACATGTTATTATTTAAGCTAGGACACCTGTGTTACAGTATGTTTATCTGTTGCTTGGAGTGGCAAATAGCATTGTTGAACAAGTTTGCACTATTCAGTGTGAAATCAACATTTTGACTTCAATTTTGCTTTTCCAGTACTCAATGTGTCAAAAACGACTGTTTCTAGCCAAGTGGTCACATATTGTCACATAAGAAAGAAGCATACATGGAAACAAGCCTTTTTGAACATGTTTGCACTGCTTTCAGTGTGAAATCAACATGTTGACTTCACTTTTGCTTTTCCAGGACTCAATGTATCAAAAACGACTGTTTCTAGCCAAGTGCTCACATATTGTCACATATGAAGAAAGCATACATGGAAACAAGCCTTTTTGAACTTGTTTGGACTGCTTTCAGTGTGAAATCAACATTTTGACTTCACTTTTGCTTTTCCAGTACTCAATGTGTCAAAAACGATTTTTTCTATCCACGTGCTCACATATTGTCACATATGACGGAAACATACATGGAAACAAGCCTTTTTGAACATGTTTGCACTGCTTTCAGTGTGAAATCATTTTTTCTTCATTTAAATATTTCAGTCAGAAACGCCTCTAAAACGACTGTTTGCAGTGAAAACCTGACATGTTATGATGTAAGCTAGGAAACCTATGTTACAGTGTGTTTATTTGTCGCTTTGAGTGGCAAATAGCATTGTTGAACAAGTTTGCACTATTCAGTGTGAAATCAACATTTTGACTTCAGTTTTGCTTTTCCAGTACTCAAGTTGTCAAAAACGACTGTTTCTAGCCATGTCCTCCCATATTGTCAAATATGAAGGAAGCATACATGGAAACAAGCCTTTTTGAACATGTTTTGCACTGCTTTCAGTCTCAAATCAACATTTTGTCTTCATTTAAATATTTCAGTCAGAAACGCCTCTAAAACGACTATTTACAGTGAAAACCTGACATGATATGATGTAAGCTAGGAAACCTGTGTTACAGTGTGTTTATTTGTCGCTTTGAGTGGCAAATAGTATTGTTGAACAAGTTTGCATTATTCAGTGTGAAATCAAAATTTTGACTTCAATTTTGCTTTTCCAGTACTCAATGTGTCAAAAACGAATGTTTCTAGCCAAGTGCTCACATATTGTTACATATGAAGGAAGCATACATGGAAACAAGCCTTTTTGAACATGTTTGCACTGCTTTCAGTCTCAAATCAACATTTTGTCTTCATTTTACCAATTTCAGGCAAAAACGCCTCTAAGACGACTCTTGGTAGTTAAAACCTGACGTTATGATGTAAGGTAGGAAACCTGTGTTACAGTGTGTTTATTTGTCGCTTTGAGTGGCAAATAGCATCGTTGAACCAGTTTGCACTATTCAGTGTGAAATCAACATTTTGACTTCACTTTTGCTTTTCCAGGACTCAATGTGTCAAAAACGACTGTTTCTAGCCAAGTGCTCACATATAGTCACATATGAAGAAAGCATACATGGAAACAAACCTTTTGGAACATGTTTGCACTGCTTTCAGTCTCAAATCAACATTTTTTCTTCATTTTACCAATTTAAGGCAGAAACGCCTCTAAGACGACTCTTGGTAGTTAAAACCTGACATGATATGATATAAGCTAGGAAACCTGTGTTACAATGTGTTTATTTGTCGCTTTGAGTGGCAAATAATATTGTTGAACAAGTTTGCACTATTCAGTGTGAAATCAACATTTTGACTTCACTTTTTCTTTTCCAGTACTCAAGTTGTCAAAAACGACTGTTTCTAGCCAAGTCCTCCCATATTGTCAAATATGAAGGAAGCATACATGGAAACAAGCCTTTTTGAACATGTTTGCACTGCTTTCAGTCTCAAATCAACATTTTTTCTTCATTTTACCAATTTAAGGCAGAAACGCCTCTAAAACGACTCTTGGTAGTTAAAACCTGACATGTTATGATATAAGATAGGAAACCTGTGTTACAGTGTGTTTATTTGTCGCTTTGAGTGGCAGATAGCATTGTTGAACCAGTTTGCATTTTTCAGTGTGAAATCAACAATTTGACTTCACTTTTGCTTTTTCAGTACTAAATGTGTCAAAAACTACTGTTTCTAGCCAAGTGCTCACATATTGTCACATATGAAGGAAGCATACATGGAAACAAGCCTTTTTGAACATGTTTTCACTGCTTTCAGTGTGAAATCAACATTTTGACATCATTTAACTATTTCAGTCAGAAACGCCTCTAAAACGACTGTTTGCAGTGAAAACCTGACATGTTATGATGTGAGCTAGGAAACCTATGTTACAGTGTGTTTATTTGTCGCTTTGAGTGGCAAATAGCATTTTTGAACCAGTTTGCATGTTTATAAGTGTGAAATCAACATTTTGACTTCACTTTTGCTTTTTCAGTACTAAATGTGTCAAAAACTACTGTTTCTAGCCAAGTGCTCACATATTGTCACATATGAAGGAAGCATACATGGAAACAAGCCTTTTTGAACATGTTTTCACTGCTTTCAGTGTGAAATCAACATTTTGACATCATTTAACTATTTCAGTCAGAAACGCCTCTAAAACGACTGTTTGCAGTGAAAACCTGACATGTTATGATGTGAGCTAGGAAACCTATGTTACAGTGTGTTTATTTGTCGCTTTGAGTGGCAAATAGCATTTTTGAACCAGTTTGCATGTTTATAAGTGTGAAATCAACATTTTGACTTCACTTTTGCTTTTTCAGTACTAAATGTGTCAAAAACCAGTGTTTCTAGCCAAGTGCTCACATATTGTCACATATGAAGGAAGCATACATGGAAACAAGCCTTTTTGAACATGTTTTCACTGCTTTCAGTGTGAAATCAACATTTTGACATCATTTAACTATTTCAGTCAGAAACGCCTCTAAAAAGACTCTTGGTAGTGAAAACCTTACATGTTATTATTTAAGCTAGGAAACCTGTGTTACAGTATGTTTATCTGTTGCTTGGAGTGGCAAATAGCATTGTTGAACAAGTTTGCACTATTCAGTGTGAAATCAACATTTTGACTTCAATTTTGCTTTTCCAGTACTCAATGTGTCAAAAACGACTGTTTCTAGCCAAGTGGTCACATATTGTCACATAAGAAAGAAGCATACATGGAAACAAGCCTTTTTGAACATGTTTGCACTGCTTTCAGTGTGAAATCAACATTTTGACTTCACTTTTGCTTTTCCAGGACTCAATGTTTCAAAAACGACTGTTTCTAGCCAAGTGCTCACATATTGTCACATATGAAGAAAGCATACATGGAAACAAGCCTTTTTGAACTTGTTTGGACTGCTTTCAGTGTAAAATAAACATTTTGACTTCACTTTTTCTTTTCCAGTACCCAATGTGTCAAAAACGACTGTTTCTAGCCAAGTGCTCACATATTGTCACATAAAAAAGAAGCATACATGGAAACAAGCCTTTTTGAACATGTTTGCACTGCTTTCAGTGTGAAATCAACATTTTGACTTCACTTTTGCTTTTCCAGTACTCAATGTGTCAAAAACGATTGTTTCTATCCACGTGCTCACATATTGTCACATATGACGGAAACATACATGGAAACAAGCCTTTTTGAACATGTTTGCACTGCTTTCAGTGTGAAATCATTTTTTCTTCATTTAAATATTTCAGACAGAAACGCCTCTAAAACGACTGTTTGCAGTGAAAACCTGACATGTTATGATGTAAGCTAGGAAACCTATGTTACAGTGTGTTTATTTGTCGCTTTGAGTGGCAAATAGCATTGTTGAACAAGTTTGCACTATTCAGTGTGAAATCAACATTTTGACTTCAGTTTTGCTTTTCCAGTACTCAAGTTGTCAAAAACAACTGTTTCTAGCCATGTCCTCCCATATTGTCAAATATGAAGGAAGCATACATGGAAACAAGCCTTTTTGAACATGTTTTGCACTGCTTTCAGTCTCAAATCAACATTTTGTCTTCATTTAAATATTTCAGTCAGAAACGCCTCTAAAACGACTATTTACAGTGAAAACCTGACATGTTATGATGTAAGCTAGGAAACCTGTGTTACAGTGTGTTTATTTGTCGCTTTGAGTGTCAAATAGTATTGTTGAACAAGTTTGCATTATTCAGTGTGAAATCAAAATTTTGACTTCAATTTTGCTTTTCCAGTACTCAATGTGTCAAAAACGACTGTTTCTAGCCAAGTGCTCACATATTGTTAAATATGAAGGAAGCATACATGGAAACAAGCCTTTTTGAACATGTTTGCACTGCTTTCAGTCTCAAATCAACATTTTGTCTTCATTTTACCAATTTCAGGCAAAAATGCCTCTAAAACGACTCTTGGTAGTTAAAACCTGACGTTATGATGTAAGGTAGGAAACCTGTGTTACAGTGTGTTTATTTGTCGCTTTGAGTGGCAAATAGCATCGTTGAACCAGTTTGCACTATTCAGTGTGAAATCAACATTTTGACTTCACTTTTGCTTTTCCAGGACTCAATGTGTCAAAAACGACTGTTTCTAGCCAAGTGCTCACATATAGTCACATATGAAGAAAGCATACATGGAAACAAACCTTTTGGAACATGTTTGCACTGCTTTCAGTCTCAAATCAACATTTTTTCTTCATTTTACCAATTTAAGGCAGAAACGCCTCTAAGACGACTCTTGGTAGTTAAAACCTGACATGATATGATGTAAGCTAGGAAACCTGTGTTACAGTGTGTTTATTTGTCGCTTTGAGTGGCAAATAATATTGTTGAACAAGTTTGCACTATTCAGTGTGAAATCAACATTTTGACTTCACTTTTGCTTTTCCAGTACTCAAGTTGTCAAAAACGACTGTTTCTAGCCAAGTCCTCCCATATTGTCAAATATGAAGGAAGCATACATGGAAACAAGCCTTTTTGAACATGTTTGCACTGCTTTCAGTCTCAAATCAACATTTTTTCTTCATTTTACCAATTTAAGGCAGAAACGCCTCTAAAACGACTCTTGGTAGTTAAAACCTGACATGTTATGATATAAGCTAGGAAACCTGTGTTACAGTGTGTTTATTTGTCGCTTTGAGTGGCAGATAGCATTGTTGAACCAGTTTGCATTTTTCAGTGTGAAATCAACAATTTGACTTCACTTTTGCTTTTTCAGTACTAAATGTGTCAAAAACTACTGTTTCTAGCCAAGTGCTCACATATTGTCACATATGAAGGAAGCATACATGGAAACAAGCCTTTTTGAACATGTTTTCACTGCTTTCAGTGTGAAATCAACATTTTGACATCATTTAACTATTTCAGTCAGAAACGCCTCTAAAACGACTGTTTGCAGTGAAAACCTGACATGTTATGATGTGAGCTAGGAAACCTATGTTACAGTGTGTTTATTTGTCGCTTTGAGTGGCAAATAGCATTTTTGAACCAGTTTGCATGTTTATAAGTGTGAAATCAACATTTTGACTTCACTTTTGCTTTTTCAGTACTAAATGTGTCAAAAACCACTGTTTGTAGCCAAGTGCTCACATATTGTCACATATGAAGCAAGCATACATGGAAACAAGCCTTTTTGAACATGTTTTCACTGCTTTCAGTGTGAAATCAACATTTTGACATCATTTAACTATTTCAGTCAGAAACGCCTCTAAAAAGACTCTTGGTAGTGAAAACCTTACATGTTATTATTTAAGCTAGGACACCTGTGTTACAGTATGTTTATCTGTTGCTTGGAGTGGCAAATAGCATTGTTGAACAAGTTTGCACTATTCAGTGTGAAATCAACATTTTGACTTCAATTTTGCTTTTCCAGTACTCAATGTGTCAAAAACGACTGTTTCTAGCCAAGTGGTCACATATTGTCACATAAGAAAGAAGCATACATGGAAACAAGCCTTTTTGAACATGTTTGCACTGCTTTCAGTGTGAAATCAACATTTTGACTTCACTTTTGCTTTTCCAGGACTCAATGTATCAAAAACGACTGTTTCTAGCCAAGTGCTCACATATTGTCACATATGAAGAAAGCATACATGGAAACAAGCCTTTTTGAACTTGTTTGGACTGCTTTCAGTGTTAAATAAACATTTTGACTTCACTTTTTCTTTTCCAGTACCCAATGTGTCAAAAACGACTGTTTCTAGCCAAGTGCTCACATATTGTCACATAAAAAAGAAGCATACATGGAAACAAGCCTTTTTGAACATGTTTGCACTGCTTTCAGTGTGAAATCAACATTTTGACTTCACTTTTGCTTTTCCAGTACTCAATGTGTCAAAAACGATTGTTTCTATCCACGTGCTCACATATTGTCACATATGACGGAAACATACATGGAAACAAGCCTTTTTGAACATGTTTGCACTGCTTTCAGTGTGAAATCATTTTTTCTTCATTTAAATATTTCAGTCAGAAACGCCTCTAAAACGACTGTTTGCAGTGAAAACCTGACATGTTATGATATAAGCTAGGAAACCTATGTTACAGTGTGTTTATTTGTCGCTTTGAGTGGCAAATAGCATTGTTGAACAAGTTTGCACTATTCAGTGTGAAATCAACATTTTGACTTCAATTTTGCTTTTCCAGTACTCAAGTTGTCAAAAACGACTGTTTCTAGCCATGTCCTCCCATATTGTCAAATATGAAGGAAGCATACATGGAAACAAGCCTTTTTGAACATGTTTTCACTGCTTTCAGTGTGAAATCAACATTTTGACATCATTTAACTATTTCAGTCAGAAACGCCTCTAAAAAGACTCTTGGTAGTGAAAACCTTACATGTTATTATTTAAGCTAGGACACCTGTGTTACAGTATGTTTATCTGTTGCTTGGAGTGGCAAATAGCATTGTTGAACAAGTTTGCACTATTCAGTGTGAAATCAACATTTTGACTTCAATTTTGCTTTTCCAGTACTCAATGTGTCAAAAACGACTGTTTCTAGCCAAGTGGTCACATATTGTCACATAAGAAAGAAGCATACATGGAAACAAGCCTTTTTGAACATGTTTGCACTGCTTTCAGTGTGAAATCAACATTTTGACTTCACTTTTGCTTTTCCAGGACTCAATGTATCAAAAACGACTGTTTCTAGCCAAGTGCTCACATATTGTCACATATGAAGAAAGCATACATGGAAACAAGCCTTTTTGAACATGTTTGGACTGCTTTCAGTGTAAAATAAACATTTTGACTTCACTTTTTCTTTTCCAGTACCCAATGTGTCAAAAACGACTGTTTCTAGCCAAGTGCTCACATATTGTCACATAAAAAAGAAGCATACATGGAAACAAGCCTTTTTGAACATGTTTGCACTGCTTTCAGTGTGAAATCAACATTTTGACTTCACTTTTGCTTTTCCAGTACTCAATGTGTCAAAAACGATTGTTTCTATCCACGTGCTCACATATTGTCACATATGACGGAAACATACATGGAAACAAGCCTTTTTGAACATGTTTGCACTGCTTTCAGTGTGAAATCATTTTTTCTTCGTTTAAATATTTCAGTCAGAAACGCCTCTAAAACGACTGTTTGCAGTGAAAACCTGACATGTTATGATGTAAGCTAGGAAACCTATGTTACAGTGTGTTTATTTGTCGCTTTGAGTGGCAAATAGCATTGTTGAACAAGTTTGCACTATTCAGTGTGAAATCAACATTTTGACTTCAGTTTTGCTTTTCCAGTACTCAAGTTGTCAAAAACGACTGTTTCTAGCCATGTCCTCCCATATTGTCAAATATGAAGGAAGCATACATGGAAACAAGCCTTTTTGAACATGTTTTCACTGCTTTCAGTGTGAAATCAACATTTTGACATCATTTAACTATTTCAGTCAGAAACGCCTCTAAAAAGACTCTTGGTAGTTAAAACCTGACATGTTATGATATAAGCTAGGAAACCTGTGTTACAGTGTGTTTATTTGTCGCTTTGAGTGGCAGATAGCATTGTTGAACCAGTTTGCATTTTTCAGTGTGAAATCAACATTTTGACTTCACTTTTGCTTTTTCAGTCCTAAATGTGTCAAAAACTACTGTTTCTAGCCAAGTGCTCACATATTGTCACATATGAAGGAAGCATACATGGAAACAAGCCTTTTTGAACATGTTTTCACTGCTGTCAGTGTGAAATCAACATTTTGACATCATTTAACTATTTCAGTCAGAAACGCCTCTAAAACGACTGTTTGCAGTGAAAACCTGACATGTTATGATGTGAGCTAGGAAACCTATGTTACAGTGTGTTTATTTGTCGCTTTGAGTGGCAAATAGCATTTTTGAACCAGTTTGCATGTTTATAAGTGTGAAATCAACATTTTGACTTCACTTTTGCTTTTTCAGTACTAAATGTGTCAAAAACCACTGTTTCTAGCCAAGTGCTCACATATTGTCACATATGAAGGAAGCATACATGGAAACAAGCCTTTTTGAACATGTTTTCACTGCTTTCAGTGTGAAATCAACATTTTGACATCATTTAACTATTTCAGTCAGAAACTCCTCTAAAAAGACTCTTGGTAGTGAAAACCTTACATGTTATTATTTAAGCTAGGACACCTGTGTTACAGTATGTTTATCTGTTGCTTGGAGTGGCAAATAGCATTGTTGAACAAGTTTGCACTATTCAGTGTGAAATCAACATTTTGACTTCAATTTTTCTTTTCCAGTACTCAATGTGTCAAAAACGATTGTTTCTATCCACGTGCTCACATATTGTCACATATGACGGAAACATACATGGAAACAAGCCTTTTTGAACATGTTTGCACTGCTTTCAGTGTGAAATCATTTTTTCTTCATTTAAATATTTCAGTCAGAAACGCCTCTAAAACGACTGTTTGCAGTGAAAACCTGACATGTTATGATGTAAGCTAGGAAACCTATGTTACAGTGTGTTTATTTGTCGCTTTGAGTGGCAAATAGCATTGTTGAACAAGTTTGCACTATTCAGTGTGAAATCAACATTTTGACTTCAGTTTTGCTTTTCCAGTACTCAAGTTGTCAAAAACGACTGTTTCTAGCCATGTCCTCCCATATTGTCAAATATGAAGGAAGCATACATGGAAACAAACCTTTTTGAACATGTTTTGCACTGCTTTCAGTCTCAAATCAACATTTTGTCTTCATTTAAATATTTCAGTCAGAAACGCCTCTTAAACGACTATTTACAGTGAAAACCTGACATGTTATGATGTAAGCTAGGAAACCTGTGTTACAGTGTGTTTATTTGTCGCTTTGAGTGTCAAATAGTATTGTTGAACAAGTTTGCATTATTCAGTGTGAAATCAAAATTTTGACTTCAATTTTGCTTTTCCAGTACTCAATGTGTCAAAAACGAATGTTTCTAGCCAAGTGCTCACATATTGTTACATATGAAGGAAGCATACATGGAAACAAGCCTTTTTGAACATGTTTGCACTGCTTTCAGTCTCAAATCAACATTTTGTCTTCATTTTACCAATTTCAGGCAAAAATGCCTCTAAAACGACTCTTGGTAGTTAAAACCTGACGTTATGATGTAAGGTAGGAAACCTGTGTTACAGTGTGTTTATTTGTCGCTTTGAGTTGCAAATAGCATCGTTGAACCAGTTTGCACTATTCAGTGTGAAATCAACATTTTGACTTCACTTTTGCTTTTCCAGGACTCAATGTGTCAAAAACGACTGTTTCTAGCCAAGTGCTCACATATAGTCACATATGAAGAAAGCATACATGGAAACAAACCTTTTGGAACATGTTTGCACTGCTTTCAGTCTCAAATCAACATTTTTTCTTCATTTTACCAATTTAAGGCAGAAACGCCTCTAAGACGACTCTTGGTAGTTAAAACCTGACATGATATGATGTAAGCTAGGAAACCTGTGTTACAATGTGTTTATTTGTCGCTTTGAGTGGCAAATAATATTGTTGAACAAGTTTGCACTATTCAGTGTGAAATCAACATTTTGACTTCACTTTTTCTTTTCCAGTACTCAAGTTGTCAAAAACGACTGTTTCTAGCCAAGTCCTCCCATATTGTCAAATATGAAGGAAGCATACATGGAAACAAGCCTTTTTGAACATGTTTGCACTGCTTTCAGTCTCAAATCAACATTTTTTCTTCATTTTACCAATTTAAGGCAGAAACGCCTCTAAAACGACTCTTGGTAGTTAAAACCTGACATGTTATGATATAAGCTAGGAAACCTGTGTTACAGTGTGTTTATTTGTCGCTTTGAGTGGCAGATAGCATTGTTGAACCAGTTTGCATTTTTCAGTGTGAAATCAACAATTTGACTTCACTTTTGCTTTTTCAGTACTAAATGTGTCAAAAACTACTGTTTCTAGCCAAGTGCTCACATATTGTCACATATGAAGGAAGCATACATGGAAACAAGCCTTTTTGAACATGTTTTCACTGCTTTCAGTGTGAAATCAACATTTTGACATCATTTAACTATTTCAGTCAGAAACGCCTCTAAAACGACTGTTTGCAGTGAAAACCTGACATGTTATGATGTGAGCTAGGAAACCTATGTTACAGTGTGTTTATTTGTCGCTTTGAGTGGCAAATAGCATTTTTGAACCAGTTTGCATGTTTATAAGTGTGAAATCAACATTTTGACTTCACTTTTGCTTTTTCAGTACTAAATGTGTCAAAAACCACTGTTTCTAGCCAAGTGCTCACATATTGTCACATATGAAGGAAGCATACATGGAAACAAGCCTTTTTGAACATGTTTTCACTGCTTTCAGTGTGAAATCAACATTTTGACATCATTTAACTATTTCAGTCAGAAACGCCTCTAAAAAGACTCTTGGTAGTGAAAACCTTACATGTTATTATTTAAGCTAGGACACCTGTGTTACAGTATGTTTATCTGTTGCTTGGAGTGGCAAATAGCATTGTTGAACAAGTTTGCACTATTCAGTGTGAAATCAACATTTTGACTTCAATTTTGCTTTTCCAGTACTCAATGTGTCAAAAACGACTGTTTCTAGCCAAGTGCTCACATATTGTCACATAAGAAAGAAGCATACATGGAAACAAGCCTTTTTGAACATGTTTGCACTGCTTTCAGTGTGAAATCAACATTTTGACTTCACTTTTGCTTTTCCAGGACTCAATGTATCAAAAACGACTGTTTCTAGCCAAGTGCTCACATATTGTCACATATGAAGAAAGCATACATGGAAACAAGCCTTTTTGAACTTGTTTGGACTGCTTTCAGTGTAAAATAAACATTTTGACTTCACTTTTTCTTTTCCAGTACCCAATGTGTCAAAAACGACTGTTTCTAGCCAAGTGCTCACATATTGTCACATAAAAAGAAGCATACATGGAAACAAGCCTTTTTGAACATGTTTGCACTGCTTTCAGTGTGAAATCAACATTTTGACTTCACTTTTGCTTTTCCAGTACTCAATGTGTTAAAAACGATTGTTTCTATCCACGTGCTCACATATTGTCACATATGACGGAAACATACATGGAAACAAGCCTTTTTGAACATGTTTGCACTGCTTTCAGTGTGAAATCATTTTTTCTTCATTTAAATATTTCAGTCAGAAACGCCTCTAAAACGACTGTTTGCAGTGAAAACCTGACATGTTATGATGTAAGCTAGGAAACCTATGTTACAGTGTGTTTATTTGTCGCTTTGAGTGGCAAATAGCATTGTTGAACAAGTTTGCACTATTCAGTGTGAAATCAACATTTTGACTTCAGTTTTGCTTTTCCAGTACTCAATGTGTCAAAAATGACTGTTTCTAGCAAAGTGGTCACATATTGACACATAAGAAAGAAGCATACATGGAAACAAGCCTTTTTGAACATGTTTGCACTGCTTTCAGTGTGAAATCAACATTTTGACTTCACTTTTGCTTTTCCAGGACTCAATGTATCAAAAACGACTGTTTCTAGCCAAGTGCTCACATATTGTCACATATGAAGAAAGCATACATGGAAACAAGCCTTTTTGAACTTGTTTGGACTGCTTTCAGTGTGAAATAAACATTTTGACTTCACTTTTGCTTTTCCAGTACCCAATGTGTCAAAAACGACTGTTTCTAGCCAAGTGCTCACATATTGTCACTTAAGAAAGAAGCATACATGGAAACAAGCCTTTTTGAACATGTTTGCACTGCTTTCAGTGTGAAATCAACATTTTGACTTCACTTTTGCTTTTCCAGTACTCAATGTGTCAAAAACGACTTTTTCTATCCACGTGCTCACATATTGTCACATATGACGGAAACATACATGGAAACAAGCCTTTTTGAACATGTTTGCACTGCTTTCAGTGTGAAATCATTTTTTCTTCATTTAAATATTTCAGTCAAAAACGCCTCTAAAACGACTGTTTGCAGTGAAAACCTGACATGTTATGATGTAAGCTAGGAAACCTATGTTACAATTTGTTTATTTGTCGCTTTGAGTGGCAAATAGCATTGTTGAACAACTTTGCACTATTCAGTGTGAAATCAACATTTTGACTTCAATTTTGCTTTTCCAGTACTCAATGTGTCAAAAACGACTGTTTCTAGCCAAGTGGTCACATATTGTCACAAATTAAAGAAGCATACATGGAAACAAGCCTTTTTGAACATGTTTGCACTGCTTTCAGTGTGAAATCAACATTTTGACTTCACTTTTGCTTTTCCAGGACTCAATGTATCAAAAACGACTGTTTCTAGCCAAGTGCTCACATATTGTCACATATGAAGAAAGCATACATGGAAACAAGCCTTTTTGAACTTGTTTGGACTGCTTTCAGTGTGAAATCAACATTTTGACTTCACTTTTGCTTTTCCAGTACTCAATGTGTCAAAAACGACTGTTTCTATCCACGTGCTCACATATTGTCACATATGACGGAAACATACATGGAAACAAGCCTTTTTGAACATGTTTGCACTGCTTTCAGTGTGAAATCATTTTTTCTTCATTTAAATATTTCAGTCAGAAACGCCTCTAAAACGACTGTTTGCAGTGAAAACCTGACATGTTATGATGTAAGCTAGGAAACCTATGTTACAGTGTGTTTATTTGTCGCTTTGAGTGGCAAATAGCATTGTTGAACAAGTTTGCACTATTCAGTGTGAAATCAACATTTTGACTTCAATTTTGCTTTTCCAGTACTCAATGTGTCAAAAACGACTGTTTCTAGCCAAGTGGTCACATATTGTCACATAAGAAAGAAGCATACATGGAAACAAGCCTTTTTGAACATGTTTGCACTGCTTTCAGTGTGAAATCAACATTTTGACTTCACTTTTGCTTTTCCAGGACTCAATGTATCAAAAACGACTGTTTCTAGCCAAGTGCTCACATATTGTCACATATGAAGAAAGCATACATGGAAACAAGCCTTTTTGAACTTGTTTGGATTGCTTTCAGTGTGAAATAAACATTTTGACTTCACTTTTGCTTTTCCAGTACCCAATGTGTCAAAAACGACTGTTTCTAGCCAAGTGGTCACATATTGACACATAAAAAAGAAGCATACAAGGAAACAAGCCTTTTTGAACATGTTTGCACTGCTTTCAGTCTCAAATCAACATTTTGTCTTCATTTAAATATTTCAGTCAGAAACGCCTCTAAAACGACTGTTTGCAGTGAAAACCTGACATGTTATGATGTAAGGGAGGAAACCTGTGTTACATTGTGTTTATTTGTCGCTTTGAGTGGAAAACAGCATTGTTCAACAAGTTTGGACTATTCAGTGTGAAATCAACATTTTGACTTCACTTTTGCTTTTTCAGTACTAAATGTGTCAAA